>JAYKKI010000042.1:11832500-12412500 GCA_039881145.1 Druceiella hillmani
TTACATAGCGAGATGCATCTATTCGGCATAAATTAAAATAATATCGAACCAGAGGGCAAAAAGTGTATATCTATTTATGGTATGACCGACGCGTATTTATTTAAAACTGGATGTGAAAAAAAGGTAATAAATGGTCCCCTTTTTACTGGGCACAATAAAGGATTATGATGAATTAAGACTGTCGTATAAGTTACACAATTTTGTGTAACAGAAGTTGATGAATAGGTCGCTCAGGTAAGTGAACAAATAGTAAGAAACTTTATCTGTTAATATTTGGAGGATTTGCTACGTAGCGCGGACTAACTGTCGAGACGGAATGCCTTGGCAATTAATAAGCGCTATTTAGAATTGCTATTTATGAGTTGCGTGTCTAGCAAAATGTAATTTAGTTTATTTAGTTTTATATCTGAACAAAGTTTACACAGAAAAATTATACGCGGGTTTTGGAGTACCGCAGTAATAAGTGCATAGTGTTATCTAATTTTCAATACTAGGGCCAAATATTTAATACTTAATATATTTTCGTTTGTATTTATTACATTCAAGACAAACTGCTGTACCCAAATAAAGAATCATTTTTTTTAAATACAATATTTTGAACTACGTTTATGATTTTACAATATATATGAATTGTGTTAGAATAATAACTACATGTGCTTTATTTCCATATTATATACAGGATCGTTCATATGTTGCAAAAGATAAATAATAAGAACAAAATGATTTCGTGCTTTTATTGTTAGAAATTTTAATGCTTACAAATTATTTAAATTATTTCACGGAACAAAATGTTAAATAAAAATTGACGTTGGTCGTAAATTTCCTTTCAAATATTTTGTTCATTATGCAAATTTATTTGCCTGTTTTTTTTAAACAAGCCAACAAATATACGTTCGTTCTTGATAATTTATATTCGGAAATATACAAGTGAATATGATCATAGCATTTTAATAGTATTATAGTAAACTTTCTCCAATACTGCGTTAAAAGTTAAGTACCTGTAATATTATATTCTTGCCTTCATGATTTTAACCCTCATTTAATGAACATCTGTCTCGAGCTTGGGAAATAATGTAGTTGATATAAATTTCGAAAATTGAAATCTCTAATTTTCTTATAGAATCACATTAAAGACCTGTCAAGGAGGTGAATGCTCATGCAATGATATTATGTCCCACTGAAAATTTTGTTTGAATGTAATTTGTGATGAACATATAATATTGTATAGGTATTAATATAAAGGTATAAAAATATTTGACACTTTATTGAATTCTCTTTTCAAACGGAAGTTTCCATTTCGATTTTTCGATTTCGATACTGTATCCTAAACTACTTATATGAGTACACGTACGAATTTTTTTTTGCCCAAATTTTGTCTTTGAAATGTGATTTTTTAAAATGGGGAATAAATTACCTTGAGACATTTCATTGGCTTTATCAAAAATTTTCTCTTTGTTATTGAATATATTTTATGAAGTATCAATCTACCTTCCTCCGAAGAATAATTATTTTTGAGCTTCCGTTCCGTTAATATATTTTTATGTTTATGAGTTAAATGAATTACTGTATATAAAATAAAATATTATTTCCTAAAGCACCGTCTATTACTCAAAATTTTCGAACAAAAAAAACTTAGGTTTATTTTCAATATTTAAATGCAAATAGGAAAAAAGAGTTTTAAAAAATAACCATATATCCGTTTTGTTTCAATATGTTATTATGTTTGAAAAATGGAACAGTAAATTATATTAAACTATAAATTATATATTTTTTGCTTCATTTTTGATATTTTTAATGTGTATAATGACTTACACTTGCGCAAGTAACTTATCATAGCTTTGTGCAGTGCCATAATATTGTAAATATTTTGTTCAATTGTATATTGTACATGCATGCACACACGTACGCCCTCATGCAAGCACCCGCGTTCGCACACACGCACGCACTCACGCACGCACGCACGCACGCACGCCTGCAGGAACGCGCGTACCCGTATGCACGCATGTACCTGCGCACAGAAACATAAAATTTTCGTTTCTTTTCGTATCTCATCCCGTTCTCTTAGAAATACTATTTCAATGTGAATGCAAGGTTCTACTCTTTATACAAACTATGGAGTCTTTTCCAATACGCCATCAGTTCGATAAAATGTGTTTTAGAATAAAACAGTGAGTGTTTTTGAGACAATCGCTGTCGTTATCTCGAATATTTCGGAGACATACCGCTCTAATACCGAAATATCACAAAGAATAATTTATCGGAGCGAGATCGGACTTATAGGGACTCTACATGATATTGTGAGTACCTTTTTGACTGCAGAAGCGATTGCTGTAAAAAAATTATTTCGATGAAAAACGCAGGATAGATTGAAATATTAAATCGGTATCCCAAAAGCTTTTCAAGCCACAAACTTAAATTTTACAACAAAAGTGCGTGAATTCCGCAATGAATATAAATTAGTTATGGCAAGAAAAAAACTCTGGTCGTTTGTTATAACCTAATATAAATGAATAAATTAATGCTTTTGTATGCTGCTTTCCTTACTTTATTTTAAATTTTTGTCAGAAGTTTAAAAAATTAATTTATAATTTTCGTCCATAAGAATTATGTGCAACTTAGATGCAAAACTGTTTGCGTCTAACTTATTGATATTGATGAAAGGCAATCGGAACAGCGATGTGAATTTGAGTAGGTTTTATGAACCGACGGCATACCAAGAGCCTATTGAGACCCACTGGAGGGTTGGATCGAGTTTAGGCATGCAGAGTACGCACAACGGGCACCACGCGATGTCTTCAAAGCGACAAAACGCAATGCTAGAAGCGCCTTATTAGGCAACACGTACCATCATTAATACGAGCATGTTTTGGGTAATATATAAAATCAATGATATGATCGTATTTTTCCCAATACACAAATTTGGGAAACATATATAATAATAATAATAATCGAGTGTTTTGGGCAATACGCACATCATTTTGCCATGTATTTGCTACCTTTATTGACAATAAATTTGCAATGCTCTATAATAATGTTATCTAATTTTTTTTTTAATAAACTAAATATTATCTTATGCCAGTCAAATATTTACATTGCTTAAATGCGGAAAACGATAGGATTGTTTGCTTTTTATACTCTCATACTTTTATCCGTGGCTCCTTATGAAAATATCTGATTGCAACATTTCGATGAAAATACCTGTGAGTTATGAATGAAAATATGTTCATATTTCATGGCATTAGACCTTTTTTTATATTGATTTTTTATATTGGATATGTATTTTTGTTATGTAATTTATAGGTATGATTAATGTCAAATATTGACATTCCATTATAAGTCACTAGTGCCTCCTAAGTTATATTAAACATGCAAATGTTTGGATGAATGTTTATATTTTTTTAATTCTACAAATATGTAATTTCTGAATAGATGTTCACGGAACTTGACAGTTTGACTTGATAGCTTATATTAATATACATCCTACTTATCCTAAAACCTGAAGTAGTTCTTAAAGGATAGCATTTACTTTCAACGTGATTATTATGTTTTTACTTCATCATATAGAAAGAAAAATTTAGCAAATTTGCCATTAGCGTGTGTTTAGTCATGCCTTGTATCCAAAATACCCAAATTTTTCCTTTCATGATGATACACAACTGACAAATTGTGAGAACACGAAGATAATAATAAATTTTTAAGACTTTTTAGTAATCAGTAATTTTTTTTAAATTATGGAAATTCAGAAGTAAATACATGTAATAATTTTCATTAATATTCATTATCATTATGTTATAAGTAAAATTAATCTTCTTAATCGATACATCTACTTAAAAATATAGGCTACTCATGGCAGCGACAGTGACAAGAATGGAAAAAGAAACAGGGTTTTTACAAGACCTGCGAAAAATTATTATATGTAAAAATAAAACAAAATCAAGAAATCCTGAACAAAATTGAGGTTACTCAATATCGTCCCACGATTCATAAAAATGTTAATATGTAAAAGTATTGTAAAACCTGTGAACAAACTTTCCTCCCTATAAAACACACATACACCTATTTCAAAAACCTACAAAATTGCTTTTCTTTCTGTCTATATAGATGGCATATGCCATCTATTATTATTTCAGCGTTACTGCATGCTAGAAATATAACAATGTCTACCTACTTAATGAAAATTGACAATTGTCTTCAAAAAGTAAGGACAATTTGTAATTTTCTAAATTTGTTTATGCCCAATTTTAAAGATAGGAAATTTTTGTTTATGGATTTTATAAGGTTAGGCCAAAAAGGGTTTTCCAAATTAACACAAAACTTTTCTACTACATAGTTTATAGCATCTCAATAGGCGAAAAATATATAAATTACTTTTTTTGGAACGTGCGAGTAATGGCCAACAACGATTTATATTAAGGATGTTAAAATATGCGAGGTGCATTTTTGCCATTTGGACCTTTACAGTACTGTTACTGTACTGTACTTTACTTACTTTTTTGTACTTTAAATTCTCAGTTGTTACTAGTTATTGGGAAGTCCCTATGACTGCATTTTATTAAGATGTATCTTCGTCAGATATTTACATTTATATATATATATATGTGTGTGTGTGTGTGTGTATATATATATATAAATACAAATATATATATATATATATATATATATATATATATATATATATATATACATATAAATATATATGTGTGTGTGTGTTCTTGCATTGTTTTGAATATTTAATAACGTACCGGTGTTATTTTAGATACACCCTACTATAAATTAAGTTAGGTGGCATTTTATTTATAAACTAAGAAAATCAAATATTTCATTTCGATAGCCGGGACACTTAAATAAAATTTAATTATTTCTTTCTTTATTTATTTATGTATCTTAATGTATTGATGCATATGGTGGATTTATTGCTACAATTGCAATCTATCAGTCTAATCAGTCTAACTTAATCCTACCTAAATATTTTCTATAGATACAATAGACCCAATATTTGCAATATTAAATGAACATAAATAATTATATCATTAATTAAATATAGAAAATTCGTAGTATAAATTTTTTAACATACCTAGATGCACAGAAATATTTTTTGGACTACTAAATGGAATTTTTTAGCATAAACGCGGTATTTTAAAAAAAATTTATGAGCAAGTTTCAACTTGTTTATATAATTTTCACAAAATCTCTTCCATATTTGAACCTTTTAAATCCTAATGAACCTTTTATATACAGTCTAGGTTTTTAAACCAACACTTATTTATTTATATACCTATCTGTTAATGTTTTATTTCCACGTCATGCCTTCTGAATATATATGTGTACCCAAATATTTTTTTCGTTATTTCCTTGCTTACATCAAGACAAATGAAAGGAGTCCAAACTCAATGAGTTTATTCTCTATCAGTGAAGGGGTCCTATCACCAATTTTTGTTTTCATAAATGTACATTAAGGTTGCTGAGGATTAGACTATTTCACCCTTAGTCTTTTTAAAATTTTAAGGACTTTATTATGAAATTAGCATTAATTTATTAAGCCAAGTAAAACGAGTCTTAACTCAAATTTCCTCCTCATAACTGGAGAGTTTCTGTCTCCAATAATGGCCTGATTGGATAAAGAGCAAATTTATATTACACTTAACCATGTCTTATTAGATTATTTTTATTCCTATGTTATCCAAACTTCAACATGGCACATTTAGCATTGAGGATGTCTATGGGGTAAAATTCTAACCGAATTGTGAGATTACGTTGGGATTCTACTTTTTCAAATAAAGATTTATTCATCCAAATTGGTCGATTAACACCGGAGATATGAAGAACATTAAAAAAATACAAAAGAATTCAGAATATCGTGTTTTTTGAAGTCTTATGCTGGCCAGGGAGATATCAGTAAAGAAGGAGAGAACATATTGCTATCCCAAAATTCTCACATATTCCTAAAGAAACTTGAACAACAAAATGTATGGAAAGATTATAATTTAAGCTGGAAAATATGAAATTATGACAAAGATATTATTCTATCAAAATAAGTAATTTGATCCGTCACACATAAATATGCATACTCGAGCCTTTAATGTCCTTACAAGTCGAGCATGAAAAGCCAATATATCTAAAATTATCATCTGCCGAATATAGATAATGTCAAAGTTTTTGCTACTTTTCCAGTTACAATCTGGATAAGTATGGTATCTAGGATAAGCCTTTAACTTCAACCCAGGTATTGCCATGATTTTTGCTTAATTTGACTCAACACGGGAAATGTCAAGAGGGAAATCTGAACTGCTACTTTTTCCTCTGATTGTGAGGAACCGTATATAATCTTCTTACTAAAATCATTATCGTCTGTACATCTGAAAGACTTTGGACGTTTCCATTCTATCACTTCAATTGAAATTCTTTGAGCTTATAATCCATGCCCAACTTATTCGATACCTTAACCGTTGTAAATCTCTGAATCTGCTTTAGTCGTGTTTCAAAACTGATCATATTGTCTAAACATCGTTAGTGAAAATCGTTAGTTTTTTATTTCGACAATGCATTCGACTTTGATATTTTTTCAATATTTGAGGTACCTGAATATATCTCAACATTTATTAGAATGGCATAGTTTATGTCTATATAAATGTCTATAATCAATGAAGTCTTCAGATATATATTATGAGTGGATAAACTTATCAGCTGGTGTGCTTCAGGGAGGGGTTCTTCCTGTGAAGATTTTATTTCTAAATTTCGTGTTCATTATATATATTATTAACCATACCATGCTAAATTACAAATAAGTATAACAATTTAAGGTTTACAAAATTTATAGTCTGAGAGGAAAACGGGTTCAATATAAAGACGGATAGAAAGACGAATATGGTGACGCTCTAAGAGTTTCTAAGAATGAAATCGTAAATGGGGGTTTTAGAAGCCAAGGTAAAATTTGTAGGAAAAGTATAACAATTAATCTAGATGTAAAACCTTGATGATATTCTCTGGATTATTCTCTCCTATCTAATTAATTTAAGTGTTAATTAATATTTATAGCACTGGGAAGACCATATTAGTACCAACTTACTATAACCAAAATAATTTCACTTCAAAAGAGTTACGAAAACTTCGATTTGCAAGCAAGACTCGTATTTCACTCATTTGTTAATAAGATATTAAATTATTAAAAACCAAATGTTACCCCCAACATTTCGAATCTTCGTCCACTGGTAAAATCAAAATGTATTTCTTTGTAAAAATTAATTTTTTTTTCAACGTGCTTGTATTATTTTTTAACTGATATAGTGTCTCAGTTTACGTTGCGAAAAAACCTTTGTTTTATACTGTAACCAATCGTGTCAGTAAGTATCAATATCATTATTTCTTGCATATTTTGCGAAGTAGGAAATTTTTATGTGTGGAAAATTTTTAACATACCTTTAATTTACTGTGGAAGTGAGCCTACGTTCAAATCTTGGACTTTTTTATATCTATTTCGGATAAATAATATAAGTAGGAGTGTTGGTCTGCATGCTCGTAGAAATTTAAAAGTAAACGGTATGAAAGTGTTGAGTGGCAAGCGAAATAAAACTTCATATGAGTAAATGCTCCATTTGAAGCTGCCGTTACGTGCACTATTGAATTTCGTTACACGATTTACAAGAAGATGTTATATTTTTTTGATAAGGTTACTAATATAGACAAAGCAAAAGCGTAGAAGCAAGAAAAATAATGGTTTCAATTAAACGATTCCAGGGATTTACAAAGCTCATCTTCGAGTTATTATCAATAGTTTAATGAAGATTAAAAGGCGATTTTATAATTTAAAGTCCACATGAAACCAAGCATAGTCCGATGCTTCTACAGGTAACAAATGTATTTTTAAAAAAATATTAAATTAAATTTTGTTTTTACATATTACTTCCTAATCCATTCTATCTTGGTGTAGTATTACTGTATTAGATATGAAATATAGCGAGCAATAGTTTCAATATTTGCCATCGGCGGTGTTGCATAGTTGAGAAGCCTAGTAAGGTGTCGGCAGTTAGGATATATGATATCGGTACTCTTTGAAAAGTAAAATAAATGAACAGAGTTCGTCCTTAAATGCATTTACAAATAAACTATAATCTGTTCTTTGTCTGGGTGCATTTTTCCTGTAAACGTTAAAAAAATATGTTAATATTTCAATCTCCGCCAATCAGTATAATTGTGAGGTTAATTGCTACAGGGTTAAAATTAATAGAGTGAAAATGTTATCATTGTTTATAGAAAAGACTTTTCATCGGATCAAATAGTTTCTTAAATTTACAAAGTTATCATACAGAACCGGAATGCATTGATATTATACAGTTCCCACACGTAATTAATCTATTTAACAGACCCATAGGTCTGTTATACATTATACATATATAACCTGGTTTAATTTCATTAAATAAAATCTATTTGTTAAAACATGTCTTTGTTACTAGTTTCAAATATGCGAGTATCTATTCACAAGTTCATAACTAGCTTTGACTACTAAATCTGTGCTTTACTTGTGTGGAAAGGGCAAAATATGGAAATGGCATTTACAAGCAACGTTTTTGTAAAATATGATGGCTTTAAAAATAGTCATGTATTTTGGTATATTAAGATATGATACATATTAATTAGACATGCTTCGAACCACGCTTTTATTTCTATTATAGTATTTTTAATAACTATAACTTGTATTCCAAGATAAAAATGTATAGTAATATGCTCATCTCCATAATACAATCTGTGTGTAGAAAAAAGACCAAAAATAGTTCACACGGTATTAAACCCTACGTTTAAATGAATGTAAATGAGATAGAGAAAATATAAGAAATACGCCCCTAAAACATTTTATTCAAATCCTCAATCATAAAAATGAGCAATTCTGTATGTAATTTTTTATTAAAAGTCAGTTAAATTTTTATAATAATTTATAAATGCTATTACCAAGAAACGTCATTAAGTATCAAAATGAAACGAAGAGCAGATTATGTCTTATTGCATTATCTGTAGGTATATATCCGTAACAAGCTACTCCATGAAACACTTAGAGTAGACAGAGCGTTCGAAAAAAAAACACAAAAAGGCGGAGATCGTGTCCGCGTCGTAGATTTTTCGTAGAAATGTCTGGATAAAGTCGTAACAAGTGTTTCGTATTAAAATGAAAATTAATTACTAATATCTCCGGAAACTACGCTTATAATTGAGTTTGCTGGCCCCATATTTATATGTTTGCAATGCGTCTTTTAATGGAAGTCTAGCAGAGCTGTAGCACATCAAGCCTCGATTGCATGTAGGTTTTCATTCTCAATAACATCATAGTCTACCGTAGCATCCTCCATTGGCGTAAATATTTTAGATATGCGCATTGATGCCCGACGATGACAACACAACGTTTTTTAACGACGAATATTTGATGATCGTAATACATATTCTTCTAAAGGTATCACGTTGCTACCGATCTCTATATTATCAATGTTTTCTGTATTGCCTTCCAACGACACCTACACATAATCTGAGGATTGTTTGGGCTATCGCTAAATGCTGTATATCCGATGGACCAGCTACATAATCGCACTGCGTCGTTTTTTCATTTTATTTTTGACGCTGTCCTAGCTCTCGTATTTTCTTTTTCTAGAACTTTTTAGAATCCTTTTAAAGCAAGCTTTCCTCTATTTTTTTAAATTTCGGGCATATTGACGATTCATACAAGACAAAATTTTAATTTTCCATTTTATACTGATTTTCACGTATATTCCGGTGTATAGTTTTATTGCCTCACTTTGCCACAATACAAATTCTCAACGATAAATGTGGACAAATTTGCTTCATCCACTGTAGTGTCAACCATTCTTAACGCACTATTAGTCTCGTAGTTATTAGCCATTGAAACTGTTAATATTTTATAACACAAGAAAGTTCAACCGGGTATCACGTACTTAACGAGCGAATAGACGGTTTTACGTCAACACGTAAGAGTTGGAAGAGAGCAGAAAAGAAGACAATTTACATAATATGAGGGAACGAGTGCTATTGCTAGTTGTTTATTTTTATATCTTTTAAATTATGACTTCATGTTACAAGAAAAATCGAGATATTTATTTCTTGGAACCTTTTCTTAAAAGTTATTACGTACGTTCTTAATTTTTCGTTTATATTTCTATTTGTTGTTAACCATTGTCAATTAAATATATAATATTATATATATGCGTATTTATGATAAAAGTTTTTTTGTTGTATATACTACAAAGTACTTGTATTAGATAAACGAAACAGTCGGACGCTTTGCTTAATTGTTTAAAAACATATACTTGAATTGAGTTATAGTCAATCGCGAAATTATTTTAAATTTTTGTAGCCGAATCAATTATTAGAATACTTAACCCTAATAAGTAACGCGCTAATCCTTAAAAAGAAAAACAGAAACCTTATAAGGTCACCCGCGTGTCTATATATCCGTAAAATCGCTCTGACGAATAAAACATAGTAATATGGTTTTTAATATGCAAACGAAATGAATCACAATTAAATGAAACTAGGTGATTTAGTATTATTTCTAATTTCTTTAAGTTCTTTAACGACCTAGGGTGGGCTATTAGCAAAGAAGGAATCTTTGCTAATAGCCCACCTGAAGATGTTGTAATACAACGAAACCTAGGTCGTGGTAAAGAAATTAAAGAAAGTAGAAATAATACTACATCACGTAGTTTCATTTAATTGTGAATAATGAATTTCTACAAAATTAACGCCAAATATATTTAATATTCAACAAATGAATCACGGTAAAAACAATCAATCATTGAACCAAGTTAACATAAAAATTGTTTATACTTTGATGTAATGTTTTTTTTTCATTTAACATTTGATTATAAATATATAAACATACATGTACACACGTACACACACACATATATATATATATATATATATATTTATATATATATATATATATATATATTTATATATATATATATATATATATATATATATATATATATATATATATATATATATATATATATATATTAATGAAAAGTGTTTAAATTCGAGTTCACCTAATTAGTAACGTATAAGTAAATAATTAATATTTATTTAACCAAATCATAAAACAAATACGGTTTAAGTACGTTAAAGAAAAGAATATACACGAGTTGTTTGAATATTAGAAAAGTAGTAGGGTGTACATACAATGCCTGATACAAGGGATGTTAAGTGTCGTCGCGCAGAGCAGCCTTAACGATGAGGTTAACCGCCTTTGTCGGGCGCGCAGCGAGGAATTTTGCGACAGTCTAATTTACATTTTCACCACATTAGAACTCTGAAACGTCAAGGGTTTCAGGACAGAATAGAATGTATTATAATCGTGAAAGAATCCAGTATTGCGATAAGGTGAATTTAGTTTTAACTGAGCTGAAATATTTATTTGAGTGTTTATTTTATTTCCATTTGTAAAATTTCATTGCTGCGAGAGGTAATTAAACACATAGGTAACGGAACATTTGCTATAGAAATAATATTTACTGCGTTTAAGTGTAAAAATATAATATCCGTGATAGAGTTGAAATTGTTATTAAATATAATTGGAATAAATTAAACTTGAGGTAAATCTATATATATATATATATATATATATATATATATATATATATATATATGTGTATATATACATTTACATTTAAATATTTGTGAAAACCGACTTGAATTCATAAATAGTTCGCTTTCCCATTATTTTTTTTTCTAATAATATTAATACTCAAATACAATCAAGTTCATTTTATCCACCGGCGTTTGAAATCGGCATTTTTTTGAAGTATTTGTTTATTAATTTAATTCCTCTCGGTGTTCTACCTAAATATTGACCAATATTCGAATTATTCTGACATGAATGTACTTCAAGATTAATTGAAAATAATAATTGAAATATCTATAAGAACCATATTGATTTATAGAGTATATATAAAAATGTATACTACCTGTAGATAATAAGAGATTAGAACTTAGGGCGTGTAATATAAGCATAGATTTTTGAAACATCGACGTTTTTAGGTTTTAACAGTTTCCATATTTATATTTATTGAAAAGGAGACCCGTAAACGTAGTTGTTTTATTAGGCCTAGATGTTACGAGAATAAAACTTACACTGAAATAGAAAAAAAATATGAAAATGGTTACTAGCAAGTTTTATTTAAATCGTTAATCTCAAAAATAAAAATTGTTTACTTTTTCATAATAGTTTGGAAATTGTAATCATCAAAATAATATATACTACAGCTTCTGTCTCATTGTATCCCTTATACATAAATATAACATACTAATCTTTAAAATACCCAGCCAAGTCATGGTCATAAAAAAATCTAGATTAAACTTGAAACAAGCAAAAAAGATATTGGTTTCGACAACAAAAGTACGAAATTCGATGTTAGTTAACAGTTTATTTTTATTTAATTTAGCCAATGTAGAGTATAAATAATGCCAGACAAACAGCCAAAATATAAAAAAATGATTGTTTAAATACACGTTTATGAAGATAGTTTTTGTTATGTACAAAATTAATTTCATACTCTAGTGTTTACTGATTGTCATTTGTTTCCTTCTGTTAATATTATAAAATAGGCGTCTTTTTTAAATGTTATTCTTTTTCCATATTTTCAAGCCCATTTTTTCCCTTTGTCTTTTTTCAGTTTATAGTATAGTAATGATTGACATGTCGTATTAGTTAAGTTTTTAGTTTAATATTTAATTTGGTAATATCGTTTTTATTACAATTTCTTTGGTTTGATGGGTAGGAATAGTTTTTCTTTGTTGAACTTGATCTAAAGGTGATACTTTCAGTAGGTTAGTTTAAAAGTACACAAATAGTGTTTTTCGTCTGGATGGCTATATATTTATATTACGTTGTGATAATACAAACAAGTTATCTATAATGATTTCTAAAAATAAAGTAAGCAATTCATACATAAATGAATACTTTAAGTCACAGAAATACGACAATCTAAAAAAATAAAAAATTTTAGGCATTAATTTTTACACAATTTATATTACTGATTTCACTGATGATGACATTTTTCCATTGTATTTACAACTCACTAATTAACGACCTCCAAACCCATACCTCATAATTTAATGCATAGTTGAAGATATCCGGAATATATTCTATCAACAGTCTATTTTTTAGTTAACAAAATCTTAAATATGCTGTTAATTTTTTTGGATAAAAAGCGTTTAATTCGATGCTTTATTTGATCATGTTACGAAAATAAGCATACCATGAATTCGTCGCAATGAAGCGTTACGTAACTAGAACTTTAAACTTGGTCGTTTTTGTAACTGAATATAAAAGCTCGACTAATACGTGACTTCCACAAGACTGGGTTTTTTGTGAACTCCGTTGACTACGTGAATGAATAGCGAACGAGTTGAGAGAATGGCAATGCAATTTGATGGAATGAAAATATATTGAAATCAAGGTAAGCTGAAATATTTAAAAAGTAAAATGCATAAATATTGCCAAATTTTTAGCAGTAAGGAGATTTAAATAAAAATTGTTTTTGTTAATGAACTGATATGTAATATCAATACTGAACCTTTACCTTCATTTCTAAATAAATAATATGTCATAGAAAATACTTGAACAATTAGGAATCTAGTCAATTCTTATTATTACATTCATTGCAGGATTATCAAGTATGAGTAAAACTGTCGTTGCGAGAGTTCCTTGTACATTTGCGTACATGTACAGATTTAGGCCATATAATGTACTTATTAAAATTTTTGGAAATTTTAGTGATGTGTTTCAATATTAAAATACGTCGCTTAACATTTCTTTCACAGTTAATGCCTACGCGGTGAATTTTCTTAAAACTTTGGTTCGTGTTATTCGTAACTTAATATATTATATTCTGGTTACTCGTACTTATGAGGTATCGATGAAAAGATCTTGGTGAGTAAAATAAAGACCTGATTTTTAATTTCTTTAAAAACACCGACTTAAAAGACCCTGAAAATTGCCATGTTTGGCCAAATTCTCTTACCAAGTCTATCTCAAAGCATAAAAAGCTGTACTTAAGAAGAAAATACTAAGAATATTAAATAGTTATGAGTAATAAATTTAACAAATTATTAATAAATTTACGATACATTTAAGCCTGTGGAACGTATGCCATAGGTTGTTATAGTAAAAATTAAAATAATGTTTTGAAAATGTTAATATTTGTACAGTTTTGAAATCCTCACAACGCTTCTGTTGGGGGTTATCGATATATAGGCATACGTATAATTTCAACAACTTTAGATTTTCTTACATTAAAATCGGATAATGCAGTTTTGAAGCCCGTTCTTTCATATGATATTATTGCTCCTTCAAAAATTGTCATTTAAATATTTTTGAGCGTTATTATTTTGAATTGATATTCAGATAATGACAGGTTAATATGCTTTATGAAAAAAATTAGAGTAAATGAAAAGTGAGTGAAATTTTGTGGATATTTTAGAAATAACTTACGTATTATTCTAATATAAATAGGCTTGCAACTAATTTTTTACATCCACGTGATGTTAATGCAATTTGGTGTGGTAATAGTCTATACCTTTGAGCAGCATATAGGATACTTTCATTTCAATTTTACAGATATTTTTATATCGAACTCCACGTGGACGAAGTTGCGTCGGTACAGTTAGTTAGAAATATTAATGGTATATTTCAAATTACTCGTCGCTAAATGCGTTTAATTTAGCAAAGTCTAAATGATGAGTATTGAAGCCATCCACTTTATATAAATTATATTCATCATCTTTAGCTGTTTAAACTTTTTTCAACTTCTTTCTAAATGGAAACCTCCTCTTTTCTAGAAACAATTTTGTTTATACTTTTAACGTTTCTCTTATAGTTTACAATCTGTTTAATGTCATGACTTTATTTATACTTTTAATTCTTTATTAAATTTCCTTTCTTCTTTGATATGACATTTTTCAGTTAATTTTTCCACACTGGCAATTGTCTATTTTAGTTAATTATTATGTTATAATATTACATTTTTAACGCTAATGGGAAATATTTTCTCCATATCGTATTAAAATATCCTCTTAACTTTAGTAAAGGATCATTTTGTGGGAAAGAAAAATACTTACAACAATTAGATGTAATTTTGGATACTAAATGACAAAACTAAAGCATTTTATTTCTTCACCGTTTTGAGGGCAGCACTCAATGTTTTAGAACTGGTTATTTTAGCATCAAAGGTAATGAAAATAAATTAAAATTTTGGACATCGAATTTATAAGAAATCCAATAAGGTTTGCTTTAAATTTTCATTTGGTTTTAAAAGCCAGTAGCAATTTGAAAATTTTGTTTATTGGGTGAAAGTGAACTAAGAGCAAGAAAATTTTTATTTGACGATTTTTTAGTCTTTTCATGGTAGCCTCAAGTAACAGCAAAATTACGATCGATTGGTGTTTTATAATAAAGCTCCATTCCGTTCTACTGATATTAAGTTTATCGAGTTCAAGCATAGTCTTACCAATCTCAGGACTTTTCAATAGTGTTTAATGTTGGTAGGTATCCAAAACCACTCAAGAGTACGTATCACTTGTGGAAAGGACGATAGTCACTGTTGAAAAAAAAGATTTTAGGATTCGGTTTTGTTTTGATAAGCTACTGTATAATTGAAATAATTCGCTTTTCATTCTTATACCATCTTTAGTCAAATTTAATAAGCATAGTAATAAATAAAAAAACGCTTTCAAAAACAAGGATTGCAAAAAAATTTAATAAAACTTATCTCCTTAAAAAAGAAACGCACTTGCCCGCTCTGTCACTGACTTCTTTACACGAGTTTTTGGCGATGATTCTACACTCAATATATTTGGCTACAATTCTTTTTATGTTACCAATTTAAATATTGTGGGCGCATGTTAACTTTATTGTAAAATTTAAAGTATATTTCACTCTAGATTATTTAACGATTTTAACGGTATCTCATTTATTAAAATTCGTATAGGCTTTTCTAAGAGAGAATAAACAAAGCGGCGTAATTACGTAAATTCTGAAAAAAATGATACTTATTTTTGCATAAAAGAGCCCAAGTTTCAATATTTAAAATAAAACGTAAGTCAAAGAAATCATTAGAAGTATACAATTCAAGTATTGTTAAAATTGGCAACCTTCAAAGTTTTTTCTTATATTAATATACGTAAAATTCATTGTACTTAGAATTGACATAATTGAGTGAGGTAACTTTGAAATAAAAGTGTCTTAAAACAGAAACAAGAAACACTTCCCAATGACCACATTTTATAATAATAGGACAGATGGTATGTAATAAATTACCTTGACATTAGAATTTTCAATTTAATAGTACATGTAAAATGCTATTAGATCAATAAGAAAGTTAATTAAAAATTGCAGATAAAACCAATTATAACGTTTCCCAGCTTATATTAAAAGCAACAATAGCACTGGAAACAATGTCTCCTTTTTCAACCCCTTTACCAATGACTTGAATAAAAAAAAATTTACTTCCAAAAAAAATTGGAGAATCATTCAACAATTCAGTTGCTATCCACTTGTCGGTTAAAAGAAAATAAATTAACGCACAATTTGGAAAAGATACGTAAGTTTTATACGTGTGAAGGAATATTATATTCGCTTCCATGAAAATATATTTTATCTATAAAAAGGCCCTTAATTTTGTTTCAACTTTATGCTCCTGACATAGGGCTGAAATTTAAATCTAGGTTTTGCGAATTTTACCTTTTCGACAACCGTCGGGGTTTTTTGTAAGAAAATTGACAAAATTATCTTAAAAGAGTAAATGAACAATATAATATAATAAAAATATAGTTAGAATTTAATAATTACAAATCCACTTTTTAACAAAGAATGCGTCTATTTATTATTTATAAGGGTGGCTCTATGTATTAAACTGATTACGTATTAAACTGATTAAGCAAAACTAATATTTTAACTTTAACTTTACTTCCAAGCGAAAATACAGTGTTACTTTCATAATATGTTTCATAACATGCCGCATTTACTTTCATTTAATACGATTATTTACCTCCTTAACATATAAAGTTTCATAAATTATAACAGGGTTCAAGCAACCATTTACGCACACACCTATCTACGTACTGATTTGTTCCATCTATTACAATTTTCTCGTAACAAACAAGAGGCTGGTAACAAAATTGAAAATACAAATTTCCAAGTCTTTTGTGAAGGTTTTGTATTCAAATTATCATTAAAAGTTATGATTACTTTCTAACTATTTTTACTTAAAAATATATCGCTTCTGGCGCTATTGTTATATATACATTGTTGTTTATAAGTTAACATAGTGGGCGGTTTTCCTAACTGTCTAATGAACTTAAAGTCATTCTATTAAATTTAGAAATTAAATATTGTACTAATTTTTTACACTCCACGTATAATATAATAACATAATGCGCTGAGTCAACTTTTCTTTGATACCCGCAGTTTTCTTATATTACACAAATATTCTATACATAACAGCCATCTTAATTTGTAAACCATTATTAATTTCAATATAAGCTTTGGAACATTAGTCTAAGTGTATTGGGGTGCATGTGTATACGAGAAGGTATAACTCGGCACGATCATATATCATAACAAATTATCAAGTTAGGTTTATTTTGATAAATCCTTAAAAAAATTCTGTTTTATTATTTATCTATTATTTTATTCTCTATCACATTACGGTATAGTGAGTTATACTCTTTTAAAATTCTCTATATTAGATTTTAATACATGTAAACAACTCTGAGTTTAATTTGTACTAATTTGTCACATTTTCCTTCCTATATATGTTTGATAAAAAGACATTAAAGTAATTTGTTTATGGTCATTGTCAAATTATATTTAAGGTGTTTGACTATAATAGACAACTTATCTCTTATCCTTAAGAATGACGACCAACACAAAATGTGGGACGTGCGCTTTTTACCCATTAATAAAGACACGCCAAGCTTGGCGTGTGTTTTCAAATGTGTGTGTTCATGATGCAACAGTATAGCCGGCTTTGCCTTCAAAGTTTATGCACTTATTTATGTTACATTTGAAAGTTAAAAATTACGTTTGAAAAATTAAATTACTGAAATTAACTTTTCTTTTTTTGCACCTCCTGTACTTCGATTAAAATCAAATGCGTAATAATATTATTTTTCAACAAATAAACATATTGCACATCCTAAAGTTTTAAATATCATCAATTTCCATGAAACTATTTAATTTTGAATCATAACTTTAGTTTTCCACAAATTTTAAGTAATTTTTTTCATTACGCTCAAATGGACATGGTGTATTTAGTAAGGATATTTTCAGGGCTCTATTTTATGTGGTTTCGGAAACGAGCAGGGGATATTTTTTATAAATATTTTCCACAATATTTATAAAAATATCTTATAAAAGCAAATTATAAAGGGAATACTTTGTGGTCCTTTACTTAAGAAAAATGAAATAAAAAAACAGCTTATAATATTTTACTACGAAATTTTTTTTTTAAATACTTTCGAGTCCTAACGTTGGAAATAGATGTGAATTAATTTGCTTTATCACTGCACTGAGTTATAAATTTTCACTTCAAACCGTTTTTGAGAATAATGACTGTAACACACATACAGAGACGTGAGTAGTCTAATAATGGCTTCGTATTTAGTGTTCCGTGATAAAATTGTCAAAATGAAACACTTAACAAATCACGTGGGTGTGGTTCCGTTTGTCCATCTGTTACAGGTAATTTCCTTCAAAATTATTCGACGTGAAAATTTGGAACTTAGGAAAAAGTATGTTACTCAAATAATAGATATGAATAGGGAAACGAATTATAAAAAAAATAAAGGGTTTCGTGCAAACGAAAACTGAATGAGGCTTGGATTCAACAAAAGTCATAATCATGATCATAGTCATAGTTTTGTTCATTATGGATATATAAAGCACAATAAATCCTGTCTATTTCTAATAATAATTCTAAAAGTATATTCAAAGGTAAAAAGTATAAAAAACGACATCATAAAAAATATAGAAGTATACCATCCACGTTGGAGTCAAGAACAAGTCATATATATTAAAATAAAAGTTAGATACATCACATTTTAACAGTTATTTAATTGATACATAACGATAAATACCAAATGAAGGTCATTTTCATGTAAACAATAAAATACTATCATATCCACAAAAGGGCCGATCAATGTAAACCATGTTCTCAGTCAAAGAGAAAAAATAAAAATAAACATAATAACAATTTGAATATTAAATGCCACTTAATAGAAGTAAACGATTATAAAATATTCATAATACGAAATAGGAAATTTAAAACTGTAATATATTTTCTTACAATATTTTTTTTTTCAAAAAAGCTTAATAACTGCTGCCCCCATATTAAACTAAAACTGTCAACATTGAATATTTTAACGCGATTAATTGTTATGAATACTTTAAATGTTTTTCTCTCTCTTAAAACTGCCGAAGCATTGGTTTTAGAAAAAAAAAACTTTTGTCCTTATATGTTTTTCACAATTTTTAATTTGGTTCAGTCGAAGGTCTCCGCACATACGCAGTAATATACGGAATTGGTGCCGTCGGCGTTACATAGAACCGAAGATGGACGGAGTGTATTAATATTGTTAACTTAAGCGGGGAATTGAAGGCACGGACAATAATTTTGAAGGGACAGATTATTATTAAACAGATAATTTGTCGATTTTTTTTATCTTGAAGTGCGGATCCTTAAAACGGTTTTAAATAGCACTTCAAAAACAAAAGAAAATTTGTGTACGTGCGGCCGATATATGACTGGTAAAAACAAAAGGAAAATTTTACTTCCGTTAGTGTTCATAATTACGTATGAAGTATTCAATTGTTTTGTTATATTCGTGTTATACATAAACTGTTGCAAAATTGGTAAATAAAGTCAACTTCCATGGATAATGAGTATAAAATATGATGATAATCAAACAAAATATTATGTCGTAGTTTTCGGGTTATCTAGAAACTTATTTCAATATTACGGGAAAGGTTAAGCTTTCTGCAGTGAACGTACGCCGAGGGTCGCACGCCGTCTCCAAAGTAGTCACCTTTTTCATCTATGAATAATAAAAAATTTGTTACTAATATTATATATACTAATATATACTTTAAAATTTTTTTATCATGAAGGTTCTGTTAATAAAACATATTTTTTTAATATAATTGTGATTCAGAAAAGATTTAAATAAACAAAATATTTTGTTTTATATTAATTATGATATTTATAAACTAAGAATTCTATTCAATAGGATATGAATGCGGTGAAATCCTGCTGAAGCAATGAATTTGATAATTAAAGTTTATCTTACGACATTAACATTTCCTATGTTGGATAACGTGCAGGAGTATGTATTGAGTATATATTAAGTATATACTCTATTTCAAGTACATAATTTTAAATATTTATGCATTATCTTGCAAATCTCATAAAAAAAGTTACTACAAGTTGACCCGTGAATTAAAATATTGTAGGATAATTATTTTCCTGGCATGCCAAAACACCTCTGACCAAATTTTAAATTAAAATTTATTTGAAATTATAAAAATTAATCGGTTCCACTACGTTTGTACTGCTGATCATATTCTACTGCGTTTTTTACTGCTGATATCATCGAAATATGTTAACCATGTATCTATCAAAGATGAAAATCATGTATATATTTTTTATTGTCGTCACAAATACTAGATTTTAATACAAATGGAACTAAGAATTAAACTGAAGAAAAATTAATTTAATTCGTGCTTATAAATTTTGCATTCTTGACGAATTGATAAATTCACTAGCCAATAAACTAAATAATCAAAAGATAAAGCTTACTTTTTCCATACTAACGCTTTACTAATACCGCAAAATGTTTTAAATAAAATTACAGGATATGGATTAGATTCTACTTGTAAATCCCTTATTTATTCAACACAGTGCTCTTGAAACATCATTTGTGCGAGCTTTAAGCTATCTTCTGAAGAATAAAAAATTCGACCATATGAAAAGGACCTTGTTAATTTTGTTTTAATGAAATTCGCTAGATAATTATTATAAAATTATATTACCATGGTTTATAAAATTTAGTTATTAATAAAAATAGTGTATATGTAGTTTGATCTCTTTACGATATTTATATTTTAAAATATTTATAGAAGAGAGGTTAAAAATTTGTTAACGATTTCAGTATTTAAAACAGATACAGTTAGTAAGTGGAATTATTTTTAGAAAATTATTATTGTTTAAATGATAGAAAAAACATTGATATATGAGTATACATACTTCTCAAAATTAGCTTAGTATATTTCTATCCATTTATTTGGTATTGAATTTTAAATCGAGAAAAAGGCAAGACATTAATGAAGTTGTTTTACATAATAACTTTCACTTAACATGTCAGTTGTTTTACATAATAACCTTCGTCTAACATAAGGGTAGGCAACCCCTACCAAAGCGGTAAACTGGGTCATAATAACTTTTTTAACAACGTTAAATTTCCCGCATTAGACATCACAAAGCAGTGTTGAACTGCGTTTTTATATAGGACGAAATCTTCCTTTTTGTAAATTTGTACGGTAGTTACACAACCCGTATTTCTCATAAAAAATCATTGCTCTAATTGACAAGTAAATAATAGTGGAAAAGTTGTTTTGTCATATCTAAGCAAATTTGGCCAAGAAGAGGTTAATTGGATTCAATGGAAGTTAAATTTTAAACTTAATTTAAAATTATTAAGACGAACTGTTATCTACTGAATAATATGTTATGTGACTAAACAATTTCTATTAAAGAAAGTAAATGTCTTCCATTGAATTATAGGGGCGATGTGTACTGTATTGATCGTATCTAAATTGAATCTTAATTAATTGCGAACATTTTACACAAGGAATAAAAGTCGTATTTTCATCTTATCTAAATTAACATAAAAATTCAGAAAAGAACTTCTTCCTCTTTTCTTTTTTAGCCGTTTTTTCTTCGACGGCTAAGGTGTAAGCCTCCTTATATTCTATAGTTTATGGCATCTGTATCAATCTGGGGCAGTTTCTATACACGAGCATTGTTTCTAGGCCACATGACTAGCCCACTTCTCTTTTAATTTCCCTATCCGTTTTGGACGTCGCTAACTTTAGCTGTGTTCTCTTTAGCATTTCCAGCCAGCCCTTTCTTTTAAGATCTCCCACTGTGACGTCTATTAATTTTGCTCTAGATGGCTCTTTGAGCTACTTGGAGTTTGTGTAAAGTTGAAATGCACAAACCTGTTCTCAGTCTCAATGACAGTTCAATTTTCCCTGATGTCTGCAATATTATCACCCATGATTTCATGAACAGTTTTTCAAGTTTAATTACTAAATCCACAGAGGCATGGTTAAATTCTTGTATCATGGTCTCGAGGTCTCTAGGTTTATCTGTAAGATGTCATTTGCAAACCTTAAGTTGCTCAGTCTCTTGCCTTTTACCTAAAAATGTCCTCCAAAACAAGATTGAAAAGTTTTGGAGAAAGCGTGTCGAACTATTTTAACCCTCAGTAAATTCGGACTTGTTTGATTTTTGGTGGCAAATTTACTTTCAAAATTGTATTTTGATTGATGTTTTGTATCAGGCTAGGAAACGAAGATCAATATGTGCATTTTAAAGAGACTGAATTACTGCCCATGATTCAATATTGTTAAAGGCCTCCTTATATTCCTTATATTGCAAGCCACAGGAGCATTTGATATTCTGTGGTTTTTTTTATAATGACTTTGTTTATGTATAATGGGTCGAACTGAATGCGCTCCTGAATAGGGCTAATTTAATTGGTTGGTAGGAGTTGAGTTTTATTGTCCAACGAACTCTCATAATTTTCCTAAAATTATATTTACAATCGTGAAAATATTCGGCTTAGGTAGTAGTTGTAAATGTTGGACTTATCCCCTTTTGGTACAATAAGATGATAAAGGCCCTTTCATCTTGGTAATTATTAAACTATTTAGTAAGTTGTAAGTTCACCTGTCCTTACTTTTTGACCATTTCAGTGACGATTCCATCTTCGTCCGGGGCTTTGCTGTTTAACATTATGCGCAAGGTGGCACATGTCTTGAGTGTTGCTATCCCAGATATGCGTTCGGATCAAATATTTATTGTTTTTTGACTGTACAGACCGATTTATGATTTTTAAAACTGTGTAATTGTAGATGATATTGCTCTATGACTTTAAGGTATTATTTCTGTTCCGTAACTCTTTTTTTACGTTTATTACAAAGCTTCACAAATTGTTTTGTCCTAGGATTCAGAGCTTTCATAGATACCTTCGTGTTACTAAATGGTATTTTTCATACGAATCAATATCCCTCTCTATTTGTTGCCGTGTTTCTTTACAAATTGTCTTAGATGTAACTCTTTCTATGTTTAATTAATTTTTTTCATCCATCAATTACTTTGTATTGTCTGGTAATCTGACAATTACTTTGTATTGTCTGGTAATCTGACAATTACTTTGTATTGTCTGGTAATCTGGCCGTGTGTTTGTGGATGCTTTGTAACCTTCTTTAAAAATTGAATTAATTTTATTGTCAAAACGATAATTTATATTGGAAATATAGGTGTCGATAGATTTTATTAGGTTTTTACTTTCATTTGATATATTTTCTTGTTGTCTATTAAGCACTCGTAATCTACCTTGGTATGTATTGCTATCCTTAATGTATTTTAGTTATAAAGGTTTTTCAGTATTTGAGGTAAAAATTAATGATTTTTCCTAGTCCTTAGTATTTAGCACCAATGCGTACTTGTTGTAATATATTTTTATACTCATATAAGGGTATTCTGACATACAATATGTGAACCAACATAACCTGACATAGCCTGTGGTTGCTATGGCTCTTTATGTTAACTTGTAACAAACGTTTTTCATAGCAGATTTGCGAGATTTTAACAAAGTTAATTAAACTGTATATTTTATTTTTGGTTATTTCACTGAAGTGCTATTTTAATAGAACGCGTTTATTTCAGTATTAAAAGAATACATAAAAAAAACACGAACGTATTTCATTAATATTGTTAGAAAAGTTAACAGATAATGTAAAGGTTATAGACTTATTTTTGTGCAATTTGTGCTTAATTTATGTAAAAGTGTCGGCAAATTTTACAAACATATGAATTGTAATAGACGAAAAATGTTTAAAAATGATGACTGGTTTGGTACTAATGAGTGTATTGAATTAGCAAGAAATTTTCAGCAACATAAATTTAAATATGATTTGGCTCCGCCTAGTACGTCCTTCTCTGGTCATGGTCGATCAAGGGAGGGTTTTAGTACTCTTAGCAAACGGTCGGAAAGTAGACGGCTAACAGAATTATTTCAAGTTGAAAAACTGAACAGTCCGCATACGTTAACATGGACAACTGTTAGAGCAGATAAAGTTTTATAATTTTTTGTGGGCGCTAAACTTACGAAATATCACTATTTATTGATAATGAACTTTGTCGATTTAAGGTTTCTAGTAAAATTTTACCAATTTATCAGAGTGTTTTGAAAGCGAAGAAAAAATTATATACTAACAATATGGTTACGATTAAATCAAAAGCCGAGATCGAGTTGCAAATTTTGTAAGGTCACACAGCTTTGCGGATCTCAGAGTCAAAGAAATTTGAGTAGTATTTTATTTGAATGAGTTAATTTACTTTTAATTTTAGGAAATCGTGTTTCGAAGGTAGTATGAGTCATATATTCAATCCTGTGCGGTGTCCTGTTCGATGTCTGAAAGCAATTCTCGCCACCAGCCACGCAAATATTTTCGTCATGATTATCATCACAGGCACCATTCTCCAGTATCGTCTTCAGCGCTGCTGTCCTTGACTTCCTTAAAACCTTTTTTAAAGCAGATTTTTAATTCTTTATATCATAAAATAATTATATTTAATTCTTTATATCATTACATAATTTACAAAAATGTTTACTAATTTCATATATACATATATATAAATATAATAAATATATATATATATATATATATATGTATATATATATGTATGTATAAATACATACATATATATAGGAAAGATTGCAAAATTATTTGTCATAGTGTCGTCATTTATATTACTTTATTTTATAGGAAAAACAGCAGCAGTAATCGTCAATAAGTTATGCACGTATAATTAAATAAAGCGAAACGGTTTGTCTATTTTTTTTCCAGTGAAATAACTAGAAATAATCTTTGGATTGGTCATACTTATATTGGATGGATCTAGTAAAGTTCATAGAATCCATGTGCAATTAAAAGCTGAAAAATTGTGAAATAGAAATATTTCATTACTGAATTTTTTCAAGAAAATTCAGAAATTAAAAAGTAAACGCCAGTAAGATTTTCACAAGTAAAAGATTATACAGGAAATTATACGTTATATATGAGTTATTATTTCTGATTACGTTATCAAATCTCAAATAGGTCACAAGGTTATGTGAATCGACTCTAGCCGTCCAAGTTTCTGGGGTTGTAGTTAGCTACTCAATTTAATCAAGTGACCCATTTCCTCGTGAAAAATTTGAGGAAAAGTGTGATGTCACATCCGAAGACTTTGACAATATTGCAGTAGCTACTCAGTTAAGGAGTGATCCATAAATCATTTGTTATCATGAAGAAAGATTTTTCGTCGATGCTTTATATTTGCTTGACATTAATGGTTGTTCATACTTATAGATATAATCTAAGAAAGTAAGAATGAATTTGTAATAAACTTGTTACGACGTTTAAAGATTGTAATATATTTTTATTATTATTTTACTAATTCTTATATCATAAAAGAAAGCTCTAGGAACACGTTAGAACAAAAATATACTTACACGTAAACGTGCGCACGCGCTCTCTCACGTGTACTCATCTACGCACAGGCACAGCCCATAACAAACACACATAAACACGAACAAGCACAGATCCACCTACACCCGTGCAAGCACGTACTCTCGCCCATGCTGACGCACGTACTGACGTTTGCAGTAATTAATTCAGTCACGCACACATATATGCGCTCGTTCAGGTGCGCACACGCATATATGTATATATATATATAACATTGTAAATTATTATAACTAAGTAGATTTACTAACTCTCGTTATGGAATTTTAATCGTACCTGGTAGGTTTTTAAATGAGAAAATCATTTTTATTCCGATTCGGAGCCCATGTAAAATATTAATTTCGTAGTAATTTTGCCTATTTAAAATTGATATTTTAAAAAACCTAATTCAGTTTGAAACATTACTATAAAATGTTATGTGATTGATTACAAATTTAGTTGGTCATCTTTCAATAAATAATAGCAAGTCAGCTTTCAGTGTTTGACCTGTAATTTTAAACCATATGTATATGCTATTGCTTTAATGAAATTATTTAAACTACGTAAAATTTTTATGAGTGATTTATATAACAGAAACTGAACATTTTTATTTTTGATGTACAATGATTTAAATTATTTCTTTTGACAGAGAATATATAAAGAAAATATTTAAGGTCATTTGACAACGAAAAACATATCGAACAGTTTTTTATCTGATGACCTATTTTCACGAACTAATTTAAAATTAAACATTAAAGAAGTAATTTAAAACACCAAAAATCAGAAAGAAATAATTATGAATTAAAGTAAACGAAGAAATGAAAATACTAACGGGGTTTGTTAGTATTAATTTTGTTAATTTTCTGAAATAATATTTAAAAATAATTAAGAGTTAAATATGGACCATCTCTCATTCAAGCTTCGTCGGCCTTTTCTTTCTTTTATGCAAGAAAAAAATCAATACACTGGTAGATTTTAAGAGATTTTAAACATACATGGATTACTTTGTTACGATTGACTAAAAGTTACTGTTTAGAAATAAATAACGCCCAAGAAGAGGCAATAAGCACAAGTATATGCGTAGATATTGTAAGTAAGTACATAATGTATACTTGATTTTATTATTATTTACTTTACGTAATAATAATGTGTTCGATATCTGACGTCCTAACTACTGCATCTTTAATAATCTCAATGATGCATTACAATGATGCGCTGAAAGTTTTGCCAGTAAGCAGTACAGTGCAGTAATTCATTTTGAAACAAAATGTGGCAATTATATATTAGAAAATAAAACGCAGCAAAGTGAAATCAAAGTACACGCCAAATACTTCCAAACTTAGCAGTATAGCAACCTGAAATTAAATATATTTTCACTTCATAAATTTTCTACGTCACCACAGTTAACTCACACGAGCTTTCTGGTCACGTACGCGGCTGAGCTCACAAAACCATGTGCCAGGTGCCGTCTCATTGCGGTTGAGTTTAAAATATGAAGCTTACAGTATCAACAAGCTTTCGCTACGAAGTTGGTCATACAATGAATTTATAGTTGAATGTGTGACAACAAATTAAATATACGATGCTATGTAAATCTTCGTTTGAAAAAAATATAACAAGCATTTAATATCTAATCAAGTATGAAAATATATTAAAACCAATAATATATCATCATTCATAGTCTTGTGACACATATTTCCCTTACCTCGAAGTGAAGTAGGTGTGTTTATTGTCCCAAAATTCGCTAGGTCAATAATATACGCTTAAAAAGAAGACCGTTAACATATAATAAGCAAAAGGTTTAATGTAGACCTGAAATTTAGAGAAAATTGCATGTATTACCACCACTATATTTTTCCAAGCGATTTGGTTTATAAAATATTACAGATTGCAACAAAATTACGTTGCTTTGGCGTCTATTTGAAAAAAACGATAAAAAAGAAAAAAACATTTTTTACATAAAATATAATAATTTTTTTCCTACATTATTAATCATAATTGTGAAATTTTTACTTATACCAAAATATTTTTAACTTATTTTAGAAAATGTTAATACAGAAAACGAAAACTTTTGTTGAAGTAAATAAATTACTTATCGTAATTACAAAATAATTTAATTGTTATATTTATTTTCTGACATAACAAAAACAGTTGTATTCTTCTTGTACTATTATAATTATTTTTATGGGTCTGTACTTAAGATTAGGGAAAAGGTACCCTTAAAAGATCACTTTGTTTTTCATTTGTCTGTCAGTCTGTCATGAAACCTTTTCTCAAAAACGCTGTTATCAGCTTGAATTTTATACAATATACAAGTTTATGTCTCCATATTTTATTAATTCAAGCTCTTACCTCAATGCAACCAAAATACATAGTCTGTAATAAACTGACTCATTCATTAAAATTAGTAAGGGTAAGGAAGAAGGTCTCATAGAACAATTGAAGAAAAAAACGCTGAAATTCATTAATTTATAACTCAACAAGGACTCACTACGAGGCAAAAAAATCAGCAGATGGTTTCTCGTTAAATTCTCTATCCATATATATATATCATATTATTCGATGATGTTTACAGGCTCCCCAGGTCATCGATTAAAGTTACATAAATGTCGATAAGACCGAAAAATATGTTCACTTTGACTACAATAGAACTATTCTTAATGTCAGATACAATTATTTTTAATTGTTTTTTTTTGTAATCGTTTCTAAAAAATAATTATGTGTTCCATTATATTATTTTTTGTTATTTTTATTTCCGATTAACAATCTTTGATATTTTGAAAATACAATATATTTTAATTTGTAAAAATAGCTTTGTTTCGTATTATGGTTACAATTTGTCTTTTATTTTTAACTCATTCCTGATTTTTCTAAATTGTTTGTTTTTTTATATTCTAAAAAGTACCAGTTTTTTTTTAAAAATTATGTTTTAACTCCCTAACGTCTGGCTCATTTCTGCCTGTCACTCTTCAAGATTTTCTGGAGAACATTCAAATGACAAGTAGGTTATTTAAGTTCTTTTTCATCTTGCGTCTAATTTTATCGTTTATTTTCTAAAATATGTCAGCCTAATTAAAACACAATTTTCGTCATCGAATAAACCAGATGGTTTTCAGGCTCTAAACTTAAGCTTATTAATAGAATTAATAACATTTAAATGGTGCTTTTAAACCCTCATTGTTTTATTTGCGGTTTGTTAAATATATCCGCTGTTTTTCGCATTTTAAATTAGGAATTAATAAAAAATTTATATATTTATTGTATATTTTTATATTTTTTTAATGAGACTTTAAACAATTGGATACGTCGTATATAAATAAGAAGTTCTTCATGTCGTAAACAAAACTTAAAAATAAAAAATCGTAAACCAATAATTGCTTCACTTTTAAAAACCATTTAAATAAAATATCAAGATATTAACATGATATTTCATATTGAAAATTTCTTAAGGCTAAATGTGTGACAACAACAAATTAAATATACGATGCTATATAAATCTTCGTTTGAAAAAAATATAACAAGCATTTAATATCTAATCAAGTATCAAAATATATAAAAACCAATAATATATCATCATTCATAGTCTTGTGACACATATTTCCCTTACCTCGAAGTGAAGTAGGTGTGTTTATTGTCCCAAAATTCGCTAGGTCAATAATATATGCTTAAAAAGAAGACCGTTAACATATAATAAGTAAAAGGTTTAATGTAGACCTGAAATTTAGAGAAAATTGCATGTATTACCACCACTATATTTTTCCAAGCGATTTGGTTTATAAAATGTTACAGATTGCAACAAAATTACGTTGCTTTGGCATCTATTAAAATGTATAAAACAAAAGAAAAGACAAATATTGCAAATATATTTTTTTGTACTAAACAATCGTAAATATATCTGTGTTAATTTCAAGTCTTCCTAAATAAATTTGATTAATTTTGATGGAAAAAATGGATTTTATTTAAAGACCGGAAAAATTCAATTGAATAAATAAGGTCCATCATTGATACCTAAAAATTAGTGGTATTTTTGAAACCGTACCTTAAAAAAACTGTCAAAATTGTTTGAACTTTAAGTCGATTAGATTATGTTTTATTTTACGATTTTCCAATTAATTGCTTGTTAAACTGTAAAACGAAAACTTAATTTCTTTCGCTTAATTTTGTTCGCCATAATTTTGTTACATAATTATGTCATCAACTTGCCCACACCATAGCTGGTTTGTTTAAACTCTCCGGTCACGCATTCGTTGGAATTTGGAAAAACAACCAGTACCATAAATAGATTTCAATAAGTCGTGATTATAAAGTTGTTACGTGGACAAGTAACTTAATCAAATGGTATTTGAGATAATATTCAAATGACTTGTCTTGAGATGAAAGTCACTTGAAATAGTGAAAAATAAAAATAAAACCGGTTAAAATTTATTAAGCTTGAGTAATCTTAAGGAAAAGATGTTAATGTGGAAATACGTATATAGTAGGATTGCATAATTATTTAAATCAATTGATGGTACACAATAAATACAGTAATACGAAATTAAATGTCACATGAAATGGGTATACACATTTTTTTTAAATTCCTTCAATTCTGTTAAACATTCTAGAAAATATTTTATAATATTTTAAATCTTAAGATGAATACCAGCTGTGGCTGAAGTACTTTTAATTACATTTTAAATTAATATTTTGTTACTATTTTGTTTGTTCACAACTGCAAGTTACGATCTGAGACGGGAACTGGAAGTGATGACAGAACTCTTCAAGGAAGAAGTAGATATATCAAGATAGAAAAATTAAATGAGCCCGCTCATTTTCATTTTTCTACACAAGTTCATTATTCACAAGGTCTTAAAGGGAATGATTAGAAAGGTCTGGAAACGTAAGCGGAAAGTGATGACAAGAACTCCTTAGCACTGATAAAGTAGATTCATCGCATTTGGACTCATTTCACGAGTTCGTTGTTCCTTATTTTGACGAGTCCGTTGGTCACGGATGGAAACTAAAATTTGATAAAAGAAAGTCTTTAATAGTGAGGAGCAGATTCATCGAGTTTGGGCTTGTTTGATTTATTTGACGTGTATGTGGTTAAGAATATTACAATGCGATAGATCTGGAAGGAAGGATCTGATGATAGACTTGGACGGTTACATAAGAATATTTTGAATGAAAAGAAAAGTACTCAACACTGTTTTTACTACTTTAATTTGTAATTTTGAGTCTTTTCATTACAAACAGTTGCTAGAATCTGATGTGGTAGCCTAAACTTATGAAGCATTCTTCCATGTTGAGAAGTTGTTTTGTCGAGTTTGAGTTGATTTTATTTATCTTGTCGAGTAATTTGATCAAATATGGTAACCATGGTTTGGTAATGAAGCTGGAAGGTGTTATCAAAAATTCTTCGATTGTAAGAAGAAATTTCGACGTTTTCGATCATTTGTTAAATCCATTCGGTAAATCCATTTGTAAATCCATTTGTATCCAGTCAGATATCGGCATCTGATTATAGTTTTAGAAGACGATGACAGAAAGATTTAATGTGTTCGGGTTTGTTTGATGAGCCCATGAATGAAAAGTAATGATCAGAGTCTGGTTATAGAGCCAAAACATGGTGATATGAACTTTTCAGTGTCGGAGTAAAATCATGGAGTCTGAAACAGTTTCACTTATATTGATGTCAGCAAGAAAGTCGCCCAGTAAACATGCTGCTCTATATGGAAAAGCATTGAGAGTTTTTGAGCGAGTTCTTCTGGCAGTTCATTATTTAAGCCTTGGATTATTAAAGAGAGTCTATGTTCTCCTCCTTTATCAATTTCTACTAGATTTATTACTCAAACCATCATGAATTACACTGCATGATACTGCACTGACAATATTGCATCTCTTTAAAGATTGATTACAAAATCTGCGACGAATCATATTGAGATGTGCCATAAATTAATTTCACGCTGATGTATGCATAGCTACGTGGATGTTCAGCTTTATCAAGTGAGTCATTCCACAAACGGAAACGCTCTTGGTCTTTCATATTAGTTAAACGAGACTCGTGATATTTAAGATTGTTTTCAGAACGAGACTTAGGATTACGGGCGGCATTTTTATAGAGACGAAGTTTCTGTTTGGTCTTATTTTGTAATGATCGATACCTCTTGAAGGAAGTTGTTATTTCTTTTTTCCTATTCAAGATGAAAGGGGGAATAATATCCAATTTTAATTACAAAAGCTAATACAAAAATTAATGCAAAAGTAAATGTTTTCTAAACAGAACTAAATTAAATAAAATACTTAGTGCTATTTTTAATATAAGATAAACTAAAAAAAATAAACAAAAACGTTGCTAAGAAACACTACATAAAATAACTTATTTCCAAAAAAGGAAAACCTACCTAAATAAATGTCGTCCAGATTAAAATTAGAAAGCGAAAAAATGGAAAATAATTAAACATAAACACTTATTAACAATAAACGAAAATGTTTTTGTTTTATAGCCAATAATTTAAATAATTAAGATTACCTTACAGAACCCGATTTTACGTAACTCCGATGCTAATTGCATCATTTATAAGCCAGGTGGCAGTAATTAAATCTAAGAAGATCCTAAAACTAGATAAAAAAACTCACTTTAGATTGCTGCTTATATAACACTTAATAAAAGCAGTCACAGGGTCATTTAGAAAGTAATATGCATCATAAATCCACAGAAATATTTAGTATGATTAATAGTTTATTTTACTCGAATACGGTCAAACAATAATATATCCGTACATATGTACGTCTGTAAGCATGCATTTATAATTATTTGAAAATGATCATTTTCATTAAATGTGACCGACGCGTTTTAAAATTTCAGTAAATTTTAAAACGCGTCGGTCACATTAGTTCACAATGTTATCACATGGTCACAGTGTTATTAAAGTCTTCGTTAGTTCATAAAATTCTGAAAAAAAGGCATAAAAATGGGAACATAATATATCATAAGCAGTAAAATTAACACTTTTCAAGGAAAAAGTGAACCAAGTGCAAATAGCCACGGAATAAAATTTCCAAGGTTTTTTACGGATATTCACGGTATAACATCTACATGATTTTCTAAGAGCGCTGAAAAATAAAGACTTCTTGGAGTCCGCACATTTCTGTATACGGTTTTTCAGGGTTCAGAATTACGTACCTGTGTAAAAATAAACAAACATTGGAGCGCTTAGCTTGCTTAAACTCTCTTTCATCTTTACACCGGCAACTGATAAAGGCCCCGCGGCGAGTCTTAACTAACATCCGTCTGGCGTTCCGTGGTTTTTAACATGTTGATAGTCATGTATTTTGTTTCTGAAGGAACTGTGTAGAATATGCTTCACAAAGAGCGTTTTTTCTTTGGTGGGTTACGAGAAGCCTTGCTCAATCCCCTCTCAACATAAGACGAATCTATAAAAAATTATAATCTCTTAAAATGTGAGAGGACGTTTAAAGATATATGTGCTTCTGCAAACAAACTAAGGCCATTAAAAAAGCCACCAGAGTACATAAAACTCCTATTCATTACACAGCTATTAAAGAAAAATTAAGTAACGTTAATTTAACTTTGTAAAAACAAATTTCAACATTGTTATCATTTCTCGTTAATTTGTCTTCTGGAGCTCAGAAATAAAAGGGAGAAACGTTATGCTTTTTGAATATTTATGTACTATATGAAATTGCATATATGGTTTCTACATTTCCTAGATAAGAATCAATATGTAGGTATATAGCAAAAACACTAACTTTATTTCTGTAATATAATATCGTAGGTATTATCATACCTTAGTATTATTATGATAATATATAAGTATTATTTCTTGGATTTAAATACAGGTTTGGCATTTACATTTAAACATTCAGTTTTACTACTATAAAATTGATTTAATATGTGAGTAATACGCTTTTATTCTGATTGCTTTCCATTATATTTTCATTTTGACCTTTATTCTGGGTTTTTGGGAAGATATATTTTACAAAATTAATTCTAGGATGTGTAATATTCATTTATTATATATAGCAATATAATGAAGGTTTGAGAAAGAATAAAATAAAATACAAAATTACAGAAAAAAGCGATTAAATTTAAGGCGAATAGACACTTCATATTTTTTAAAAAGTCAAGCTTAAAATTTCTAGCCAACAAGAAATACTATGACCATTATAATAGTTTTTAACCCAAGTTGAGCCTACATAAAAATCCAATTTCCTTGGAAACGCTGTTTTTATATTGATTCGCTGTTTCCTCGCAAATGTCCTATCAACGGTACACTATATTTTTATATGGTATATTTTGTTATAAAAAAATATTGTAATTTTATTTATCTCTTGAGTAGTATAAATATTCAGTCTAAAATTATATAAGCATGTAGACAATTATATACCTTAGCAAAGAGGACGACATAGCCAAAGGAATGGTAATACTGTCAACTGTAATGTACAGTAATTTTTGCCACTATAATTTATTGAAAATTTTATGGATATATTTGATGTGAAATTTTAAGATAAGATAAATTTTAATTATCTTTTATAAATATATATAGATAAATTATCTTTATGTTTATGTGTAATTATTGCGTACTATTTTTTTTTGTAATTATAAAAAACTTTTCTATGTTAAACTTTTGTTTTTTACGTTATCTTCGTCAATTTTATACTCATAACTACATAAATATAATACAAATGATTCCACTATGTATTAATTATATTTTTTCTTTGCCTGCGCGAAATTCATTAAAGTAAAATCAAAACTTTTGGAATTACTTATTATTTTGTCGACACGATACGATGATCGACATTACGTGGAAGTCACCTACACGTTCGAGAAATTAAAATCTTTGACTTTGACTGTTAACATTTTTAATCTATCTTACCTGCTGGATTTAATTAAATAATTCATTTTCAAGTGAAATTGCTCCACGAGAAAATTCAATCTTAAATGACTGACAAGATTTTATCAGGTATTGCAAAGTATCCAACAAGTGATTTGTTAATAAAATATTCCATCAATATCTAGAGCCGATGAATTTAAAATATAAATTTGATTTTTGCATTGTAAAATCTGTCATCTAGATAAGATAGTATTTGACTTTTTTATTAAAATATTACACAATGCGTGGATATTTTGTTGATTAAAATATATACCGTCGCGTACCAACTTATAATCTAGTTTATAGTTAAAATGTTAATAATGATAAATTTTCGGTAGAATTTTAAACACATTTATACATATTTCCAAAAGTTCTTATTTACTCCTCTTATTATTCAGTCTGTGATTTTTAACGTGCAATTTTATTATGTAATAAAACAGTCAGTTAAGACTCTGGCACCTCACGAGTTGTAATTTTTTTTTCTAACAACCAATAGTAATAGTCAACATGTTGCTTATATATTTTTCCTGAATATTTGAAAGAAAACGCTTCAACGTTAGATTGAGCACATTATTCCGCAAAGTGGTAGGAGAAATTATGTATTGAAATAAAATTGCAAGAGAATAAATGAAATTATTGGAAAATAAAGTAATGAGGATAAAAATTAAAACTAAATAAAGCTTCCAATTTTTATTAATATTAAACTGTCACAAAAAAGTATAATCTGCATTAAAAGTGTAATAATAATATTTGATAACAGTGTAGATTATAACCTGAAATTCAAAATAGTAAATAAGTTTTAAATAAAATTTTTATGGGTAAACAAAAAGTATTCATGTACATCATATATTAAAACATATACATTCATAACGTTATATACTACGTATTTTTGAAGCTGTGGATGTATATTCAATGTATGTATTTAATGTTTCATAAACATGTGGCAATTCGACAATGCAGAAACACACAAAGACCCTTATTATTCTGTAGTCATTGAAACTATGTATGGAATATCCAATTACAACTTTAGAACAAACGAAAGCACAATTTAAAATAAATTTCCCACACCGATCTACTAAATTTGGTAAATAATCAATTTGCAAGTCAAATAACTTCAGGAGAGTAAGCTTAATGTCGCATTCATTAACTTTGATAACTTTAATCAGAAGTCGTGAACATCCGACGAGTTAATCGTTAACAAGTATTCGATCAATGTCTTTCTTCGACAAATTTATGACTCATTTTTGAATTATTGGGTCGGCTAATAAGTTTTGAACCCCAATTTACTGTCAACAATTTTTAATAAAAAATTTATATGTTGCACTAAATTTAATTTCAGTACTTACCATTATTACCTACTATTTGTTACCATCTAGTTAGTAAAATAGTCATAGAGTAAGTAGTGACATTTAAAGAACCTTAGTAAAATAGTGAGTAATAGAGAGTACTGCAGAGTAATACAGAGTAATATAGAGTAGTGAGTAGTAGAGTAGTGGAGTACTGGTAATATATAATAGAGTGGGAAAGTACTAGCAAACAAAATATAGAGTAACGAGTAGTAGGGTACTAGTAAAAAAACCTAGTAAAATAGTGACAATATGCCTTTCTTGTAAAATTCCGATGACTTTGATGAAAAAAAAGGTGCCAGGTCGTTTCATAGATCTTCTTTAACGTCGATTTTTTTTTCACCTACCTTAATCAATCTTACAGCCCTGAAAAAAAAGTAATCAGAGGGCGCAATGTACGGGAAATATGGTGGATGAGTGAGTAGAACCAAGCCGAACACCTCTAATTTTTCACAAGTAGAAAATAGAAATCAGGTAGAAAATAAACTCGATCATGTTGAATACTCAATTTTTTAACTAATCGATCCAATTGTTTACAGTAAATATCTGCATTAATTATACTCGTAGATCTCTCCAGAAGCCACTCCCAATAAATTATGCCCTTGACATTCCATCAGTAGCTGAGTATCACATTTTTGGCACATATTTCAGCTTTAGTTACTGAGACTCTTTTTTCTCAAACACTTAGCCATTGACGTTTGCGTGTACGGTTAACGCATGTAATCCATCTCTCACCGCTAGTTTGTAATTGATTCAGCCAATCGAAGTTACGTTTTAATGTCAATAACTGTGGGAAATATCAACTCGTGGGGTATCCACACAGCGCATTTTGAAACTTTTTCCAATTCATGCAAATTTGTTTTATGGTGCCTTCATTGCTAAAATTTCTGAACCAAATTTTTACCGTCGCGTAAGACATCGTGCATTCGCCCATTGCATTACATATATTATTTGTGGCAGTCTTTGCATCGCCCGGATAAAATTTGTAAATTATTAGCATCCGTATCGCTCTATACGCAAATTGAACAGAAAAATGGTGCCAAAATGTATGATCAATATTCTGGACACCATTTGATAAATAAGTTAATATTTCATGTCATCGGAAAAGATTATATCTTATTCGGCAATTACAATATACAAAATAAAAACATCATATTTTTATAAAAAATAAAAAGAAGAACAATTAACAAAAAATCATGAAATTACTCACTGTAGCGCTCGCGTGTAAACTATAAACAAAGATCTAGAGAGTCTAGCAGAGAGTCTAAAAGAGATAGCTTTATTGACGACAAGGTAATTGTTTCTCCATTTAACATATCGTTATTCTTAATCAGCCAATTTCCTATCATTTCAACTTATTCATCCAATCATTTCTATGAGGTCATGTGAATGTATTTTGATCAAATTAAATAATAAAACATCAAAAAGATATCGACTGATCGTTTCCAATGTTTATTTTATAGTATTCATATATAAAAAATATAACCAATTTATTAATAGATTTATTTACATAAAATTCATATCTTATAGCCAATAAGAACGGATTATGATGAATTTTAATATATATAAAACAAGTATTAGGAAATAAATCCTAATTAACATTATTCATGCTTAAGTGACTTTGCTTGTTTTCTTTTTCGATCTGTTTTCACGTCATAAACTCTTTAAAAACCCGAGTGAAATTTTATCCGAATATAGCTTGTTGTGTGAATATGGGCAAATATTAATATATTTTTCCAAAAATTTTAAATATATCGGGTTAATTATAAATATTATCCCGATACGGATTAGAACTTAACATAAGAATTCATTAACTCATTATAACCTATCAGCCTAGAGCTACCTGCCTTCAACCCACAAGTTGTTTTCCCTTTCACTATATATTCGATCATATACATCACACATTTTTAGGATACACAATTTTACAAAGAAATGTTATTCAATGCCACACCACAGTTTCCATTTTCCACACAATCTAATCTAATAAGAAGCAAAGTGTATTAACAACATTAGTCAGTATGAGTGAAAAGCACTGTCTCCCACAGCAGTTTGAGCATAACTTTAATTTTTTTATTATTATAAATTTAAATATAATTTATGGTAAGATTAAATGACTGCACCGAAATCCTTAGCAGGTTGTAAGGGAATATAAAAACATAAGGAACTGTGAAACAGACGAATATAATATTTTATTAATAATTTTAAAGTACCATGTAATAAACCATATAATTAAATAAATTATACATATCGTAAAGATTAACCTAATTATAAATTCCAATAGCGCTTATACTGAATATAACACAGACGTGGAAAATAATATATTTTTGTTTCTCCAAGTCGCATATATATAGAACTTGGATACAAGGCCCCTCACTCCCAAAAATGCTTTCGAAATTCGCATTTACAATTCAATTGCCAACCGTTTATCATGCGAGAAAAACTAGTAAATATATGTACAATTTGATACGAATTCACATATATTAAATGGTATTTTCCGATGTTCATAAAGGAATAAATATCAAATGAACATAAAACGCTACAAAAATGTTATACTTTAGACGAAATATGAAATTAATCAGTATTCTCATGTGGTGTTTAGAAATAATAGTACATGTTGGATTACATATCCAACAAGTATTATTATTTATACATGTTGGATATGTTGTCTTATCTGAAAATAAAAAAAAACATTAATTTACGTCATACACATAAAAATATATCTTTCATATTTTTATTCAAGGCTTCGTTTGCATCGAACAAATTCTACATGGAAATAAATAAGGCAACAACCGAATGATTTTTGAATATCGAAAATGGAACCAACTAGTGATATTGTAATTTCTTCCTCTTTCAAAATATTCGTCTTGGCACTCTTTGTATAACTTTGATGGAATAACTGAGAGAAACAATATTCTTTCTTGTATATCCTTTTCTAAGGGTCTCCATTTCTTCGGCGCCCGACAATCGTTTTCCCTGTAATTTATCTTTTATTTGTGCCGATAAATAGAACCCGCCATACAGCGGTATAACACTGATGTTACCTTTAAAAACTAACATCGATATTATCTCTAAAATTTGCATAAAATTAGGGCACACAAATAATTCATTCCGGAATTTAGAATGTTAGTTTGTTACTTAAATTTAAAATTGCCCGTGTTAACGTCGACTCGAGTTTAAATATTGACGTCAAATTGGATTATTTGTAACTAATAAACATGTTAGTTTTATAAATATAACTTAATTAATTTATACATGTATATATTTATAATGTTATTTACGTGATAACTACATTAATTATACATTATAATTTACTGGACGGTTAAGTTAACCGAGCACAAATTTTAACTTAGAAGGTTGTTCACGTATTCAAATTTGCATTAACTATATGTGAAGTGGGTACTAATATTTAAAAATTTCTTAGGCGATTTTTCTGTATTACTAAATATTTATAGTCATTTGTAAAGCTCAGTTGTAGTAGCTTGTGACATTTTACCAATTTTTATCATTTAATATTACAGTTTAAAACAATAATTTTCATTGTTTTGTGTTAACAGGAAGAGAGTCCCAAAAGTCAATTGCCAATCTAAAATAACTAGCGTGACCCGTGCGAAGTCTTCGCATTATTTATTCCATTATGAAGCTCAGATGACAGATCAAACAAATATTTTACTAAAATTGACATATAGAGGCGCAAGTATCAAAAGCATTGAGCTAAAGCGCCACTTTATTTATACGTGAGTGGATTTGAAATTAAACAAAAATTTTACCGACCGTCAATCATATTGACGTTGAGCCGTTAGATAGCAGCATTGCTGTTTTGTGTATATAATTTTAATAATTAATTAATTTGCAAAAACAATAGCAGTAATAAATTTTTTAGTTGTGGATGTCGGTAGAGCAAGCAATTATCAATAAAATGATATATAATTTATGTGGATTAGTTGTGAGGTTTTTTCTAAAAAGGGAGTGTAACATCTTAACCTTAGCGTATTAATATATATGATAATCGATGTGACGGTAATAATTTCAAATTTAACTATTTACACTAATTTCATTGAAATAAATTTTTAGCTTTCTCACATCCTAAAATTCTACGTCTAAAACTCTTGAAATACGATTTATATGATTCTATAGCGAAACCAAAAATATTTATCATTTCACTCTGTCCTTCCATTTGTCTGTCGTCTGTGTATGATCTTTTTGCTCTTAGGTTTTTATTGATATCAAGTTGAAATGTTGGAACGTAAGCCTGGTATATATATATATATATATATATATATATATATATATATGTATATATATATATATATATACATATATATAAATATATTTATGTATATATATATATATATATATATATATATATATATATATGTATATATATATATATATACATATATATAAATATATTTATGTATATATATATATATATATATATATATATATATATATATAACGACTACAGAGCTAAATAAGTAAAGTGATGGTGATTTTTTTTACATACCTTACTGTAGAGAGTATCATTGAATAGGTTTTTCAAAAATATTGTATGTAATGGACACTTTTCGAATACAGGAATCCGTTTACGAAATATGAAATTTTAAATAGTGTATTTTTATTAAAGTTACGCGTTCCCACCCCTACAAGGTAAACCGCTATTTTCAAATATCTGGAAAGTATGAACGATAACCATAAATATAAAGATGTAAATAGGAAAATTTTCACACGTAAATAGGCTTTACTACAATAGTTGATCAAGTTATGATATGTAGTTGGGTCGCCAAAAAGTTCATAGAGAGTATGAGTGGTAGTGACATAAATCAACTATACAAATAACTTTGTATTTTGATATGTCTATTTATTACGTCTGCGAAAGATATACTAGGCAATGTATTTTGACTGCGTAAAATTATAATTTGTAAATAGTAAATAGAAATACTATGTACCTTTAAATTTTCATAAGTACTTAATTGTGTATGGAACCATTGTAGTGTGAGTCTATTCGTACTTGATGTAGATTTTTAAATTTTTAAGGTTTCTATATTTAAAAAATAATAATAATATGATATCTCAAAAAGAAAAATGGAACCTTTAAACGTACAAGTTCATGAACTACGCATGTGACCTTCCATCACAGCGGCAGTCATAAAATATACATGAAATATGGAACGGTAATATAATATATAAATCTGCACAAATTTTGAACAACTCAATTTCAAAAATATTTATTTGTAAATTTTAGAGGGGACCAATTCGAAATTAGAATTCATTCTCAATTCAATATGTGTACAGGAGTATTAATTAAAAAGATCAATTTGAGGCTCAAAATATATTTTTCCAACACCCTCCCACTTTAGTAGGCTAAACATTTACGTTGTGCAAAAGTAGTGTTTTGTTTACAGTTTCATAGATGTACTATGTACCCTTAAATGTCCATTAGTAGCGAAATTTGTACGAAATCCTCGTAGTGTAATTTCTACATACTTTTTTAGGTTTTTTAAAATTTTGGAAAGGAAAACTTGACTATTTTCACACGTTAATTATTTTTTCCCAATTTTTTTAATAATATGATTATTTATGTTTCCAATCTTATCATCTCATTGTGATAATATCAAAGTATATTAGAAATTATAACTGTAAGTTAATGAGAAAATCGATGTGAATATGCCAAATGGTTTAATGTTTCCGATATTGGCATAAAGTATTTATATTATCACGAGCGACATAATTCTGACAGAGGCCGGCTTAACCATTTAATATTTTTCTTCAAGGGATTAACACAAAATGAAATGTTCATAATGTATTATTGTCTGATTATATTAATGCGGTTAATTAAAAAATTATAAAACTTTTTCGGCGTTTTCGCTATCAGAATTGTATCATAGGTCTACAGTGTGTACAAACTTATTAGCAAGGAAAAGTGTTTTGAAAAGCTTATGTATCCTAAAACTTTTGAAAAAATTAGCTTTGCAGTTTGAGTTATATTTTGTGTTAAGTAAAATTATAGATTATTTAGAAAACGTGTTAATGTAGTATTTATTATGAGGGAAGGAACTTTGGAAGTCTTACAAATAATGTTTTAAATCAATACATGAAACATGAAATTATTTAAATTTTTGTGTACCCAGTTTACAGTAACATTGCCATATAAATACTTTAATTTTTTTTGAATATCTCTTTAATTACATATTTAAATATTCATATACCTTTATAATTATAAGTAATTCATAATTACTTATAATTATAAAGGTATATGCTTTTGATCTTCCTATACAATTAACTTCAGAAATATTTAATACATAAACGATGCAAACAATTGATTGTGGTACAAACTGAAACGCTCGTAACAAAACTAGTTTTAATTTTTTTAAATGTTTCTTTAATTACATATCCAGTAAATATATATGCTTCTAACCTTTCTATATATTTTAGTGTATACAACTAACTTCAGGAATGTTTAATATATAAACGATGCAGACAATTGATTGTGGTACAAAATGAAGCGCTCGCAACTAATGTATTTAGCTCTGTAAAAGTCTCCAACAAGCTAAAAGCTTCCGCTTTCTTCCAAATTTACCATATGCCTACTAGCTGCTTGCTGTGAAAGAGATAATTGGAATAAAATCAAATTAAACGAGTCTCGTCAACGAAAATGTTTAAGGCTTCATGAGGGCATGATATCTATACATATTTTTACCTTGTACTCCTATAATATAATATCAGATAAAGAAGACTTTAAATAACCTTGAAAAATTTGAAATAGTAAGGTAAAAGTGTCTTTGCTTATATAACGTTCAAAATTGCAGATGTAAATGAACATGAGTTACATAATATTATATATAACTTGTACATACATCTCACCGACGTCGATTAAAATTTGTAATTTTGATTCGTAATATAGAATACCGGTTATATAAAATTTCCCGGAAAGGAAACAATTTTTGTTACCGTTTAAAATTAACCTAAAGATAAGGAATTAAAAAATTCAAAATATATCTATCAAAAGTTTAGGAATTATGTAGATACATGTTTTATTATTACGTACCTGGTACTTTATATTTGTTTAACTGTTAGGAATCATTAAGTTGTAAGCTATTCACTCACAGAAGGTAAAGTAATATATTTAGATTCAAAATTAAGTTTGAGCTAGAAAAGTCAATTAAAATTTGAAATTTGGAAAATATAAAAAATTATAAAACAAAAGTATTCAAAAATATATGACGAGTTATAATTGTTTTCCAAAGAGATAAATCTGAAATTAATTTGAACAGCAAATTAATTACATTTCAAATAAATTTACAAATGATCGTAATAAAGTGATAAATTACGAATATCAATTCATGTCACTTACGGAATTTAATATATAGCTTCGTAAAACAGAAAAATAAATTTATTGTAATGAAGTATTAATTGTGTAACACATACGGACGTATATCGGCAAATACACGATAACACATAAATATGCATACACCTACAAATACCCATGTAGCAGAAGTGTACATAAAGTTCCTTTTTTCTCCAAATGCTGATATATTTTCTGAAATACTTGCTGAATTTTATTTAGATGGCGAATAGTTGTATACCTCTCGCTACAGAATTACTTCGTATATATTTACATAGAAGCACAATAGAGCTCAACGCGATTTTTGGAATCTGTGTTTCTGTGCGTGCAACTTTATGTAATGGTTATCGAATTTCAGAACAATTTTTACTACCTGATAATAAATTTTTCTCTAAATTTTAATTTATATATTTATATTTATTATTTCTTTGGAATGAAATTTTACCACTTAATGATTTGTTAGTTCGAAATATGGTTCGATAGGATAGTTCCGAATGGAGTCTCCAAAAATTTGTGAAGAAAAACAAAATAAGTTCCACTGGCATATTTGAGCAATACGATAGCAATTTTGAGGAAATTTCAATTCAAAATCAATTATGAGTTCTTCTTTGCCCAAAATATCGTCGAACACCCAGTTACTAACTATATAGAGGTTTTTGGTCGTGTGTATATATGTTAAATTTAAAAAAAAAATCTAACAGAATGTGGTAGAAAATTTCATTGTATAAGATTTACAATTTTTACAAATTTTCCAAACCCATGGTTGAAAAATAAGCGATGAACAGCAGATTGCACGTCAACTAAAATTTAATATTTCATGTACGAAGCTTAACATTTGTGACAATTAAGATGGAAAACAAATTTGTTCCTAGTTTATTTATTTAACTACTTTAACGGATCTAATCTCCATCATATGTATGTAAATTTTCTTCTATCACATTCACATATAGCATTTTCTCAATATTTGTGTAAAAGCAAAACACATTATTTTAGTCTTATCGACCTTTGACTTGTAAGATCATAAAAAAAATGGAAATTTCTTACATTTGAACTAAGTACAATTTCAATATACAATTAGGTTATAAGCTTGCGCAGTCATCGTAGGTGACTTGTTTAAGCTTTCCGGTCACGTATTTGTTGGGACTCGTAAAAACAATCACTGCCAAGTGCAGTCCCACATCCGTCAGTCTCACAATACAAATTTCATTGAAATTACCAAATTATAAGTAATGAAGGCTGAGTTGGTACGAGGATAAACTTAAAATTTAAATTATTTCATAGAACATTGAAATGTCTTGACTTGAGGGAAACTTTAGATTACTTAGTTACGCAACAATTTACAAAATTTCCATACACATTTTTATAATTTATAAAAATTGAGCGGTGTGATAAAATTTGAGGGTTAAGATTTCCGTAGTTAAAAAATTCCTTTTCTAATAATTGTTTATTACATTTCTCTCAACTTTCAAACGTAAAGGAATTAGAAGTAACAATGACCCACACATGCACAGGCATACACATACACAAGCGCGTGCGTGTGTGAGTGTATATGAATGCGTGTGAATGTGTGTGTGTGATTGCGAAAGTACGCGCGTGCGTACCTGTGTGCGTGCGTTCACGTAAATTGTCTAGCGAATTATGAGAGATAGTTCTCATAATATAATCAAGTTTTTTCAGGGAAATCATTCCTTAATGCCTCAGGTAAAAAAAAATCGGACGGTGAGTAGTCTATTGAATAAGTGCGTAGAGTTAATTTCATATCTTTGTTTCAATAACTTTGATTAAATAAATTTTTGATGGACATAATCATTTGATGGACATACGGAGTTACCTACATAATTCAAATTCCAAGCATTAAAAAGAACTTACAGTTTTGAAGCAGACTACAGTACATTGCTATGGCAAAAGTTTAACACAATTGTTACTAGCGTTTTCCATAAAAGTCGAAATTTATGTGTAGCCTATTCAATACCAACCAATAGCAATTATGATTAAAAATAATCGTGTAATTTAACTATGACAATGTCTAGAGGTATCTCCATTAGAAACATCAGATAAAAAACTTGTTACTGACTGGAGTGAAATAAAATGTGAGTGAACGGGCTTTAATTAAATTATCAATATATAAACTTGAAATTAATTATTGCAATTATTAAAAACTATTACTAATCATTCGGTTATAAAGATTACTTCAACACTTATTTTAAAAGCGAATATGTAGGAATATATACTAGTATTACATTAGTAGATTATTCAGTTATAAAAGTTATTAATTCACTCACGTATAGTATTTCTATTAAATTATTCACGAGCATTACAATTTATCACCAGGTGTTATTTTTCATATATTCATCACAGGTATGAAATTGTCATGAATATCTTTAACACCGTGATATTCGAAACCATAACTATATTATTGCGGTAAACTTTATATATATTCCTAGTGACCCTATTTTTTAAAAATTCTGATTAACAATTTGGATATGAAGTAATTTAGTGTAACATATTTTTTAATTTTTTAAACAATATATGCAGAACTCTCTAACCCAAAAGCAAAAAGCTTTGTTTGAATTAATTTAGTATTGGAATCCTTGCAATTCGTCTTTCTACCAGATTTTTGAAAGGAAAATATAAGTTTAATATTTTTTGGCCATTCCAAATATTTCTATCGTAATATTTTTATGTATTAACTGTTCAAATATATGCCGGTTAAACATTATTTACAATTTTAGCGACGTACAAATTCTATATCAAATGTTTTCTATGATATTTATTTTATTTTCTTTAAAATTTTAATTTTTGAATATTTAGAGAATTGTTTTAAATAAAATTTTAAAATAAAAAATTTTAAGAATTGTTATAAATGTTCTTTCAATTAAATTTCTGCAAGATATCAGAAATTAAAAAAAAACAGATAATTTATTTAATTCCCATAAATTGTTTAAATTAATGTATTTAATCTTAGCTACTAGAGGTTACATCGTTGTCTATTATGCTTTATCATTCTACTAAATTTCAAGTTCCTCTACCAAAGAGTTTCTAATAAAAAAATCTGGACAGGCGAGTGACCTAATCAAGGTTACGTTTTCTCCTTTAGAGTCACCCTGAAAAACTGTGAATTTAAGAATTTCCGAGAAATTCAATGCTATACATTTTTGTTTCTTTACATACAATGAACTATCTGTATTTTCTTGCTTGGAGATTGAGGTGATTTATGATGGACTATTAAATACTAGGTCTGCAGCGTGGGGAGGAATTTTCATTAAAAAAGCGACAATGTTAATTTTTTAGTTAAGCCGTTTATTTTAGATTTTTAACGGTGGATATGGTATTGGCGGTTTATGGATTTAACTTGAATAAGAGGAAAAACTAAAACCAGACTAAGGAAAAAATTAATAAAAATCACGGAATACATACAAAACCTTTGAAATTCATAATATTATATATCCCAAAATACTTTTTGGATCGTAACAAATCTAAGGACACCTCGACCATTAATATCACTTTAGTATTTTGTCTATATGGGGAAACAAACTTACTCACATACATACATAAATAAACTGTGAAATTAATAAATTTAACTCTTCTTTAGTCGGATAAAAATCAATTTAATTAACTGATTGTTAACTTTCCAAGTTTCGTGACTAAACTAAAATTCTGGAAGGAGACTTTTTTTTTAATATTTTCCCAAATGTCATAAAGTAAATTTTTTCGATACTAAAAGAGTAAGTTCAAACTACACATTAACTATTTAAAGTTAATGTGTTACGTTGTTTTAACCGATGAATTGTTTATAATTTTACATTTCTGCCGGTTTTATCCATTTTCGACAGGCGGTTTCCCTTTTACTGCGTTTTAATTTTTCTTATTCTCTTTATTTCTTGTTTTTCATAATTTATTTATATATAAAATAGCAAAGAAACATCTTTAATATTTATGAGAGTAATCCACACAGCATCAATAAATTAATACAAAAGTTAGAGTGCATCACACATCAGAGAATACTACAATTGGAAATAAACAATTCTAGAGGGAAAAATTAATAAAGCAATATACTATTCTTATCGTATTTCAGTTAAATTTGATTTGTTATAAAATAATGTTAGATAACTATTATAATGAAGATAAATGTGGAAATTACGTAAAATTTAGAGACTTAAAATGGAACAGGATATTCAATGACTTGCGTCCTACAAATAACGTATGGCTATCCCTACATAAGTTGCCGCAGGTTATAAAGATCCTACAGAATGGGAAGCAAAAAAAGGAGAACTGATGACAAGTTTTATTTTTCAAATTATTTCCATAAAAATAAAATTAAACTACGTGATATAGTATTACATTTACTTTCTTTAAGTTTAGAAGATCTTTGCCAATAGCCCACCTGAAGTGTTGTAATACAATTAAACCTAGGTCACGGTAAAGAACTTAAAGAAAGTAGAAATAAGATAGCGTAGTTCCTTTAATTGTGAATAATGTATTTCTACAAAATTAACCACAAATATATTCAATATTGTTTTTATCAATTTTATTCTTTTCCATTAATTTTTATTTTGGGCTGACAGTAATAGATCAAGGAAACCTTATGTTCATTTACACATTATATATTACAAAAATGTACACACATTACTCATTCCATATTTCCTGGTTGAGAATGAACAGTTGTATGGCAAAACAATTTTATTTTTTCTCATTTTTTTGAAGTAACGTTCCTCGAAGGTTTTAATATGGCCTCGTATATATCAATATTTATTTTCACGAGTATGAAATTAATTTATTAAGTGAGTAGTTCGCCATTTCATATTCCTCATGATTTTCTCCCAAAATATATTCGCCTACCATTTAATTTATATGTTTTTGCGTTTTAATTTCATTTCCCATCTGTTCTGTTCATTTTCTTATTTCGTTGATTCGTGTCTTTCAGATGTTTCCAATTATTTTCGTTTACCTAGTAGCATGCTATTCAACGAAATTATGTCATACTAGAATTAGCGATACGTTTAGCATACTAGAATTAGGGAATAAGAAAATAAAGTTTAAAATCATGGAGGAAACGGAACGAAAAAAAGTTAAATTTGAGGGAAAATTATACATAACTTTTTTTTAGAATTCAAGATTTGAATTCGCAGTAAATGAAAAATAACATAACCATTTTTTATTAGACCCAACCCATATAAAACATATGCATAAAATTACTTATCATTAAAAATGCCATGAAAATGATATTTGTAACACATTTCTGTTAGTTTAAACTTTACCTTAATTGCTTTCTAAGCAAATTTCATAACTTTCATGAATTTTACCCACTCTTAATAGTTGTATCAATTTAAAACTATCTAACATTATGCAACTTTGATGAGAGCACAATATAATCCTGATGGCAATGTATATTATAAAATCATCTAATTTGATGATGGACGAAGGACGAAATAAAAGAAAATTCTTAAAGGTTAACGTAAACACAATGAATGTGAGTATGTTTGACTTGTTTCAACGAGTCTTTATTACATATTTTCTCCAGAAGGATTACTTGATAGAAGAGGGAGGTAATCAGATGAGTTATTTAGTTACGAAAGCGCTTTTAGTAGTCTTAAAGCTGCACACATTTGGACCGCATTAATTCTACCGTTTCGAAACAATGAGAAAAAATAGGAGAAGGAGTATATCATACAATGAGAAAAAATAGGTCAAGGAGTATATCATACTATTGACCAAAGAAATTGGTCAATAGTATGATATACTCCTATACGATATAATTCCCTATATAGAAAACCATGCAGTTGTATTCTATAATTACTCGTAAGCCATATATACCTCTACTTTTATTTTAACCATCAACATTCCTCATAAATATTTACCTACTAAATTAAATCAACTAACCCTTTTCTTCATGAAAATTTTTCAGGAGGAAATACAATGTCACCTTGAATGACACACAATATTTAATCAAATATTGCGAAGAGTATAAAACATGTTCCATCAATATTAACTCGGGACAATTTCAAATGAAAATTTGATTTTTTCATCATAGTACATGTTATCCCAGGTAAGAGATTAATATAACCATCTTATCGTAATTAAATTATTTATTAAATAAATGAACCTTAAATACCGACCTAAAATAATTAAGACAATTATAAAAAAAATATGTTAAGCACGAGTAAAACTATGAGAGCTCTCTATAAATTTAGATTTCCATACACACTTATGAACATTTAAGAGTATTTTGTGTTTCTATTAAACTATTTCCAAATATTAATTCCTCATAATCTAAACATATTGCCTGTTTTCAAACTTTGTGTTGACTTCCAAAAACACATATTTTTCATAATTGTAAGTTGAGCAGTTTTTGAAGAGATGGCGTGCAAGAGAACATATTATTTTCCTTTATTATTCAGTATACATCCGAAGATGGAATACAAAAAATTATAAAAAAAATATTATTTTTGAGGCCTTGGAAACAAGCACTCCCCAACGATATCCCACACTGGGTAAGAAAAACAAATGTATTTGCAGTATTTGATATGCCATCTCTAAAATTTTCAAATAAGTATTTTCAAGTTTTAGCAACTAAAGTACGTACGAATTAATATGTTTTATTACTGTGCCACGTTTTAAATTTTCACGTAATGCGGTTTCTCAGAAAAAAAAATATGACGGATGGACGGATAGACACATCAGCCATGTCTCAAGGGTTCCATTTTTTTTCCTTCGGCGTATGGAAATATAATTACAGTACTTTTAAGACCCATTACGGTCTTAAATGTACTGTAATTATAGTTAAAAATAAGGCTATAATGACAACTGCAAGAACTTTTTATATTTTTTATTTCTCATTTTAATATTCATTCTTAAATTTGGCGGCAACGTATACACACCTCTATTTTTATGATATCCGTGAATAGATGTCGAACTCTAAAAGACGCTACTCGTTTGCTATAAAGAACTAAAATTTTGTTGAAATAAAATGTAAAAGACTTTCGTTTTTAAACAAATTTCGAATAAAAAAAAATATTGAGTATGATTATTTTTTATTTATATAATACTTGAACTCGGTCAAGTATTATAGGTACATCCCTCATGAATGAATGGTACATCCCTCAAAACGACCAATATATTTTTTACGAATTATAGTTAGTTATCTTCATAATAGCGCTCCGCTCACACACGCATGTACGTAAACACACATTAACCATTATGTATTATGTACGCCATTACGTAGCGAAATATTTTATTTATTCTTAAATAAAATCAAATATTAGTATTAATTATTTCATAAATTATCATAATTGTACTCACTCATGTTGCAGTTCTGCGCAAATCACTTATGCGACAATTAATTCATCCTTTCTAAAATATTTCCATTAAATTTATTTCAATTAAATTTTATTTATTTAATTGGGTAATAGAAAAATGATTTCACTTAAGGTTAAATATGTGCAAAATATTTCATTCTGCTCCCTAATTGTGGAATTAGTGACGTTATCAATCTAATTATTTCTTTCAATTTTATTAAAATTTCATCGATTTTTTCGCATCAAATCTGATCACAGACCAATCGAGAGATACAATAAAATGTTATCCCTTTACTATAAAATGAGTAATTATATTTATCTCTAATTAATTTAACTAAACTATCATATAATGTCAGTTTACACGCACCACATCTACATAACAGTAATTTTAAAATCATTTAAATATTGAAAGAGAACAAGGTAATTAAAATTGTACTTTCAGTCTGGAGCTTATTACATTATATGAAATATTTTCCTACTTCAAATTACAGAATAACCCAAAAGTCTACATTATCAATCGTATTAATGTAACTCGTGATAATGTTTTCTCTACTACTAAGACTTAAAATACCAGACAAGGTTAAAATAGTTATTGGAAAAACCTATGTTTACTGTTTCCTGAGTTGTTATGATATTCCTACTGTCTATTTCGATATTTTAAGTAAATCTCTCTTCAATTTGTTAACGAAACGGTGTAATACATTGCTTAATATTAAAAAGTCGTTAAATTAATATATTAAAATAAATCGTAATTCCATATGTCACTTAACTATATGCGTAATAAAGCATATACAATAATATAAATACTAAATCAACGCAAGAGAAATTGCCCTCTAAATGACGTAAATAATATGAACTCGTAAGTAAATAATGGATGTCAGAACAAACATAAGCGTCAAAACTATAGCCAATAGCCAAACTTATCGCTGGATCCATAGTATGTATGTAAACACCTTTAAATGTTTCGAAATGCTTGCACTCAGTTGGTCGAAAAGAGGTTATGTGCGAAGTTTGGGTGTAGAGCGATTATTTATTTCGATGGGTAGGGGCGGTTGGTTCACAATGTAAAACTGACTTTTTGTCCAATGATATTTGACCTCTATTTATTTTGTTACCATATAATAAGGTACTTTTACTTTTTCTTTGGCCATTTTTAAAAATATATCATTTTTAAAAATGGATATCTATTAAGCTTTTTACAATTATTTAATTAATTTTATTTTCACCCAATTGAACATATATATAATTGAGACGCCTTAAACATTTTTTTACAAAAATGTTTGCCCTTTCCAGCTCGTAAAAATTATTTGAAATTTAAAAGTTTACAAGTCAAAAATTTCAAAGACAAATGTTTAAATCATATGTAGTTTTATTTGTCTAATATTACTGCAAAGCGATAAATGTACTATAATTATCTTTGATTTTCCATTTTCACAATTCTTAAAAATAGGAGCAATTTGAAAAACAACTAGCATACAATATTTGACTTCAATTTCTACTTTTTTTGAATGTATATATTAAAGTATATTGCAATAAATAATTTCAAATTCCTATTAATACTGAAAATCACTATAATATCACAATGCAGTAAACTTTTTATAATACATATTTATAAACAAATCTCAACAAAGTATTTAAAGATATTTTTGTCCCGAGCTAAAGTATGTCCTCTATTTTGGCTGTATTCTGTATTTGACATTATTTTAAAATGTGTTTTAAAATGATAAATTAAATTAAACTTTTAAATTGTATTTAATATACATTATAAAAAAAATATGTACCTAGGTTGCAGTTATTTTATTGTCGTATGACAGCATTTTCGACAAAAATTTTCACATAAGGTGCAATCCTCATGAAGCCCAGTTATGGCTCTACGGTCGACATCTGAAAATAATTCTCGCCACGAGCCAAAAAATTATTTTTGTCATGACCATCATCAGAGGTACCTATCACTCTCCAATATCATGCCAGTGTGGTCTTCCCTGATGCTGTCCTTGACTTCTTTGAAAACTTTTTTTCGAGAGGTTTTACTTTTTTATTACTATTTTACTTAATATATTACATATATACATATATATATATATATATATATATATATATATATATATATATATATATATGTGTGTGTGTGTGTGTGTGTATAAACGGCAGATTGCAAAATGCTTTGTCATATATGATTTTATTTCTAAATTTTATGAGAAAAAACAACAGAATTAATCCAAAAAATTATGCACATAAGAGTCAACGTATCTAAATTATTTCGACTATAAAATCCGATACATTTATCATAATTATATTTCACTGGTCCAATAAGATCCGTTGAATCCATTTGCAATTAATGCTGAGAGTTAATAAAAGGAAAAAGTTCATAAATGCATCTATTTAAAAAGAGGGTTAAGTTTACAAAATAAACGCGAATAAGTTATTCACAACCGAAACATTATACGAGAAACTATACGTAATATACGAGTTATTGTTTCTAATTACTCTATCAAACTCAAATAAGTCACACGTTACATGAATCGTCAAACTCTAGCCGTCCAAGTTTCTGGCGTTGTATTTAGTAACTCAATTTAATCAAGTGATCCATTTCCTGGTGAAATATTTGAGAGAAAGGTCGATGTCACATTCGAAGGTTTTGACGAGATTCCAGCAGATACTAAGTTAAGGAGTATTCCATAAATATTTTATTATAATTAAAGAAAGGTTTTCCCCGATGTTTTATATTTGTTTCACATTAAAGAGCATATAATCCAAGAAAATAAGAGTGTTTTTTAACGTAGTTCTGATGGCCTTTGCAACCTTTGCAATACATTTTTACTTTTATTTTTCTAGTTTTGATGTCCAAAACAAAGCTATAAAAATAAGTTAGAATCAAAAGACACGTAAACGCGCAAGCGAACTCACTCACGTGCAATCATCCACGCACAGCAGATACACAAAAACACACACAAACATGGACAAGCATACACACATTCACTGGCGCACGCACATACTCTCGCACGTGCTATTGCACGTACTCACGTATATATCAATGCATTCATTCACAATAATCATAGGCGCTCGTGCACGCACAGAGATTAAATTTTATAATCTTCATTTCAGTTAGTTAGGTGTCCCCATCCCTTACCAGCTGAACAGCTATTTATGAGCAACTGAAAAATATCTAAAATAGTAGTATATATAACAAGATTAACAGGAGAATTATCATTGCTATGCTGGCTTACTAGCTTACTAGTAATAATCTACCTATTTATGACGCGTAAACCGTGAAATGGTCTGTAAAAGTTCTTACGAACTCCATACATATAACTGAAATCAATTGCAAAAATTATTTGGAATTTTAAAATTCATATTTGTTATTCCTGCAAAAGACATACAAGATAATTTGCTTGCTTATATATATATATACATATATATATATATATATATATATATATATATATATGTATATATATATATATATATATATATATATATATATATATATATGTATATATATATATATATATATATATATATATGCATATGTGTGTATGTGTGTGTGTGTATGTTTTTAAGTATATATATACACAGGACAAATAATATTATGCAAAAAAAAATAACATGTTTTCACTCCAAAGATATAGTAGGCAATATGTATAAGCTGTAAAAAATTACGTAATGTAAACTACCATAATACGAAAGATGTAACAATGAATTAAACTTAAAAGAATAACTAGAAATACTGGTTTACTGGTAAGGTTTGAAAATATTAATTTTGTTAACTTTCTCAAAAAATATTTTTAAATAATTAAGAGGATGGTCCCATTCCCGTTCAGGCTTCGTTGGTCTTTCTGTCTTGTATGCAAAAAGAGTGATTTAATTAAATACTGGGAGATGTATGGAAATTTTATATATACATGGATTAATTTGTTTTCGATTGACTAAAAATTTGTATTTTAAATAAATATTCGAAATCTAATCTATTGAGGAATATTTGGCATAAAATATACACTAATTAATTAGTATTTAGAAAAAAAATTCTTTTGCGAAAGAAGGTATTTGCTTGAATTTATGCGTTTATAGTGAGAGTAGGTATATAATGCATGCATGATTTTAATATTATTTAACTTATTGTATTCATAAAATGTTCGGTATCTAACATCCTATATCATCACCATATGATATGATGAAAATTTTGCCATTAAACAAGTCATTGCATTAAGTAATTTTCAAACCAAATGTGGCAATTAAGTTTCAGACAATAAAATGCAGCAAAGTATAATAGAAGTACACGTCAATTTATTTCAAACTTAGCAACGTAGCAACGTAAAATACAATATATTTTCACTTCATAAGGTGTCTACGTCACCACAGTTAACTCATAGGGGCTTTTTGGTCACGTACATGGCGGAGCTCGCAAAAAGCCAGGCGCCGTCTCATTGCGGTTTGGTTTGATATATAAAGCTTACAGAATCGACAAGCTTACGAAAGTTGGCTCGTACAATGAATTTTGAGTTAAATGTGTAAACAAAACAAATTAAATATACGATGTTATTACAGACGTATCTTTATTCGGGAAAAAAAATGCGAGAAATTCATATTTAATCAAGTTTCAAAATATGTAAAATCCAGTAACATATCTCCGTTCAAAGTAAAGACGCAGATTTCACCTTAGTTCAAAAGTGAAATAAGTTTGTTTATCGTTCCAAAAGTTTCGACCCCGATAACACAAAATCAAAAAAATGTAATAATTAATAAGTTGAATTTAGACCTGAAGAATAAAGGAAATTGCATATATTACCAGAACTACACTTACCAGAACTATACCTACCAAGTAGTTTGACATATTAAAAAGTATTATTTATTTCCACAAAATGACTTTAGTTTGGCATCTTTAGGAAAAAACGATAAAGAAGAAAAATAAGAATGTTTTACACAAAATACAATTATTTTTTTCAGAAAATATTTATCATATTCGATAAATTTTGACTTCTTTCAGCGTATTTTTAATTTAATGTGGAAAATTTTAATGTGGAAAAGTAAGATTTTTGTTAAAAAATGAATTACTTTCTATAATCACAATATAAATTAATTGCTACAATTATTTTTTTATGTAAAAAAGCTTTGATAAACTTCTGATGTTATTATTTATTAGTGTTCTGTACTTTAGTTGGAAAAACCGGGTATTTTATTTATTATCACTTTGTTTTTCATCTACCTATTTGTCATGAATCCTTTTCTTATGAACGGCTAGATGTACCGAGTTGAAATTATTATCAAATACTAAGTTTCATGGCTCATACAGCTTTAATTCAATTTTTAGTTTCTATCTCAATGCAAGAAAAATATACGGTCTTTTTAAAAATTCAGGCTTAGTCATTAAAATTACTAAGGGTAAGGAGTAAAGTCTCATAGAACAAATAAAGGAACAAATTCCAAAATACCTTAATGTATAATTCAACTTGGAATAATTACGCGGGTAAAACGAACTTTTTTATGTTTCTTTGTACATATTGAAAATATATAATCAATATATATATGTATATATATATATATATATATATATATATATATATATATATATATATATAAACATATATAGCAAAAAATAAAGTTTGTCTCTCTGAGGTAATAGCATATCTTTTAAGCGTTTATTCCGAGAAATTCAAACACGAACTTGGCAATTGTATTTAAATATTGAGGTAAGGTGGATAAGGTGGGAACGATAATATAATAACAAATCGAATGCTAATACAGCCGCCTGTACAGTACAGTAATTTTTCCGTCATGATGTCTCGAACATGGTGTGTGTGATTTATTTTTTGTGTTCCGAAAAGTGTATTGTGCTTTTAAACTTTAAGGTTACATAAATTATTGTTAACATTTATCTTTACCTTTAATTAATTATATGTCTTTTTTATATTAGTTAGAAAACTTACATTTTATAAAAACTCTGCCATTATAAATTTTTCTTTCTTACAAAAACTGAAAAATTGTGATTTTTGTCGTTTTCATATATTTTTTATATAAATATATTATTATATAAAAATATATTATTATATAAATATATTTTTATATAATATTTTTCATATAATATATAAATGATAAATATGATATAAATGCTTCGACTAAGTTTGAAATACATTTTTACTTTGTTTACGTAAAATAATTACTACAAAAAAATTAACACTTTTGTTATTACTCATTATTTTACAGACATTATGCCAGTGCCGATGATACTTGAATATCGTCTGTACGCGGGGGATTATAAAACTCTTTACAAAATATAATCACACATAAACTGATTCTAACTATCAACCTTTCTGATCTATACCTATCTATCGGATTTAATCAAAATATTCATTTCCCAATGAAATTGCTCCACGAGAAAATTCAATGGCTCCTCGCATGATTGATAAGATTTCATCAAATATTGCGAAGTGTTCAAAAAGTGATTTGTTAAAAATGTGTTTGATCAATGTCTGGCTTCGATGAATTTCTAATATAAATTTCATTTTTGCATTATGATTCCTGTCCTACAGATAAAAAATAGTGGATTTTTTATTAAAATGCTTATTACTATGTGCTTGCAGAGAAAAGATCTAATGACCTCTCGATTTGTAATATTTATAGAACTTCTTGAGCCGCGTATTAATCTAGTCTCATGAAAAAAAAATCATAGTTGAACCTTCATATAATGGACTTAAATATTAATACGTTTTAATGACAAACTATCGGTAAAAGGAATTTAAAGTTACTTCTGACCATTTTAAGGCCAATCTGTGTCGATAAAAATGAACACGTCACGTACACAATTCAAATATAATTAAATGTTTGCTTGATTTTTAAACGTATTCACGTTTACTCGTCTCATTATTTAAATATATTTCCAAAAGTATAAATACAAAATTTAACTGGTAAAAGTTATTCGGTGTATGATAAGTGGATGCTCATAACGTATAGCTGTATCTGCTATAATTTTAAAAACTGTTGTTCAATAACTTCCAATTAGAAAACGAATTTCAATAACTTCCAACTCAAACTGAAATTTTATCAAAGTGTTCATCGTTTTCACTAAATAATTTTTTTCTTAATCCCCCAAAATAGTTTTAAAATAAATGTTTAAAAAAATATTTGTATTATTCATATCTATACATCATACTTTAAAAAAGAATTTAGCAGTAAGTTTACTGATGTAAAACAATTCTCATTTTTTCTGCTTGGATATAATTACCTGATCCTAATTGTTTGGACTAAACTTTTAATCCTTGACCTGGACCATTGATTACGCTTTAAAATATATCGAAAAAAAACAAACAAGCATTAGTAAAACTTGAGTTTAGTGCTATCGTCTGGGGTTTCAGTGTATACCTTAATTCTATAATAAAACAGTCGGTTCATACTATGACACAGATTGAGTTGTTATTTTTTTTAAGGTTAAGGGCTTTTGACTCATAAATTTTAGTTTTAGTTAAGTTAAAAACAACTAAAAAAAATTTTAGTTGTTTTTAACAAGTATTTCGGACTACTGCGAGTGTTAAAGTGACCATTTCAAGACGCGATTGAATTATATCGTGACAGATTATTGTATTTTTGGTTGCTTTGTTAGAAGCAAAGCAAAATACATGGCGATGATTGAAGCTGTTTATATGAGGAATTTAGAGTATGAAATTGCAAAGAAAATGTACACCATTGAACTTTTCAATGATAATCAGAATCAATAAAAATTACTCAAAAACAATATTTTACAAGAGAACAAAACATATTGAAGATACCTACAAATTTATTTCGATATATTGATATTTCTATAGAGATTGTGTAACAAACAAAACTGTAAACGTTAGGTATTCTGAAGCAGTTGAAATACCTACTGATTTGGTTACGAAGAGTTTATGTGCTGTTAAACATTATGACTTTTTGAATGAGTTAGGTGTTCAAAATGTTTAATGTTTAATTTGATCTACATTGTTAGAGTGGGGGTAGGGAAATAAATAAAAAATGTGAGTTTATTGCTGCTATCTGTGGTTTTTAGTGTGTACCTTTATTCTGTAATAAAACAGTTAGTTCATCTTTTAACTAACAGTTTGACAACATATCGCTTATATATTTTTCGTGGATAATTGCAATAAAATGTTTTAATGTCAAGTTTAGAATACAACTTGAAAATTCCCAATATCTGTTGCGTTTAATTTTCAATCGAAAAAGAAATTGTATTATTTTAATGAAATTATGACAAAATAAAGTAAGAAGGATGAAAATTATAACCGAATAATTATAATTTTCATTCACTAATTCAATTTTCATTATTAATTGAAAAAGAAATGTTTAATCTGCATTACATGTATAATAATAACATCTGGTGTCAGCATATATTATAATTCACAATTAAATGAAACTACGTGATGTAGTATTATTTCTACTTTCTTTAAGTTCTTTACCACAACCTAAAAATTCTTTGCTAATATCCCACCTGACGATGTTGTAATACAACGACACCTAGGTCGTGGTAAAGAACTTAAGGAGAGTAGAAATAATACTACATCACGTAGTTTCATTTAATTGTAAATAATGAATTTCTACAAAATTAACGCCAAATATATTCAATATACTATGATGTGAAATTCGGAGAAGTAAACAAATTTCAGATTAAATTCATAAATAAACAATTTATGTGCATCATATATTAAAAGATACACATTTATAACTACATGTACTACGTGGTTTTGAAACTACGAAAGTATATAAAATAAATATACACAAAAAGTCTTATTATTCTGAAGTCGCTGAAAATAGGGTTGAAACATCCAATTACAACTTTAAAGCAAATGAAAACACAGTATGACAAAAATTACCCCATCGATCTGCTAAATTAAGCAAATAATTAATTTGCAAGTCAAATAACTTCACTAGAGTAAGCTCAATGTTGCATCCAATGACTTTGATAGCTTTAATCAGAAGTCGTGAATATCCGACAAGTTAAACGTTAGAATTTAATCGATTAATGTCTGTGTTCGGCAAATTCAGAACTTATTTTTGATTTATTATGTTTATCAGTTCCACATAGAAATTAATGTCTATTTTGAAAGTCACGATTTGTAGGAATTATTATGAATTAACAATTTTTCAAGCACTTGTTTCTCCCCTACAAAAAAGTAATTTAGTAAAGAAAATGCTAACATAATAGCAATAATTACAGAAAAAAATAAAATTTCTCTGTCATAAAAGTAGACTTAAAAATTGTGCTATAATATATAATCAATATTCTGGACACCATGTGATAAATAAGTTAATATTACATATTATTGGCAAATATTACATGTTATTCGGCAATGACGTCACACTAAATAAATACATTAAATTTCCATAAAAAATAAAAGACAAGAATAATTAAACAAAAAAGGAGATAACTCTATTGAGGTAACTGCTTTTCTTCTGAGGACTATTTTAAAGTACTAATAACATGTCCATTTACTATATTGTATTTTTTTACCAGTCGATTTTTTATCAACTCAACATATTTATGCAAGAATTTTTTGATCTTATTTAGATGTGTTTTTGTTAGATTTAACGATAAAACATTACACAGATGTTTATTTAGCGTGCTCAATATTAACTTTATTTTATTTACTCAATAAAAACTTTAGTTTATTTTCATATAAACCGCATATTGTAGCCAATGACATTGCTACAAATATTCAAAAGGGTGATGATAAATTCAATGAAAATTCAAATTAAAATGATAATTCAAATTACTTAATATTAGAAGTAACTCCTAATCAATATTATTACGTAATATTTGCGGTAAGAATTAAATCATAATTAATATTATGCTAGCATGAGTTTGCTTTTTTTGCTTATTTCTTCTCGTCTCACGCCATAAACACTAATAAAATCTCCGTGAAATTTTATACGACTACAGCTTGTTTCGTGACATGGACATAGAATGACCTGTTTATCTAAAAATTGAATGTATATCTGGGTAATTAAAAATATCGTGCTGTTATGGCTACATCACATAACACATCACATAACCTGTTACCCCAGAGCTACCTACCTGCAACCATAAGTTGTTTTTCATTTCCATTATATATTCGATTACGTGCATCTCAAATTTTTTAGGTTATAAATTTTTTTTAAAATCCTCACCATTGTTTCTCCTTTATACGCAGCTGAATAGTCAAAGCGAAAAAAGAAGTAAAGTATATAAAAACATTAGTAAATTTTAATTGTCAACAATTGCGTCTTTTAATTTTTTATTATAATAAATTTAAATATAATTTATGAGACATTAATCAGACTGCAGCGAAACCCTTAGTAAATTGCATGGTAAAAGAAAATCAAATTGTGAAATAGACCTTTCATTATTTCTTTAATAACCTTTCATTATTCACTTTAAAATATTATTAATAACATATGATATAATTAACATGATTTTACATTTTAAAATTAAGAATATTATCTACATCGTTAAAATTTATCCAATTTTAAATTTCCACAGCGTTTATACTGAATGTATTTGGTTCTTTAAGTCGCATAAAGAGAGTTTGAATACAATGCTTTCACTCCACAAATGGCTTGGAAATTCGTATTTACAATTGGATTGCAAACTGCTTGTCAGTTGAGAAAAAGTAGTAAATATACGTACAATTTGGAATAAATTCACGAATATTAAATGATATTTTATGATGGGTATAAAGAAATAAATATCAAATAAACATAAAAGCGCTAAGAAAAACGTAATGCTTTAGGCGAAATATGAAATATGTGTTTGTTTTCATTATCTCACGAGGTACTTAGAAATAATAACACATGTGCATATATTATATGTACATATCTGAAAAGAAAAAAGCATACATTTGCGTTATGAAGAACAAAGTATAAACGTTCATATTTTTATTACAAGCTTCGTTTACGTCGAAAAAAGTTCTAAACCAAAATGAAAACTTGAAATTTATTAGCATTAAAAAATTAACCGACTAATAAAATTTTAACTTATTTATTGTTTTCCAAACCATTCTCCTTGACATTCTTCGTATCACTGGATTTAATGCAATCACTAAGAGAAACAACATTCTATCTTGTAAGTCCTTTTCGAAGGAAGTCACCACACCACTCGGCAATTATTTTTTTTCCAGTTTATCTTTTATTTTTGCAAAAAAAAGAATCCGCCATACCTCCACATTACATTGATGTTATCTTCAAAAAATAATGTCCATGTTAATATAAAAGATATAAACTCATTCCTGTATTCATAATATCAATTTAACGTTAGTTAGGTTTAATATTGACCGTATTAATTTTGTCTCTAGATTAGAAATTGACCTTAAATTGGTTTATTTGTATTTTTTTAAACATTAAATTAATTAGAGTCAATTCTATATAGATCCGTCTGAGCAACAGTCGACGAGTAGAAGTTAACTTTTTGATGAAGCCGAGGAAACTTTACCAACATCGTCTGAGGCAACTGAAGATGTTCCTACTGATAATTTGTCAGCCTTGGGTCGAAGTACAGGAAACCATGTTGAAGGTAGACACGAATGTACCAATACCCAGGAGATACACCAGCAGCTTGCATTCGGATGTCCGGCAACCAACGTCAGTTGCTTCAAATAGAAGAATTAAAAATCAATTGTATGAGGCATGAAATGGAGCAAAGACGACAAAGAGAAGACGAGCTCCACGAAATCCGTAAGTAAATTTTATTAAGTTTAGCTCGAGAAACGGAGGCTCGTGCTAAACTTTTTAAGAAGAAATTCAAAAATAAATTAATATGTATTTTTAAAATTTCACCATAGACAGTTAAATTTTCAATAAGAAATCATATAGTCATTGTTGAGTTGTGTGTAGAAAGGCAGTGTAGCACGTTGTTTAAAACATTTAAAAGCTAAAAAAAAGTTAACGTTTATATTTTTGATCTTAGCCATAAATGGTATGATTTTTTTACTAATTGTTAAAGTCGCATTTACGTCGTTAAGTTTTGTTAATAAGGCTCTATAAGTATACATTAAATTTTGGTAAGAGATTGGTAAAACAAATTTTCAATGAAATTGTGTATTAACCAATGAATTAGGATTTTCTTATTGAAACCCTTTGAAGGAGCGATTAGTATTATTTAGTCCAAACTAATTACTAATTGAATGCAATTTTTTGTAATATTTGTGGGTAGATTGAGCCATACATTGCATTTCAATTGCAGGATTTTTACTTATTGTGTCTTCCGTCATTAGTTGTACTCGAATTCAATTTATCAGAATTTAATTTTTTGCAAATATTTGTTAAATTACCAAACATTAAGAATAAACTTGTATTTGTAATTAAAGGAGTCATTGGCTTATATCATCAAAATAATTGAGTGCACATTTAACATGTTGGCTATAGGTAAAATGAATTATCCCGAGAATCATCCATTAATTTTAATTACTATAGGTAAAGGGAATAATGTCGCTAATCAGATTGAATTTCAATAATACAATCCATGATTTTTAATTTAGAATATTAGGAAATAATAAATAACTTTTCACAATAATTGTTTTTGTAAGAATTATAATATTTCCAAATGTGAAAAATAAATAGGTATTAATAACTTTCTAAATTAAAGAAGTGCTAAGACAATTTATTACTGATTTCTCACTGGTGCTACTTTCTTGTAGATACATATATTGATGCAAGTTCTGTGGATACAAATATCTGTATTATTATCTAAACATTTGAAAATTAATTGGATGTTTATTAATGCAAGAGGGATGAGATTATTATAAAGAAAACTGTCACAAATAATACAGTTTTCAAACCTTTTCAATACGTATAAACATCCGTCATGGGTGGTGTCATTCTAATCGATAAAGGATAAACACAAATCAAAAAATGACAACGTAGTTTAGTAACATATTTAACAAGGAAAACTTATTTGTATAAGTATTAATATTAATAAAAATTAATAGTCACATAATAATAACTGAATTCGATGAAACGTTTTGAATAATATTTACCTTACAAAGTCTTGACTGAAAACAAATGAAGAAAGTGTAACAATAAACCAAATAAGTACACAAATGAAGTAAGTATAAAAATTAATAATATTCCTTAAACAGATCCAATAATGTACATAATAGTTTATTGTTTATAGGTATTTAAAAGTAACATATGATCTACTAGTCTTAAACTTGCAGATCATTTTGCAAAAGCCTTAACCGATTGCAAAACATGAATCAACAAAAGCTTGTCACCTCGCAAAGCCCGAATCTTTTTCCAAGGGACTGGACCCGTTGCTTAGTTTTTCCAATATCTAATCAGTTTTATTGAGAAGCTGGTCATTATATAAATATGTTATGTAAGAATGATATTGACTATACCCATACCATGACTAAGACATGGGAATCGCTTCTTTCAAACTCTGAATATTTTTTCCAACAATTTTCTTGCTGGAGTTTGCTCATATAAATAAATAATAATAATAGTTTACTCATGTAATAAATATAATAATAGTATATTCATATGATAAATTTGGTTTTGTTAATTTTTGTTTTTCTTGAAAATAATTATATTTTCAGTTTTTTTAGTAAAGAATTTTCCGTTGAATGATATTGATATTTGTAGTTAGACACAGTGTTACCTATTTTATACATTCCCAGATAATCGCACTTAAGGAGAAAACTCCAGTCGCGCGTCGGAGCTGACATACACAATTTTTTCTTTTTAAATTTCATGTATTTCGTGGAATATGAACTGAAAAAACATGAACCGAATATGAACCGAATATTTTAAAATCATATATTGTAAAATTTTATATAAGATATTTAAAAAAAAAACATTCAATTTTGTTTTTCATTTCACGCAGTTAATAGGAGAGGATAAAGAATAAAATACAAAACTAAACTAAGCATGATCAAAGTTTCCAGAGATTTATGCTAGATAATTCCAGAAACATTGTTGAAAATGTTTAAAAATTAATATGTTGAATTTCATGGTTTTTAAAATTTTCGCCATAATTTGACGCCTGTATGTGTATAATAAAAAAAGGTAGGTTATACATTTAAAGGGTGTAAAATACCATTACATGTAGATTATTTAACGGCAATATTATTTACCCTTAAATTTCTATACGAGAGTTGGTCGATTTTGAATTATTTATGACGATTAAGGAATCGAATTATGTATTAATGCAATATTCCTATGTCACTTATAAGGATCGTACCATTAGTAATGTAATGATCCTTTTGACAAAATTTTTAATATCTGTCGTGATTGAATATTTTCTATTCGTCCATAAAATCAGAAATTTAAAAAGAAATAAACGTGTTTTAACAGAAAGAGTAGTAAAAAATTATTATACATATATCTGGTTTTTAAACTCTGTAACTTCATGTACATTTGTCATTTAAATCACCCACGATCTTAATTTCTAAATCAATTTATTAATGAGTACATAAATCTAGGTGTATTTCTTATAAAATGTAACATTGTAATAAATAATAATGAAAATCTAAAAAACACAATAAAGAACTCGGTATAGTACCACAAAAGAGTGGTTAGAATATAAACAAAATATTTTTCATTAATTTCTTTATGGAGACTTTACTTTTCAGTGTGTTTTTTACTTAATGGTTATTTGAAGTCGGTTCAGTTTTTTATTGGAAAGTGTTAATTTCCAATTTATACTGCTTTTGATATATTATGTTGTCTGGAATATTAACTCAAAAAAATTTTAATGATATATCATTTATTAAAGTAGAAAAACGCATCTGCCGCATTTAATGAATATGAACATTTTACATACACATAAATGAATGTATATATACATTCATAATTACATATATATGGATATATCGAGCATGTTGCTCTCTTTTGGCTTAGCTATATTCGGGTAGAATATACTATTAATCAGATTAAATATTTCTACTCAGCAATGGATGGCGATAATCACTTTCTGAATGGCTTATTGCGTTATTAATTTTTATTAAGCAGCGATCTGAAGTGAGATTTTCATTGAGTATTACAACCTTCTAGGGTTTAGTTACTACTAACTGACTAATAAATAACGCAACTGGAATTTGAGAAACGGAAAATTTAGACTTGCAAGCGATTAAAAACATGTTATATATTTTGTTATTTTAATCGTTTGGAGTATTAGTTATAAAATAATTACATTTTTTTAATTTTCTGAATACATTTTCTTGTTTTATTATTCTTCTTTTAGTGTCTGAATACTTTTTAATTAAACCTCTGTTTAATTTTGTTTGGCTCAGCGAACGACATTTATTTAGGTAGCTTTCCTAATTTTGTAAAAAAGGTATTTTATATGGTTTTCTTAACAAAGTTTGGTTTATATTTTGTCAGTTTGTCGTATATTAAAAAATAGATCTAAGCATTTCGCTTACTTCAGTTTAGGAACAATGTATATTTGTACTACGGTCTATATTTGTTTTTTTTTTCATAATTATAATTTGATTATATATTTCTTTTTAATGTGGGTAGGCTGAAAAAATCATTGGAGGGTAGACCAAAAGGATCATTACGAAACAAAACCTAAATGAAACTTCAATCTTTTGGTCTTTATAAATAGGCAGCCCCTAATACAAAGTCTCGTTCTGGAAAGAATCCGAAATAGTCAATGGTGAAATAACCTCGTTTATTAAAAATTAAAAGAACAAGATCGTTTTCATTTGAAGAATTACTCTGTTTAGGAAGCAAATTTTTTCTATAGCATTGGCGTTTAATTAATTAGATCATTGAAAAGCAGCACATCGTCTCTGTGTGATTCGTCGCAGATTGAAGAAGGAATCCACTAAAGCGAAACAACATGGTGTCAGCGTAATTCATGATGTTTTGAGTAAAAAACCTTCTGCGGTACCTGGAAACAGACTCAGTTCAATAAATCACAGAACTGACAAAAGAATTTACACAAAAATAAACGGTGTCCTTCTGTATACCCGCACCTACACATTTACTGTGTTGCTTTCTTGCTGACGCTAATATAAGTTGAACACGTTCAAACTTTATAGGTTTATTCATCCTATCAGCATCTTTTTTCTCCATAATCCTGGCCATAATTTGTGATCAACGGACTCATCAGGTAAGTCAAGCAAGCTTGGACATGTTCAGTCTTTTTCTCAACATCGAGGAGTTTATATTACCAATTTCTCACTCAGTCTTCAGACCTCGGTTACAATTTGTGGGCAATGAATTCGCCAAACAAGCTCAAACGATAAGTCTACTCCTGACTATTGAGGAGTTCCTGCCAACACCATCCGGCTTTATTATCCGACAATAAAGTAGTTACCATTCGTGAAAAAATTACACGTCATGATAAGTCAAGTGAGTTCAAACTTGATTAAATTTCTCATCATCATAGAGGAGTACTATCATAGTTTTTGGCTAGACCATCAGATCCTGTTCAGTGTTTGTGATAAAAAGAAAAGTTTAACTAGTGAAGTTTAACTATCGTCAGATCATTGTATCTATTCGTAACCAAAGAACTCGTCAAAACGGGTCAAACGAGCCGAATCGCGATGAATCTACCCCTCACCATCTTAAAGTGTCTGTCATCATATTTTAGTCACGAACAGCTATACAGATCTAATAACTAATTATCAGACCTACGGCCAACGGAATTCATTGATCAAGTTTTGATGAATTCATCATAAGCGGAATCATCAAGATAAGTGATGATTCCACTTATGATAAGTGATGAACCCGAGTTCATTGAAATTCTGTCATCATTTCCAGGTCTATTATCAAACCTTAACTTTCAGCTATGACTAAAGTAACAATAAAATATTCATTTTATATGTCATTTTCAGAACTTTATCTACAGCTGTTATTCATATTAGGATGTAAAATATCATAATATTTTACATCCTAATATGTAAAATATTATGATATTTTAAAATTTTCCTCTTCAAAATTTTGAACAATAGTTATGAAAAATTAAAAAATGTGGATATCCTTTTAATTTGAAATTTTATTTCAAATTACTCTAAACGTGTTTTGACAGGCACATGGCATCTTTTTCACTTAGTACGATTCAAGCTAATTTACTTTTGAACGGTTGTATTATAGTTTTCCTTATTTCAAGTGACTTTCACCTTCAGTGTAAAATATTATTGAAATGATTCAATCATTTTAATATTATTAGAAAAATAATTTTATTAAGTAATTTCCTTACGTATTAACTCTATAATCGCGAATAAATGAAATTTATATTATAAGCCTAATCGATTTGGGACTGCACTTGGCAGCGGTTGTTTTTGCAGCTACCGTGACCCGTCATGGCCCAAACTGACGACCTAATTATGTACTAAAATTGTGTCGAGCTGAATTGTTCAAAAGAAATTGGTGGAAATCCTCTTATTGGTTGTACAAATAAAAAAATTGTTTCAAAAATTGTAAAATACAATATAATCTGCGAAAAGTCCAAGAAGGTGCTTTAAGTTAAAGTGTTGTTTCCATTCATTCGAATTCAATACCTGTTGGCTTTTGGTTAAGATAATGGCGTTGTCTTTAACAACAAACTATGAATGGGAAAAAAGCGATGAAATTTTACAACTGCTAGCACATAATTTTTCTCTCAGAAATTTTAAAAATTATTGGGAAAAAAACGGTATAAATAATAACCTTATTTTTCAGTTATCAATAACTGATACCTTTTATTGTATAAAAAGATTTCCATTTTTTACCTAATAACAATAATTTTCTATCGATATTAATAAAATTTATTTAAACAGATTTAAAATCAAAGTAGACATTCTTAAGATTCCTTGGTGAAACAAGGAGTAATTGTAATTTCGCAATGTTTGTCCTTTCATCTTTTACCGTCTCATAGTTTTTATAGTTTTAGCCTAGGGATATATTAAATAAGAAATATCATATAAATCTCTCAAATAGAATGTAGCAAAATCTTGACTAATTCGAAGATTTTATTAAAAACCCCCAATCCTCTAAATTAAAATGCATGGAAATTATGAACGAAAATTTTGTAAAGGAATTTATTGGAAAATTTATTTTAAAATGAAGCAAGGTTTTCTTTCAAATTTTTCATTTTTAGGTTCCGTTTGTAAAATATTGCGCTTCATATTAACGTGCAATGTGCCTAATTTTTTAAATATTTATTAAATAGTGAAATTTTTTATTAATTTCCAAACTAAAATCCGCAAAATAAATAAAAACTTAAAAGCTTAATTTAAATGTTATTAATTCTATTATTAGACTTGAGTTTAACACCTGAAAACCGTTTAGTTTATTCGATGACGAAAAACTTATTTTAATTAAGCTTATATATTTTTCGAATTGAACGAAAAAGTAGAATGACAATTACATTATAACTAATATATTTGACCTGTTGGTAATTTCAATATTTCCCAGAGAATCTTTAAAATTTAAATGCAAAGTAAGATAGATTCAACAAAGACATTTGAACAATAAGACAGCGATATTTATAAATTTTAGATACTAAATAATGGTACATTATTATAGGCATCTTTAAAAACTGATATAACTCGATTTAAAGTTGGTGTATCAAATTGTTGTTATCTATAATTTTTGAGTTTCATACAAATATATGACTGAAAAAATTGGAGAGGGAATGTGTCCTTAATTGTTAATGTCATGTTATTTTGTAGTTTAGTTTTCTCAAGATCAAAATGAAGAATGGAAAATGAAAATGTAGTTTCATTTAAAAAGCTATCCGGCGGCAAACCACTCGCTGGGATGCGCGGATAAAAAATTGTGCACGTCAGTTCCGAGGCGCAATCGGAGTATACTCCTTAAGTACGATTGTCTTGGAATTTATAAAATATGTAACACTGTATATAAATGTAAATATCATTAAACGTAAATAGAAAATACTTTAATATAAAAATACAGATAACGTAATTATTTCTAAGTAAAACACAAATGAACAACATTAAATTTATACAACAAAATTAAAAACATTTTGAAACGTCAGCCTAAGAAGTTAAAATTAAAAGAGAATTTTTAATTTTGTAGGATAGACCACACCAAATATTCACATATATCATTATATAAATGATATATATCATTATATGAATGATATATACATATATCATTCAATGATTACATATTGATATAAGCGAAAGACAGTAAACTATGTGTATCACACTCCGTCATTGCGTTTAAGCCATAAGAAATTGCCAAAATGTGTATCACACTCCGTCATTGCGATTACGTCATAAGAAAATGCTAATACATGTGCCACAATCCGTCATTGCTATAATGCTATAAGAAAATGCCAAATAAACATATTGACATCTCACCCCACAGATGCGCAGAAATGTTTCGAGGAGAGGCAACCTAAAGGTTACATTTTTTAACGATCTGAATTTAGTGTGATCAGAATCTAACGGTTACACATTTTTGAACGCTTTGAACTTTGTATGCTCTGAACTTCTGATTTTACTCCTCATAAAACTTTAAGTAAAAATCGACTCTTAAGGAATAAACTTCAAAATTGTTATCGGATGATACCCTGAAACAATTTGTTGTTTTTAATATTTTGTTACATATAAGATGACATCTCGACAAAAAGCACAGGAGAATTCGGGGCTGTGACAGATAGATGGAGAGACAGATGGACGACGAAATTTTAAGGGTTCTTGGTTTCTCTGTGAGACCCTAAAATTAGTTATAATGTGATATTATATAGCCCGGCGTTTTACTTCTACTACAGAAATACAATAGATCGAAGACCAAAAGACGGTCAAGCATACGTAAAACTGGCTTCCTTGGGATTCTGTACCGTTATATCCTTGTTTTAAAGCTTATTGATTATATATATTGAAAATTCATTGTCTTAAAGCTTATTGAATACATAAATTGAAAATATGCCGAAAAGTTAAAAAAACAGGAAAAAGTGTTTTTGAAACGTAGTGATTATACGTTGAATTATATATTAAGTATTTTGGATATTTTTTTAAATAATATTAATGATTCTATGAGACCTTCCTTCTTACCTTTAGTAATTTTAAAAAATAAGTCAGTATATTTGAAAGGTCGTATATTTTGGTTGCATGGAGATAGAGGCTTGAATTAAGCTATGAACCTTATTATTTGATATGAATTTCAGTTTGATACATCTTGTCGTTTTTGAGAAAAGAATTCATGACCGAGAGACAAACAGATGTAGAACAAAGTGATTCTATAATAATTCCGTTTCTTCAAGCTAAACTATGGAAACATAGCAAAGAACTATATTAGAAGTTTATGAAAGCTCTTGTTTATACAAGGAAAGAGTTATGGCAAATAATTTATATTAGAATTATGGCAAGCAATTATATTAAGAAATCCATAGTAAAGTAAAAATGCTCTAAAATAAGCCAAAATTTAAAGACCATGAAAAATTATATTGTGAAAAAAATTATTTTATTGTAGTTAAACCTTCTAATATTTCTGCTTTATCGTTTTTTTTCTAGAGCTGCCAAAGTAAAATTATTTTGTGGAAATAAATAATATTTTTTAAATTGTCAAATCACTTGGGGAGTTATATTTCTGGTATTATATGCAATTTACTTTAAACTTCAGGTCTAAATTCAACTGTTTGATTATTAATTTTTTTTTTATTTTATTTTAAAGCTTATATTATCAAGCTCGAAACTTTTAGAATGATATACAAACTTATTTCAGTTTTCAACTAAGGTAAAATCTGCGTCGTTAAACTTTGAATGGAAATGTATTACTGGATTTTATATATTTTGGAACTTCATTAGATATGAAATTCTCGCAATTATTATTCCCAAATGTTTAATTTATTTTATTCAAACATTTCACTCTAAATTCATTGCACGGGCCAAATTCGTATCAAAAGCTTGTTGATTCTCGAAGCTTTATATTTCAAATTCAACCGCAATAAAATGACACCTGGCAGGTTGTTTTTCCGAGCTCCACCGCGTACGTGACCAGAAACTTCATACGAGTTAACTGTGGTGGCGTAGAAACTTTATGAAGTGAAAATATGTTGAGTTTCACATTGGTATGCTTCTAAGTTTTAGGCACTTAAACACATTTATGTGTGCATAGAATTTCTATTTAAATATTCACAAGTATTATTTTTTTACAATGTGTGTATATTGCCTACTACATCTACCCTAGGCGTGAAAAAATATTATTGCGAATAATTTTATTGTCTTGTATTTCTTTCGCAGTTACAATAAGTATAAATTTTAAAATGCACAGTTGTTTTTGCAATTGATTTAAACCGCTTGTATAGAGATACAGACCTTTTTACAGGTTACATGTCATAAGTTTGTGGATTATTACTAGTAAGATAGTAAATCTACTTAGCTCACATAATTTTCCTATTAATTCGACAGAACAAGATATAAGAAATAAATATTATAGATTTTGTATGCGTGTGCGTGCCCGAGGGCATGTGTATATGTGTGATTGAATGCATTAATATATACGTGAGCGCATAAAAATAACATGTGCGAGAGAATGTGCTTGCACCATCTATGTGCGTGTACTGGTCCGTGTTTGTGTATGTGCTGTGTCTTCCGTGGATTGCACGTAAGTGAGCGTGCGTGCGCGTTTAGGTGTGAGTGTTTTAACTCTAACTTATTTCAATGGCTTGCTTTTTGACATAAAAATTAGCAAAATAAAAATAAAAGTTTATAACAATTTGAAAACGCCACCGTACATTATACACCCACTCCTACTTTCTTAGGTTATACATTTATTAGTATCGAAGAAATGTAAATCATCGACGAAAATCTTTGTTTCATTACAATAAAATATTTATGGAATTCTTAACTGAGTAGCTGCTGGAATCTTGTTAAAGTTTTTGAATAAGACATCAAACTTTCACCCAAATATGTCGCGAAGAAATGGATCACATGATCAAATTGAGTTGCGAACTACAGAACCAAAAACTTTGGCGGCTAGAGTCAATTCATGTAATGTGTGACTTATTTGAGATTTGATAACGTGATCAGAAATAATAACTAGTATATTACGTACATTTTCCTATGTAATGCTTCGGTAGTGAATAACTTATTCGGGTTCATTTTGTGAAAGTAACCTTTTTTTAACAGGTACACATTATGTAGCACAGTTTTAATTACACATCGATTCTACGGATTTTATTGGACCTGTCAAATGTAAATATGACCAATATGAAAATTATTATTAGTTATTTCGTACTCAAATCTATTCAGATAAGTTCCTTCATTTTATGTAAATTATTAAGGATTAGTTTTGCCGTTTTTTCTCATAAAATTAATTAGTGTAAATAAAGACATACATGACAAAACATCTTTCGTATGTATACACATACCCACACGCACACGTACGCACGCAAGCACGCATACACGCGCGCACGCATGCAAACTCGCACGGGCTCCCGTCCGTACGCACGCACGCATCCACAAACGAACGCACGCGTGCCCGCACACACACTCACACACACACACACACACATACGCGCACACACACACATATACACAAGTAAAATGAATTTTAAAATAATGTCCTGAGGTACAAATAAATAATATCACAAAATACAAGATATATTTGTACCTTAGTAAAAAATATCCTTAAATATTTTGTTGAGATTTATTCCTAAATATATATCATATGAATTTTATTGCGCTGTGATATTATCGTGTTTTTAAGTACCAAAATGAATTTACAATGATTTGTTGTAATCCATAAGGTACATTATAGTAATTACATTGAAAGTGTTTCTTTTATTAGATTTCTAAAATACACGAAGAAGGCGACTGAACCAGTCTAACAAAGTATTTCGTTAAAATTATTATTGATTTACAATATAAATTACGAAATGTAGGGTAAAGTGAAATATTTGAAAAAAAAAATTGTTTTCTTAAAAAATTGCCAAACATATTTTATAATAATGTGCAGGGTTTCACCGTTTGGATTTGAAAATAATCCGCCCGTTACGAAAATAACATTTCACCAAAACGTTTATAATTATATTTACTTATTTACATCGAAACTACAAGGAGTTAATTTTAAATATTTTTACGGTAACTTCGAATTTAAACAGAGTAATAAAATTCTTCCGGCAAAACATCTTCAATTTTATTTAAATAAATTACGATAAACTTTTTAAGAAATATTTTCCGTGTTTCACAAAAGTTTTAATAACTTGTGTTTTCACATGATTCATAAAAATAATAATCTGATGGTATCTGGTGTTAATAAAGAATGTAATATAGAGAGAAAAAGACATGTTTTATTCAAGTTCATAATATATTATACGTGTTATTTATCTAAATGTTGATATATATATATATATATATATATATATATATATATATATATATATACATGATATTGTTCCAAGAATACCTAGTAAATGTAACAAAAAAAATAAACACTCAAATTTCTCAAATTACGAAAAATATGTATTAAAATTTAAAAAAAGTCTTATTACAATCATAAAATGTAATGAATGAACGAAACAACATTGTTGTCCTTAATTAGGCAAGTGACCAATTTGCACGTTAACTTTCTTCATTAGGGTAACTTCAATCAGACGTCGTGGACATCCGACCGGTAAATGTGTTTCTTCAGCACAATTGAGACTAACTTCTCGTTACGAAAGTTATATTGAAAAGCATGTCAAAATGATAATGAAAATTATGAAGGCAACATGACAGTAATGAAGTAATGTTATATATAATTAGACAAAGCTTGTATTTTAACTGATAATGAAGTTATATTAAATAAACACACTATAATCTCTTAAAGCGAAAAAATTAATAAAAAACAACAAATTAAAAAAGGGGCTCCAGGTGACGTTGCTATGACGTTGTATATCAAAGAAAGGATTTACATAAAGGAAGAGGGGGGGGGGATTGAGTCGGGAAAAGCTAATTATGTCTATTCAAAATACCGTTACTTTTACTCAAACAATTTCTTAATACCACGACTTCTTTGCACTATAATTTTAATTTAATTTTCAAAAAAATACTGCTAACTTAGTAACAGATTTATTTTTACGACAGTCAAATCTTCCAGAAAATCATATTGCTACAAATGAAAAAAATAAATGTGATGACTTCTTACATATTCTATAAATATGACAAAATATGTGATGAAAAGCCATGAAAAGAAAATTAATCATGGCTTATAAATTAATTGTGTGTACTTATTCTAGTTTCCCGTCGAAAACAATTTCCGTGAGAGTTAATATAAATATGGCCTATTTCAAAAAAATTTAAATTTACCCAAAAATGTAATTGATTTTTCAGCATACTAAAGAATACTTCCATTACGGATAAGAGCGTAAACATAAGTGTACAACAAAACAATAACGGAAACCAGTCTACGGCTGGCTACGTAGGCCGCAGTCTTATTTATTTTTAAGTCATTTCTTTTATTTGATCATCTCAAATTCGTTAGATATTTTTAATGCCAATATCCAATTTTTTCACAAGAATTTTCTTTTTCTTTTTTCACCATTTTCTTTCTTTTGTTACGCAATTGAATCGGAGATCAAAATAATAAAAAAGGTACAAAATATACGGGGTCTATCAGCCAGGTTTGATAATCAACAATTACGTCCTATATATTGATTTTATTACTGGTAAACGCACATTTGCAAAACGGAAGCATATCATTCCATAACAGTGTGAGCGCGTCTTTTAAATTTAGTAAAAATTTCTATTAATGTAAATTAATAACTTATTACGAATTTTTGTCAAACATTCAAATAAGAAATAAATCTACTTGTACCGAAATACTCCTCTTTGGCTTTTTGCACGATAACAGAACGAAAGGTGTGAAGTAGACTAGAATTGTATTTACATGGTTATGAAAATTTTGCAAATCTTTAAGATTTAATAAATTATTAATTGCAGTAGCGCTGAAACCAAATATAGCAACAGAGCTATAAATAATATACAATAGCGCCACTTTAACCATTGTGCAATTGATTATGTGAAATTCGGAAAATCGTCATTTTTTAACAGTCGCCTAGTTTGTAAAATAATTAAATTTAATATATTTTGTGACTTCCTAGTTACGTGACAATTAGTACTTTGTGAAAATTTACATATATTAGCGCAAAATGGCGGTAATATCGGTTTGGCAACTTATAACATATCTATTGTTCGTTGGTCTAATATCATATAAATTGTTATTATGAAAATAGTGATAAGATATACGCTTAATTCGGTACATTGGCTTGCTTCTAAATATACATTTTATTACAAAACTACTTTGTGAATGCGTACATAACAATAAAAATTCAAATTATTTAGTTTTAGAAAGTTTTTACATACTTACCTAAGTTCGATTACTGTACAGCATAACCAAAGATTTCCGCCAGTATTATTATCGCATTCGGAATACACTAAAATCATATCCAAATATCCACTAATACTAAAAAACGATGTTCAGCAATTCCACTTATTCGAAATTATAATTATTTAAGAAAAGTATTGACGTGATTCAATACTAATCAATGGTTCTTTTGCAAGAATACTATCTCTTCAAAAGGTCTTGGTTTTAGATATTTATAAGTGTTGCTTTTGCCCTTGACCGTCTTAGTTGTTTGCAAAAAAAATAATAAATTTTGTTCTATGATAAAAGTGTTTCCCATTCATTAGAAAGGCTCTAAGAATGCAAAATTGATATAATAAACCCATTTATAATAGTAATTTGATTAAACATTAGCAAGTCAAAATTAATAGTGTGTGGGTTCATTTTGAGTTCAGATAAAAAGTTATCATAAATTAGTGTATATATAACCTTTAAAAATTCTTGTTATATAAACACAACTTAATTTTTTTATATACATAAATATTTACTAACTTTTTTTGCCGTATTTATTGAACGACGAAATGGCTGAGCGGAAAGTTCAACATAAAAGGTTGTTCGGCATGTATTAAAATTAGTATTAATTATACAGTACAATAATTCATCGTTGGAATTACTGATTATAAGTTAATATTAGCATTAAGAACTTGAGTTTTTACTTAATCTAAGACAAAAGTAAACTGATTTAGCTAAAGAGTCAATATTACTAAATTTACATAGCACTTTTATGTTTAACATTAAATTTTAAGTAATTCTTGCTATTAAAAATTGAAAGAGCATTTCAAGTAAAATATTTTTTTTTATTGACCTGCGTTAACACGAATACAATCTCACAAGTCTCAAGTCAAAGAAAACAATCATATTTTAGGTATAATTTTAAACTTTATGGCAAGCACTGATTAGGATTCATTAAATCAATTTGAAGCTAATTATTTCTTCGCATCCTAAAACAAAAGGTAAACTTCTGAACATATACACAATTTGAATACGATATTTTAATTATTTTGAAAAATAATAAGAGATATCATTTTTATACCGTACTTATGTTTTTTCTATTTTATCACTTTAACATATATTTCGTTGATTATGTATGTGTCAACAAAATTATTAAAAACTCAATGTAAATGTGCCAATTGGTTTAATTCTCTATATTGTAACAAAATATTTATATCATCAGAAGCATTAAAGTCCGAAAAAGATGTGTTTTACCATTCCACATATATTTAATGAAGACAATGTAAATGCATTTAAATCTGCTAGTTTTTCGCATGTAAATCTGCTAGTCTTCCGCGTGCAAGCTACGAAAACGCCGTTTATATAAAGTAATTGTTTAAAGAACACCAAACTTAGTAAACCCTTTTTTTTTAATTTAGGATACCAGAAGGACAATTATATTATTTGTGTCTGTGGATAACTTGTGTAAGTATCTAAAATTATACATTAGACCCCATGATTTTATTCGGTATATAGAATAGACTGCGAAATTACCAGCAAATAAAATATTATTTTGTGTTGATTTAGTATTAGTTTGATAATGAAATTTTAAAAATACGAAATATGTATATAAAGTTTGTGAAATATACGTATTTCTAACCACGTTTTTATTACATTTTATCTTTTAAGTCATATTTATTTCCGTGTTAGTAATCGGTTAGTTTTAAGTTGTTCATTAATACCAAGAGAGATTATATATTTAAATTGATAATTTAGTTTGAAAAATAATAAGCAATTAAATCACAAAACTTTCAAAAATATAAATTATCATTTAACAAAAGTAATGCTTCGAGAATTATACTTAGCCCCCAAATAGGTAAATATGACATTAATTTTTATGTTCAAATGTAAAAAAAATTATTACTTGTCAAATAAATGCATAAATTATCCCAGTGAAATAATACATTTTGAATACACACCTACCTACATTTATAACTTTTTTAAGTCATAGGTCCAGAGAATACAAAAGTAAGTTTTGTAAAAAAAATTATTAATTGTTTATTTAAGGCGTACGTCTGTACGCATAAACAAACACACATACACACGCAGCGCAAACACATAAAATAAATAACAGAAATATAAGTGAAGATCCACGCGCTGTAAGATTTATTTTTAAACTTACTGACTACACATATAGGCGGCGAACCGTTGTAAGACATGTGTCGCTGCATGATTACCTAATATTTGTATGTGCTTCCGAGAAAATTTACAGGTTATGCGCAATTTTTGGAATCTGCACTGGCGATTTTAGATGCATTAAGTTTTATCAATTTTCAGAACTAATTTTGCTATCCGATCGTGAATTTTAATCCTATATAATAATATTTTTAAAATGGAATATAATTTCATATCATATTGAAGCCGATTTAAAATTCGATTTTAAAGTAATAAAATTAAGTAAATCTGATATACTAGATGTAACTGACGTGCTGTTTGTTCATCATGCTTACTTGTTTTCTTGTTCAATAATTTTAGCTCTTGCTCGGTTAAAGTTGTCACATGTCGGTTAAATAAATATCTTATTTAAAAAGTTTATTGCTTACATTATTAATTTATAGTAATTTCACAATATAATATTCTGTCCTTAAGGCAACAACTAAACATATGATTTTAAAGATCCAAATAATGAAATTTTATATCGAATTCCTAATTAAGTACACACACATACACACACACGCTCGCACGCACGCACGCAAACTCGTAAGTACGCACGCACGCACGCTCGCACGTACGCAAGCACGCATACGCGTACGCACGACTCAGGCACGCACGCATACACATCTCTACATATATACCCAAGTGCATTTATTTACAGAAGTTTAAATTGTTGCCTTTAATTACATGTCAGATTTGTGAGTTACCTCAAATATATTTCAAGTGTGAATGTTATAAGGTCAGTTATATACGTCATTTATTTTAACAATGTTATAATATACCATATTTTGCTGACAGTAAATAAACATATTAAAATATTACAAAATAGCATTACGATTCATGTTAAAAATGAGGTATGGCTAAAAACATGTTCATAGAAAGAGATCTTAAATATTTTTTATGATGATAATATTCGTACCATAATCAATATTACCTCCAATGATGCGCGCATTGAAGGGGCTTGTTTCCGGCCGTGGACGTAGAAAGGCTGTTGACGACAATTACGAAATAGGGGAGTCTTTATACCTTGGGACACTTTTTTACAATTTTTTATCAAAGTGTATATTGATATATTACAATAAATTATTATAAATTTCCATTAATTATTAATAACACTATTATATCACTTCGTATCAAACTTCATATGATACATATTTATGAACAAACGTCAACAAAGTATTTAAAGATATTTTGGTCCTAAGCTACAAGTACGTCTTGTACTTTGGGACACTACGTATTGTACCTCGGGACACTAATTTGAAATGAATTTTGAAATAAAGGAAAAATAAATTTTTAATCAAAAGGCATTGTAAAACAAATATCTACTTATTTTGCGGTTATTTCATTGGCGAGTATTTTTGACAAACATTTTCAAATAAGGTGCAATCCACATGAAACCAGTTATGGAAGATGACACACTTGATTCAATCATCTGCGGTCGAAGCCTGAAAATAATTCTTGCCACAATGTACACAATTTTTTTTATCACGATCATCATCAGAGGTATCTTTCTCTAATATCATGCCAGTATCGCCTTCAGTGCTGCTGTCCTTAACTTTATTAAGACCTTTTCTTGTTTGAAACAGATTTTAATTTTTTTATAATAAAAAAAAGTAGGAATTTGTAATAATTTCTTATATACATACACACACACACACACACACACACATATATATATATATATATATATATATATATATATCTACACAAGAGGTCGGAGGATACGTGTCGGTCAAAGAAAGACGTTGTTATTCCTTAATTGGAAAATAGTTTAGTGCGTTAAAATAAAATTTAACACATGTCTTATTTTTACGAAAATTGTAAATTATATTCATAATTATTCATAAACTTTTTTGTACACACGATATTTGTGCACATTGTTCAGCGCCGTTCGCAACGAAACGTCGGTACTACGGGTAAACACCGCATTCCCGCAAGTGCCTGGGTGTGTTAAGAAAGTTACACGTAATATTTGTTTCTACTCAATTAAAAAAAGAGCATATATACGTTTGATTTGAAGGAAAATGTATTCCGTTACTGCCAATGGATAGCGTCCTTCTTTGTCCGACATCTATTCTCGGACACCGTGTTTATATGTATATATATGTATATATATGTATATATATATATATATATACATTTTTTATGATTTGTCTTACTGTCTTTATTTTTATTGCTTTATTTTACTAAAACAACAGTATTCATCCTTAATAATTTATGCATGCATAATTAAATAAAATGAAGCTATTTATCTAATTTTGCTCTGAAATAAAAAATAAACGCGAATAAGTTTTCACAACTGAAACGTTATACAGGGAATTATAGGTAACATACGAATTATCCTTTCTACTCACGTTATCAAATCTCAAACAAGTCACATGAATCGACTCTAGTCGTCCAAGTTTTTGGCTTTGTAGTTAGCAACTCGATTTAATCAAGTGATCCATTTCTTTCTGAAATATTTTAAAAAAAGTGTGACGTCACATCCGAAGGCTGACAATATTCCAACAGCTACTCAATCAAGGAGTATTCCATAATTTTTATATTGTCAAAGAAGAAATATTTTTCGCCGATGTTTTACATTTGTTCGATATTAAAATATTTAATAATCTAAAAAAGTAGGAATGGATTTGAAAAATAGTTATGATAACGTTTTCAGATGGCAATATATTTTTATTTAGGCACAGCACATACACAAACACATATAAACAAAACAAGTATACACACATTCACTGGCGCACGCACATGCTAATGAACCCGCTCACTTATATATTTATGCATTTCACGCGCACATACATGCCCTAGTTCACAAGCATGCGTACGAAATCTGCAATAGTTTTTTGTATACTTTCTTATGTAGTCAGAGGTATTTTAAAAACATTGAAGTATATCATGAACATATTTTCGATACAGAAATCCGGTTACAAAAGCTTTCAAATCTTCGTTTTTTTACAGTTAGAATTTCCATCGCTTGTAAGTTGAACCGCTCTTTATGGACACCTGAAAAATACACAAAATAGCTATATGTATATATATATATATATATATGTACATATATATATATATATATATATATATATATATATATATATATATATCTATATATATATATATATCTATGTATGTATATATATATATATATATATATATATATATAATATTTGATTTATTAAACACTTAGTTGATCATCATACATAACGGCAACTCAGCTTTCAGTAGTGTGTCCTTTAGTTTTAAATCATAAGTATATGCTATTGCTTTGATTAAATTATACTTTGTATATTTATACTATTATAAGTCACAATTAAATGAAACTACGTGATGTAGTATTATTTCTACTTTCTTTGTATTTAAAGAAAGTAGAAATATTACTACATCATGTAGAATAATGAATTTCTATAAAATTAACGCCAAATACATTCAACACTATTATTAGTCATATTTATTCTATGTATATTTCGAATGGAGAATTTATATAAAATAAACTAAACTTATATCTTTTTTTGCTATGATTTAAATTATTTCTTCCGACAGAGAATATATATATAAATATTTAACTTCATTTGACACATCTGTTCACGACGAAAAGCATGTTAAATATTTTTTTACCGTACGACCTACTTTCACGAACTAATTTCAATTAAAATATTAAAGAAATAATTTAATCGACCATAAATCAGAAAGGAGTAACCATGAACGAAATTTAAACGGGTATTTGAAAACACTAACAGGGTTTGATAGTATCAATTTTGTTAAATTTTTGAAATAATATTTATAAATAATTAAGCCATTCCGTTCAGGCTTCGTTGGTATTTTCTATCTTTTACGCTAATGAAAAAAAGCGGTTTAAATAAACACTGTTTGATTCCTAGAGATTTTAAAAATACGTGGCTAATTCGTTTACGATTGATTAAAAGTTAGTGTTATTTTATGGTTATCGTAAACTATTAAGTAATATGTAATATATGCTTAAATTAATTACTATTTAGAAATAAATCGTGCCGAGAAAGAGGTGATTAGCATAAATACGTGCCTAGATATTGTAAATAAGAGTATAATATATACTTGGATTTATTAATATTTAACATTTGTGTATTAATACATTGTTCGATATCGATGTTCGTCCTAAGTACTGCATCTTTAATAATAGCATCAACACGATGTGCTAAAAATTTTGCCACTAAGCAGTAAAGCGCAGTAAATATATTTCAAATGAAATATGGGTTTTAAACATTAGAAAAAAAAAATAAAACGCAACAAAGTGAAATCGAAGGACACGCCAATTTCTTTCAAACTTAGCAGCGTAGTAACGTAAAATTCAATATATTTTCACTTCATAAAGTTTATACGTCACCACAGTTAACTCGTACGAGCTTTCTGGTCACGTACGCGGTGGTGCTCGCAAAAACAACCTGCCAGGTGCCGTTTTATTGCGGTTGAATTTGAAATATGAAGCTTACAGAATCAACAAGCTTTTGCTACGAAGTTGGCTCGTATATTGAATTTATAGTTATATAAACGATATCATAATAAATGTGCCTTTATTAAGAAATATATACTTAAAATATTTCAATCCCAATCGAGTATCAAAACATGTTAAATCTAGTAATATATCTTCATTCAAAGTTTAACGATGTAGGTTTCACCTTAGTTCAAAATTTAATTAAGTTTGTTTATTGTTTCAAAAGTCCCAAGCTCGATAATATAAGCTTGAAATGAGGACCAAAAAATGTAATAATTGAAAAATTCAATTTAGATCCGAACTTTAAAGGAAATTGCTGGAACTAAAGTTTTTTCCAGTGGTTTAACGTACTACAAAATACTATTTATTTTTGCAAAATTTTGCTTTGACATAATTTCGGGAAAAACGACAAAGAAAAAAAACAGAATGTTTTATACAAAATATAATTATTATTTTTACAAAATTACTCATCATATTCCTTTAATTTTGACTTTTCATAGAGTATTTTTATTTTATTGATGAAATTTAAAATGTTTGTTAAAATTACTTGTATTAATTAATATTTAAATTAATTACTGTAGTTATTTCGTTATTTAAACTGAAGCTTTAATAAGCTTCTGATATTATTTTTGATTAGGATTCCATACTTTAGTTTGGAAAAATAGAATCCTTATAGGTTTACTTTACTCTTCATCTGTCTATCTTTCTGTCATAAAAGCTTTTACCAGGAACGGCCAGAGGTATCAAGTTGAAATTAGTGTCAAATTCTAAGGTCCACGGCTCCATATTCCTTTAATTCAAGCTTCTATCTCAGTTAACCAAAATATACGGTTAACCTAAATATATTGACTCATTCATTAAAACTACTGAGGGTGAGAAGGTCTCATAGAAAAATTTAAAATAAAATTCCAAAATATATTTATGGACAATTCAACGTGGAAACATTACGTGGTTAAAAAAATGTTTCTTCTTTTCTTAACATTATTTTGTATACTTACATTTATTTTATATATTTACGATATATGTAATCAATAAGCTTTAATAAAATGGTACAGAATCTTCAGGGTGCGAGTTTCACGTATATTTGACCGTCGTTTAGTCTCATCGTTCATTGGTATATTGAGATCGGGTACGGGCTACAACAAGTACTTGCTCTTCGCTCCATTATATTTCTTTGGTGGAAGTAAAACGCCGGACTATGAAATATTATATTAAAACCAATTTTAGTGTCTCACAGTGAGACCCTCAAAATTTCGTCACGTCCGTTTGTCCGTCCGTCCATTTATTTGTCACAGCCCCGATATATCTTATTCTTATAATAAAGATCTCAACTTACATGTAACAAAATATTTAAAGAACAAATTGTTTTAATGTATCTACCCAGCTAAACAAATTTTTTCGCGCATCTCATCAAGTGAGACGCCACTGAATAAATTTTTAAACAAAATTGAGTTTTCATTCATTTTCATTTTTGATTACCTCTCGGGTAAATTTAACTCCAAAATTACATGTAATGTAGAACACATTCTCTCTTACTTTTTTTCAACTATAGAATTTAATAGATATGCAAAAATTATAAATAATGTATAATATAATAAGGTAACACTGTATGAAACAGAACTTTTAAATCGACATAACAGTTTTTGGAAAGGCCCATAATAACATACCATTATTTCATATTTGAAGTTTCCAAACATCGCTGTCTTACTGTACGAATATCCTAGTGGAATTTATTTTTTTCTTCACTTAAGTTTTAATGATTCTCTGGAAATCATTTTAATGACAAACAGGTAATTTATATCATGACATTACTTTAACGATAAACAGGTATTTTATCTGATTTTCTCTTTCAATTTGGAAGCACGTGTCAGACTAATTAAAACACCGTTTTTCGTCATCGAATAAACCAGATGATTTTCAAACTATGATTATAGTTGTGTTCTCATGTTTATTAATAGAATTAATAATATTAAAATTGAGTTTGTAAGCTTTTAATGGTTTTTTTTGGGGTCAGTTAAAATATTCGCTATTTATCTTGATGGTTTTAGTTTAGGATAGAATAAAAAAATTAGTTTACTATTTTTCTAACGATTTTAAAAAATTAGATACATGGCACAGCAATTTAAAATACCACATTTCCCAGTTAAATTTAAAAAACGAAAAATTAGAAACAAAACGTTGTTTCCTTTAAAAGAAATTTTCCATCAAACATTTCTCAAAAATGTTTACTCACAATTCATATGTATATTAATTGAGGGGTAAATTAAATAAAATTTTCTATTTTCTTAAGACTTTTCTACTATCAGCTTTGCATGATATTTCTTATTTAGGCTAAAACTGTTAAATTTTAAAACTGTGATGGATGGAAAAACACAAATTACAAATATTCCTTATTTTACTAAGGTATCATACAAATATCTACCCAATTTCAATAAATTTTATTAATTTTGACGGAAAACCATTACTTTAATGCAAAAAATGGAAATCCTTAAATTCGATAAATACTGGCCGTGTTAATAATTGAAAATTATGATCATTTTTGAAATAGTCTCTAATCTGAAAAAATGTCAAAATTGGCGAGAGAAAAGTTGTACTCTAGCAGTTGGCAAATTGCAATGCGTATTTCTCATTCACAGATTACTGTTAAAGATAACGCCATTATAATAGTCAAAATTCAAAAGACACATCCACATCACATCCAGCATTCAACTACAACGAATTAAAATAACACTTTCACTTAAAGCATATTCTTGAAAGTCGCGTCGATTATATTGTATTTTAGATTTTTACAAATATTTACTTCTAAAACAGTAAACAAAAAGCGAAACTCCACCAATTGTTTTGCTACATTTAGCTCGTCACAATTTCAGTACATAATTACGTCAACATTTGCCGTCACGCTAGCTGATTTGTTTAAGCTTTTCGGTCACGTATTCGACGGAACTCGCAAAAACAACCACTGCGAAGTGCAGTTCCGTATCGGTTTGGTTTAAAATACAAATTTCATTAAGTCCCGATTATAGAGTTGGTACGTGGATAAATTATTTAATAAAATTATATTTCAGATATTATTTAAATGACTTACATCGAAGTGAAAATCACTTGAAATAAAGAAAAACCCAAATGAAGTCGGTTAAGAATGAATAAGGTTGAATCATCTTAAGTAAAATAGATTTCAAGTGCCTGTCAAAACACATATAAAGTAGTATTGAGTAATTGTCTAAATATCTTTAAATTGGTGATACAAATTAGCAGCAGTTATTTAAAATAAAATTTGAAATAAAATGGGTATTTAGATTTCATATTTTTTTATATAAATACTGTTCGACATTTTAGAAAGTATTCTATATTTTAAATCTTAATATGAATACCAACTTTGGCTGTAGTCCTTATAAAGATATATAAAATCAATATTTTGTTAGAACTTTAGTCACAACTGGAAGTTAAAATTTAATAATGGAGGTGATTATAGAGATTTAACAGGTAAGAACCATAAGATGAAATATATTTAACGAGTTCGGGCTCACTTAACTTTTCTTGGCGAGTGCAAAAGTCTGAAGGGAATGGTCTGAAGACGGAGCCAGAGGGTAGTAAAAAGAAAATCTCAATATTGAGGAGAACATTTAGTGTGATTAGGCTTATTTGACTTATTTTGATGAGTCTATTAATGATGGAGAGTGACACGGGTCTGAGGACAGATCATCAGTTACTGAAATATGATAATAGATATTCCTAAATAGTAAGGAGTAGATTTATCGGGTTTTAATTCATTTGAATTGGTTCGATAGGTTACCAGAATGTGACGAGGGAACTTTAATAACGATACTTTATCGCAAGTGTACCGATAAATACTCGTATTTCAATATAATGTAAAGATAAGAAAATATCTTATAGAGGACGCCTTTTTAAGAGCCCTGTTTCAATATTGGACATCCAAAAATGATTATGATATTAAATGACATTAACTATTTAATGAAAAATATGTTGTTTATTTTCTAATCATTCTTTGGTGGTACAGAACTAGAACCAAGTTCTTTACTGTGTCTTTTAGATTATCATTATTATTTAATATAATGTTAATTTTTACAAAAAAATATGCCTAGATTTACGCACTCGTTAATCAATTGATTTAGAAATAAAGATCGTGACTGATGTAACTGATATATTTATATCAAGCTACAGAGTTTAATAACTAGATGTCCCACATTTTGCAATTTTTGATTACACTTTCTGTAAACATCTATTTATTTCTTCTTAAATATAATTTCTTGGAGAGACATTCGCCATTAGTGTGGTGTTTATTATTGATGATATAATGGATTATTGGCAATTTAAAAATGGACTTTAATATGAATTTGAGAAGTCTGGACAGGATAGGATTAAATAGCTTCCTTAGCATTGCTATAAGAGAGATGTATAGCAGTATGTGATGCAAAATGTAAATGAGATCACAACAAATTTCCATCGCCGTAATCTTTTTGAATTGGCAGTTTCCCGCAAAGCTATAAAAGCGACAAATTAAACAATTAAAACAAAGAAGAGACGAGGTATCGAGACCAAATACTTACGTGCCATGAAACATTTTTCGAGAAATATGCACCCAAATAATATTATTTAGTCAGTAATGAATCGACTTAGAAATTTCAGATATTATGAACGAACTGAAATAATCAATCATAACTAATATTTACCACTCGATTACAAGGATCTTTCTATCATTAATGGTATAGTCGTTATAATTAAATGATTCGATTACTATTGACATAAGTCATATCAAAAATTATAGTAATATTTCATTAGTGCATCATTTGGTAAAGGAAAATTTTCTAACTCGACTCCCCCTTATATACAAATTTGAGGGAAGGTAAAATTTTCATTAACAATCTACAAAAAATAAAACATTAAATTGAAAATATTAGTTTTTAAATAGTTTCAACAATGCTTCTGGAACTATCTAGCATACATTTCTGGAAAGCTTGGTTTGGCTTAGTTCAGTTTCGTGTTTTATAATTTATCCTTTGTTATAAAATTTAATATTTTTAAGAAATGTCTTATATTAACATTTTAAAATAAAAGACACTATACATATTGCCTACTATAAATTTAAAAATATTTATAATAGACAATATGTTTATGTTGAGAAACATAAATATTTGTGAATATTTCGTTCTTTATAATATTTACAAATATTTATGTTTCTCAGCATAAATATATTGCCCACTATACCTTTCATAGCGTAAGATAAAGTGTATGTTACAAACATTAAAAGATCTAGGATAAACCACATAGTTTTCTTGTAAATCTTTAAGGTCGATTTTACCAAACCCATTTTTTGGTAGTTTGGGAAATAAAGGTGTAAGAATGATCTATTTCCGCTTCCATTTTTTGAGCATATATTTCGAGAATATATATGCGCAAAAAATGTAAGCGAAAATGTATCATTCTTCAAAAAAAAATTATATTTCTTATTATAAGTCCTTTACTGTGTACTGTGCCCCTTAAAATATTGCAATGTGGAAAATCAGGTTTGAGCCTAGTTTTCTCAACCCGCTCAGGAATAATTGGGAAGAAAAATCTAGTAGTCTTGCCTTTGAAAATCGGGGGAGGGGTATGGGTAAAAATTAGCTTATTTGTGAGTACAAACGACCTCATAGATGTGTCTTGTTTAAATATAAAGGGGTTAATCTACTAGAAACTTAAAGGGCAATAACTCTGCTTTGAAACTTCTTCCTTGCGCTAGCTAAAATGTTTTCCACGCGTTTCAAGATTATGAACTTTGGACAAGTTTAATAAGCATTGGTTCGAGCCATAAGCGGCACATTCCGCGATCTCAATAAGATCCTTATAACCTGCTGGACTCCAACGCACCATGGATTCCACACCAATGGCGCGTAGGCCAATATTCCGAAGTTTTTTGCCATGTCAGTAGGTTGTGGCATTTAATCCTCACCCAGCTTCGGTTTACAGTGTGATAAAAGTGTAGAACTTTAGATCGCTGAGCGATTTCCGATTACTTTTCGGAATAAGCTTCAGTTCCCTCTCGTGTTCGATTATCGGAAAGTGATCCTCGTGCAGGCAGTAATTAAACACCGCATGGACCTTAGAAGAGAAAGTTCCTTCCCACCACATTTATAATCTTAATATCAATAGTGTCTATGCCTGGGGTCTTATTCGAGTTCAGTTTTTGACAATATTATATAGCTCCGTGTGACGTATTTCTGGATCAAAACTACTAGATGGAGGTGTTCATAATTTGTCGATGTTTTATGGTCAACGTTGGGGTCATCTTCAAGGAAAGGTGTGAGCAGAAAATATGTGAATTTTGTGCAAATTTCCGATATAACATCCAACGCATTTTTTAAGAGCACGAAAACAAGGGATTTTCCCTTGGTTCGCATATTTTTGGGTACGGTATCTCAGGCACCAGAATTACTTATTGTATACGGTGACAAAGAACGAAAGTTAGAATACCTAGAGTGCTTAATCTTCCTTCTACCTTTACATCGAGCGACTCACAAGACCATCCGGTGAGCCTCAACTAATATCCGTCTGGCGTTCCGTATTTTTAGTATATTATTTGACATGTACTTTCTTTCTGACATTAACATTTGGTTTATTAAAATATAATATATTTATTAAATACAACGTAATTGTTGCATAAAATAAAATGTGTCATATATAATACAACATACAATGTACAAGCGTATCAATAACATGTAATAATAATATATTAATTACATTGTGTCCAGAATGTTTATTATACATTTTTAATTCCAACTTGCATAAAGAGAAGTTTTATTTCTCTCTTCACAATTATTGCTATCTCATATTATTTTTAAAAAATTACTTTGTAAGGAACAAAGTTCTAAAAAATTTAATTCTTGATAATTCGTACAAATGTTTGGCTTACAAAATAGACCTTAACTGTTATTATTTATGGTCTATATTTACTTACCGCAATTAACGAAATGATTCATTTTTCACTGAAATTGCTTCACAAAACAATTTTATTACATATTTCGAAGTATTCAATAAGTTATTCGTTAAAAAATATTTGATCAATGTTTAGCTGAAAAAAAATGCAAGTACGTGTCTAATCTAACTAACACTAAGTACTGGAACTAAGTGATACTAAGTAATAAGTAAGTACGTGTCTGACATGAATAACAAAACAAACAAAGAATGGATCATTGTAGCGCTCACTTACGGACTGTAAAAGATTACTCTTACTTTGCAAAGTAGTTACTGCTCTTTGGAAGACTATTTTCAGAGAATTAAATTGAGACATGTCTTCTTAATATTCTATTTTTTAATAAGTAATTTTTTTTGCCATTCAACATATTTATGGACGAATTGTTTGAAATTATTTGGATATATTTTATCAGATTTTACAATAAAATATAAAATGAAAATAAATTTGGAAAGGATCAGTTAATATTTTATGACATTATCGTGTTCAGTTTTATTTTATCTTTATTTGTAAAAAAAGAATACTAATTTATTAACTTATTTATTTCCATAAAAATCATATCTTAATATAATCAGTAGTAAAAATTATTCTAATTAATATTTTTAATCTTTCTGGAGGCCCTGTGTAGGGTTTCCTAAGCCTTGTTCCACGATGAGTGTTCTTGTTTCGGTAGATCACGAGGAACTTTTCCCGATCCCCCCTCCGGGTACGAATGCTTGCCACATCCTTACTAGCCTGTAAAAATTTTACAGTCTCGTAAAATACAAGAGGACGGTCAATTATATGTTCTTTTGCAAACAAATGATTACATGAGAAAAAGAAAATTGATATTAAAGAAAAAATGAGGTACAATTACTTAATCTTATTAAAAGTAATTTCATCATTGTCCTTCCTTATTAATTAATAATTAGGGACTATATAAATAGAAGAAAAAAATGTTAGGCCTTTTCGAATATTACCTACTATGAAAATTTTTCTTGTATTCGTTCGACATTATTTCATAAGATAGATAGACATTATATAACAAATAATTAAACTTTATTTCTCTAAAGTAATTTTACATATTTCAAATATTAATCCCGGAGGTTAAACCACAAGTTTGGCATTAGTATTTAAATATGCAGTTTCACTAGTATGAAGTTAATTTCATAGACGAGTAGTTCGCCTTAATTCCCAAAGATTTCCATTATAAGGTAATAATCTGTCATTCACTTTAACTTTTGTTGTATGTTCCGGGGAAGATGAATTTTATAAAAATAATTCTAGGGTATCAAAGTTTTCTTATTACATGAAACAACTTCACACAGGTTTAGGAAGTAATAAAATAAAATATACAATTACAGAGAAAAGAGAACGAAAAGCGAAAATGAAGTAATTTATCTAAGTTCCATAAATACTTGTTAATAAAATTTTTTTTAAAGTCAAGTTTAGAACTACTGGCTGACGAAAAATAAAATGACCATTTATAATTATTTTCAACCCAGATTAAGCCCAACCACAGACAAAATTTCCATTGAAATGCACACAGGGCCCAGCAAATCAATACAAAAACCTGTTTTATATTGACTAGTCATGTTTTAGCAATAATAAGATACATTAGAAAAATTTTCCAAAAGAATTGTTTAGGGTAAATTGTACTCGTACATCATAATTTGTTATTTAGAAGACAAGGTAATTTCATTGACCACTCGAGCGTGCGCGTAAATTGTGAAGTCGCTTGGCAAGTAGCGCCACTCAAATATAATTAATCGGTTTAAATTTATATAATTATATAGACAATTATTTGATGTAGGAAAGATAACTACATAACAAGTCGAATGATTATGTAGTCGCCTGTAGAATATAATAATTTTTGCTGCTAAGATTTAATGAAAATTGTGTGCAATTGTGATTTGGTTTGAAATTTTAACTAAAATAAATTTTAATTACAAAAATAATTTATTAATTAAGAAAAAAAATCTTGAGATTCATATTTACGTAATAATTATTTATACTTTTTTGGTAGTTACAAAAATTAAATCTTAGAAAAATGTTTTCTTCATAAACGTTTGTTTCTCACACAAAGAGGAAAATTGTGGTTTTCTTGTTTTTATAATTTTTTTGTATAAATGCTTCGACTCTGTTATAACATTCCTTCTCTGTCTGCGAAAAAAAAATCACAACGAAATCAACCCTTTTGGGATTACGAATTATTTTATCGATATGACGCCAGAGCCGATAATAGGTGGAAATCTCCTACAAGCTTGCTGGGATTCATTTCCTAGTGAAATTGTGCCACGCGAAAATTCAATATCCCCTCGGATGACTGACAAAATTTTATCAGACATTGCCAAGTATCCAATAAGTGATTTGTTAAAAAATATTCGATCAATGTCTAGCTCCAGTGAATTTCAAATGTATATTTTGATTTTTGTATTAAAAACCTGTCATCTAAATAAGAGAATAATAGATTTTTTAATAAAATGTTTATGATTAGGGACTGACAGGGTACGGACCTAATAACCGCCCGATTTGTAATACTTATAGAATCTAAAGAGCCGCGAGTTGATCTAATGTTATGATATAAAATGTTAATTTTTGGAATAAATTGATGCTAAAATGACATTCAGACCTTTATATATAATATATTAAAACATATATTCAAAATATACGTTTTGATTAAAAACTATGGATAAAAAGAATTAAAATTTAATTCTGACACTATTATTGCGAGGTACTAAACGTAACGTAAAGTATGAAATGCAAGTTCGGTTTAGATTTAAAATGTTGATAATATTAAAGTGTGCTTGAATTTTAAACTTATTTTTATTTACATATATCATTAATTAAACATATTTTCGAAAGTCTAAATATAAAATTTAAGTGGAAATATTTATTCGGCGACCTGATTATTAAATGACCATAAAATGTAGCTACATCAGTTCAATTTTAAAAACTACTTTTGAATATCTTAAAATTAGAAAACATATAATTATATAATATTATTGAAACATATAGTTATATAATGAGTATTTTAAGCTAATTGAACTTTACTCAAAATATTCAATGTTTTCACTTGATAATATTGTTTCTCAACCCTACAACATTTTAAATAATATTTGTGTTATCTATATCTATAATTTATATTTTATTAAAGAATTATAATTTGATATTATGCTTACGAATATTAAAAAATACTCATATTTTCTATATGAACATAATTACCTGAACTAGGTGTTATGACTCCACATTTGATGGTGCAATTTTGACCGTTTATTCTGATTCGAAATATATAGGAAAAGACAAGCAAACGCTAATATAAAATACTATCTATTGAAAAACAACGACAATGCGAGTTTAGTGCTGCCATTAAAAGTTTTTAGTGTGTAACTTTATACTGTAATAAGACAGTCATTTAAAATTTTGACACTCGAGTAGTAATTTTTTGAGTTTATAGGCTTTTTGCTCATAAATTGCGAATTTTACGTTGTTTTTAATAAGTATTTTGGACAATTGCGAGTGTTAAAGTAACTGTTTCAAGACGCGATTGAACTCTGTCGTGACGGTTTGTTGTATTTTGCTGTTGCTTTGTCTAGGAACGAAGCAGAATGTATTGCGATGACTGAAGCCTGTAAAGAAGCTGTTTATTTGAGGAATTTACAGTATAGTTTTACAAAGAGAATGTGCAATAATGATCTTTTCAATGATAATTAAAGCGCACAAAAGCTAACTGCAAATACAATCACATAAAATAATGAAACATATTGATATTGGACACCTCGCTTTTAGAGATTGTGTAACAAACAAAATTGTAAACATTCGGTATTTACCAAGATGCCTGCTGGTTTGTTAACAAATAGTTTATGTGCTAATGTATGGATAATATATGGATAATGTGAGTTTAATGCTGCCATTTATGGTTTTTAGTGTGTACCATTATTCTGTAATAAAACAATTAGTTCATACTTTCACACCGAAGGAATCGCTATTTTTTTGACTAATTAACACTTTGACAACAGATTGCTTATGCATTATTTGTGAATAATTGGATTAAAATGCTTCAATGTCAAGTTTAAAATATTACGCTGCAAAATAATTAATACTTGTTGAGTTTAATGTTTAACGGAATGAGAAAATGTGCATTAAAACAAAATTGCAAGGGTTAAAAGAAATTATGGCAAAATGAAGTAGAGGATGAAAATTATAATCTAATACAACTTCCAATTTTTTTTATAATTTACGGCAATTTGTAGGTATAATTTGCATAATATGTATAATACTAACATTTAGTGTTAATACATATTATCATGTAAAATTTGCATACATTCATATCTTCAAAACTATGTAGGGTTTTGAAACTACGAATATTGATATATATATATATATATATATATATATATATATATATATATATATATATATATAGTTCCAAAACAATATGGTAAATTTCACAATGAGGAAATCTTATTATTCTGAAGTCATTGAATATAGGGATGAAATATTCAATTACAACCTGATAACAAATAAAAGCACACCCATCTACTAAATTAGCCAAATTAGCAAGTCACATAGTTTCAGGAGAGTAAATTGAAAATCGCATCCAATTACTTTGACCATTTTAATCAGAAGTCGATTCTATCAATGCTTTCTTCGGCAAATTCATGACCCATTTTTGGTGTATTGTATTTGTTTTATGAAATATTCCACATAGAAATTAATGTTTATTTTGTAAGCTACTATTTGTACGAGTTATCAAGAATAACCAATGTACTTCAAGAACTTATTTTTACACTGCGTGAAAGCAATTTTTAAACGAAAATGTTAAATATGATAGCAGTAATCGCTTGAGAAAAATAAAACTTTTTTTGCAGGTTGGACTTCAAAATGGTACCAAAATGTATGACCAATATTCTGAACACCTTGTGACAAACAAGTTAATATTACATGTCACTGGCAAATGTTATATCTTATTCAGCAATGATGTTTTGCTTTATAAACACGTTATATTTTCGTGAAAAATAAAAAAGAAATTCTAATAATAAGAAAGGAAGAAATTTCTGATTATAGCGCTCACGTATATAATATAAACAATGAACTAATGAAACTATGAATCTATGAAAGAAATAATTTTATTGACGACAAGGCTATTGCTTCTCTTTTGAGGAGTATTTTTAAAGTACTAATATCATGCCTATTTTATAAGCCGTTATTTTTTACCAGTCGATTTCTCATCAACTCAACATATTAATGCAAGAATTTTTTTAGGCAGTTTGGATGTATTTTTATTGGATTTCATAATAAAATATTAAAAGGGTGTCTACTTATCACGCTTACTATTATCTTAATTGTCTATGTAGAAGCTAGTATCACTTATTAAAAAAATTATTTCTTTTAAAATTACACCTTACAGCCAATCACTTTACTGCAAATATTAAAAAGGGTTATGATAAATTCTTAATACACATAAAATCAGTATTAGGGAATAAATTCTAATTAATGTTATTTATGCAAACACGAATTTATTTTTTGCTTATTTCTTCTGCTCTCACATCATTAACACACAAAAAACTTTTGTAAAATTTTATAGGAATGTAGCTTGTTTCGTGGAAACCGACATAGAATGACATATTTATGTAAAATTGTGTGTACATCTGGATAATTGAAAATATAATCCCGTTGTAGATAAGAACGTGAATATAAGAATAAAATCACAAATCCTGTCAGCCAAGAACTACCCGCCTGCAAGATATAGGTTGTTTTCAATTTTAAGCATCTTCATTTATTTAGCATACAAAATTTAACAAAGATATTTTTTTAATGCAACTACCATTGTTTGCCTTTTCCACGCAATTGAAGAAGAAGTCAAAGTAAGAAGAGAAACAATAAGGAGCAAAGTGTGTTTTCAACTTTAGTCAATTAGAGTTGTCAACAATTACATTCTTTAGTTTTTTATTACGTACACACGTATGTGCCAAAAGCACAACATCCCATAATAGTTTGAGTAGAACTTTAATATTTTTGTTATTGTAAATACAAATATATTTTATGAAGAAGTAAAATGACCGAAATCCTTAGCAGTTTGAATAATAAACCAAAACATAAAAGATTATATGGTATTTCATTTTGCATTTTAAAGTAATACATCATGTAATTAAGAAAATTATTTACATCGTCAGGAGTTACATAATTATGAATTCCTACAGCGCTTATACTGAATTTAATAACGACGTTCACATTAATATATCTGTGTTTCTTCGATACACAGACAGAACTTTTATAGAACACCGCTTACTCCCACAAACTGCTTCGAAGTTAGCATTTGCTATTGTATTGCCAACCGCTTATCAGTCGAGAAAAAGTAATAAATATAGGTACAATTTGATATAATTTCACGAATATTAAATTGTACTTTCTGATGTGCATAAAGGGATCAATATCAAACAAATGTAAAGGCTCTGCAAAAAGCATAGTTCTTTAAGCGAAATATTAAATTTGCTCAGTATTTTCGTGTGGTACTGAGAAATAATAATACGTATTGAATATGTACATATCAGAAAAACAAAACATTAATTTGGGTCATATATAAAAAACATATCCGTTCATATTTTTATTCAAGGCTTCGTATGTGTCGTAAAAATTCTACACTAAAATAAAATAGGCAACATTGAATTTTTTTAGAATATAAAAAACGGAACCAACTAGTAAAATTGTAACTTATTTATTGTTTTTTTTTCAAAATCTTCTCCTATACACTGTTTGCATCCTACATTTGATGATATCACTGAGAAAAACGATTGGCTCATTCTATCTTTTAAGTCTTTTTCGTAGTCATTCTTTTTTTTCGGCATTCAGGAAATGTTTTCCCTGTAGTTTAACTTATATTTTTGCAGATAAATATAACCTGTCAAATAATTTTATGTTATATTTAACATATAAATGTTATATTTAACATTGGCTTAAAGTAATGCAAACAAATAAACTAATTCTCGCGGTTATAATATCAATTTAAAGTTAATTAAGTTTAGTATTACGTATTAATGTTGACTTTAGATTTAAGAATGACCTTAACTGGGTTTTTTTGTAAATAGGTTAAATAATAATTTTAAAAACCAACTTAATTTTTCTGCGTCGCCACTCGTAAGTATTTTATATTCATTTCTATGGCTCAGTTGTACCAGCTACTGGCTTTGTAGTATTTTTTAAAACAATAATTTTGATTGATCCTTGTTAACAGAAAGAGAGTTTCAAAACCTTACAGTCAGTATGAAATAATAATCAATGTGACATTATTAATTCCAGTCTTAAGGATTTACACTTATTTAATTGAATTAAATTAATTTATAACTAATATTTAATAACTAGACTAGGAACCTCTATATATATATATATATATATATATATATATATATTTATATATATATATGTATATATATATATATATATATATATATATATATATATATATATATACTATAATAGATACACTATGAGCCTTTGAATGTTTCAAGTAGCTAAATCTTGTACGGAACCTCGTTAGTGCGAGTTCTACTAACGTATGGCAAGTTTTTTAAAAAGTTTGAAATAGAAAACTCAACTGCTTTCACAGGTTATTTATATTTTCGCGATTGCTATATTTTTAACAAGATTATTCACGTTTCCAATCTTATTAACTTATTGCGAGAATATAAAAGTATATTTGAAATTATAACCATAAGTTAATGAAAAAATCGATGTGAAAATGCCAACTGGTTTGATATTTCCGATATTGGCACAAAATATTTACATCACCATGAGCGATACAATTCTGGTAGAGGTCTGCCAAAAAATAACTTCAATAATCTTCCTTTAAAGCATTAATAATATTAAATGAGCATCATGTATTTTTGTCCGGTTTTATTAACGAGTATAACCCAAAAATTATTAAACTTTTTCGTAGTTTTCGCTATCAGAATCAAATTCATCGTTCCACAGTGTATAGGAACTGATTAGCAAGAAAAAGAGTTTTCAAAAGCCTATGTATCTTGTGAAAAAATGAGCTAGGTAGGTTGAATTATTTTTATTGTTAGGTACAATTAAAGATTGTTTAGGAAACTTGAAAATATAGTATCTATTATGAAAAAATAAACTTTAGAAATTCTTGCGACTTGTTTTCAAATCGATACACGAATCATATAATTATTTTTTTTGTTTGCTTAGGTAGACTACTCTAACATTGTGATAAAAATATTTTGTGTTTCTTAAATTTCTTTTTAATGACATATCCAATATATGTTTATTGTTTTGATCTTTCTCTATATTTTCGTATAACTAACAAAATTCAGAAATAATCGATATATAAAAAGGCAGACAATTAATTGTGGCATATAATGAAGTATTTGTAATTAATCTATTCAACTTTATAAAAGTGTTCTTTAAGCCAAACACTTCCATTTTCATTCAAATTTACCATATATTTTTTTTAATCACTTTGCAAGAGATAATTCGAATAACTTTAACTAAAAATCTAACATCAAGGTAAATATTTAAGCCTTCGTGAAGGTACATCATCTGTATGTATTTTATAGCCTGTAATCCTATATAACAGTAAGGATAAATAATAACTTAATATCCTTGGAATATTTTAAATAATTTGGTAGAAGGGTCTTGGTTTCTAAAACGTTCAAAATCGTAGGTGTAGTTGATCATAAGTATATATATATTTATAACTTGTATAAATATCTGACCGATGTAGATTATAATCTGTAATTTTAATATAGAACACCGGTTTTATAAAATTGCCTGGAAATCGAAATCATTTTTGTTGCCACTTAAAGTTAGCCTAAAGATAAAGAATTAAAAAAGACAAAATATGCAAAAAAGTACATTTTAAAAGTTTATGAATTATGTAGATAAGTTATATAATTTTTACATAACTTATGCATATATTTAATTAAATAGGTTTTAATATTTTGTACCTGGTTCTTAAGATTGGTTTAGATGTTAGAAACCAATAAGTATTAATTGTATTTAGATTTATAATTAAGTTTGAGGAATAAAGCAATTAAAGTCTCAAATTTTTTAAAATATAAAAAATTGTACAAAAAGTTGTTAAAAAATGCATGACGAGTTACATTATTTTTTTGTCAAATAGATAAATCTGAAATGAAGTGATAAATAACGTAGTTCAGTTCCTATCTTTTACGAAATTTTAATTTCCACAGCTCCATGATTGTGTATGTAACACTTAGGGACGTACATCCGCATACTTATTTGCATATATAAATTTGCAAACACATACAAATATCCAGATAGCACATATGTATATATATATATATATATATATATATATATATATATATATTTATATATATATTTATATATATATATATATATATATATATATATATATATATATATATATATATATATATATATAATGGATATTTGTATACCGGTCACTACAGAATTACTTTGAGTAAATTTTCATAGAAACAAAACAGAATCTTTGTTTTTGTACTTTGCAAATTTATGTAATGGTTATCAATTTTCAAAACATATTAATTTAATTTATATGTTTTGAAAATTGGTAACCATTTTATCAATTTTTTTCAATTTATCAATTTTACTACCTGATCATAAATTTTACTCTAATATACAAGTTTATTATTTATTCGGAAGAAAATTTTAACTCACCTATTGATTTGGATATTTTCCAAAAGAGTCTCGAAAATTTATGTGGAAAATCAAGACAAATTCCATTAGTACGTTCAGGACAAAGGACAGCGATTTTGGGTAAATTTTAATTCCAAGGAATGATATGTTATTGTGGGTTTCTTTGGTAAAAATATCGTCTAACATTTAGTTAATAAGGAGGTAAAATTTTTAGTTATTTGTGTACACGTGAAATTAAAAAAAATGAGACTAACAGATAATTTTTATAGATTTTTGAAACCCATGATTAAAAATTAAGCGATAACGAATATATTGCACGTCAACTTAAAATTTAACATTTCACGAACGAAATGTAAACATGTAGAATGTGTCAATTAATCATGGAAAACAAATTCGCTCTTAATTTATTTGCTTATCTACTTTAACGTATCTAATCGATACATAAAGCGGACTTATTGCTACGAGAGCAATCTCTAACACTCAACCAGAACAGCGATCCAGCCCGGCTTAATTAGAAACCGGTAATCGAACCGGAATCGATTACCGGTACCGATACCGGATATGGCTTGTGATGAACAAAGCATACCACGGCGACGACGGTTTACAGAGGTATTTGATGATTGAGAGTTATGTTGAACAATAATATTTTTAATTCTTTACATATTGATGAAGATGTCTATGTGAAGTATCCAGTTTCCATATCCGTAGGAAAATAAGTCATATCTATTAACTCAATATTAATATTTATTGTTTAAAACAAGATCACGGTTAGGGTTAAAGGTAAACCAGTATTTTCCTTCAGGATTTGATTCGAATGGATCACTTCTAATACACTATTTTACATTATCTTTAATTTTCCGTAAATTAGATTACATACCATGTTATTTTAATCTTATCGACCTTTTATTTGTAAAATCGTAAAAAGATGGAATGCCACCAATTTCTTATATTTAAATTAGGTCGTCACGATTTCATAAATAGGCATCAGCTTGCGCTCCACCATAGTTGAGTTGTTTAAGCTCTCCGGTCACGTATTCGACAAAACTCGCAAAAACAACCACTGCCAAGTGCAGGCCCTCATTGGTCAAGTTTATAATACAAATTTCAGAGAAAACACCAAATTATAAGTAACGGTTTTAGAATTGGCATATGGATGAACATCGTATTAAAATTATTTCAGATAATATTTAGATGTCCTAACACATGGGGAACTTTAGATCCGTAAGTTAAGCAACAATTTACAAAATTTTGATGCGAATTATCATAATTTAGAAGAGTTGATACAATTTAAGGGTTAAAAGTCCCGTTCAAAATATTTTTTTTAAATTTTTCTCTCAACTTTCACATATAAAAAACTAGAAGTGACAACAAAATTTCTCTGTGTGTATGTGCGTATGTTCAACGTGCTTCCGTGCGTGTGTCAGCATATTTGTATGTATATTTATTTGGGGAAATATATGTCTGTATGTATATTTCTTACTCACAGTCATTGCCAATTTCAAAAAAATCGACGGCATTCCAATAGAAAGTCAAAGGTTTTGAATTGGAATATTATCTAATGAATTATTGGATATAGTTGTCGTAATCAAATCTATTTTTATCACGCAAGTAATTCTTAATTAAGATTCACATAAACGAAAGTCGGACCTTGAGAGTTCGGTTGAATAAGTCTGTAGAGTTAATTACATATCCCAGTTTCAATAACCTTAATGAAATAAATTTTTGATGGCCATAGTTATACTGAAAAAAAAACTTCGCTATTATGTAGAGTTACTTACACAGATCAAGTCCCAAATTTTACAGCAGACTGCAGCACATTGTTACAATAGTATATTCCGCTGTATGATTATTTGTAGTTTTTTTCCATAATGTTGGAAATTTATATGTAATAGTTGAGTTATATAAAGTAAAATGGCGATTTTGAATAAAAATAATAATCATTAGATAAAAATACGTTACCAATAGGAATGAACTAAAGGATAAGTACATAATAAAAAATAAATTTGTTTTTATTTTATTTATCTGCATAAGCGGACTGACATAATTTTCCAGCGTCAACCTAAATATATAAAACTGTGGAACGAATGTGGATATGAATATAAACATATGTCTCATCAGTTGATTATTCGATTATAAAAGTAATTTATTCATTCGTGTGTGGTATTTCTATTAAATGATTCACGAGCGTCGTAATTTATCACTTACCACACGCAATTTTTCAAATTAATTACCATATTTATCACAGGCATGAAATTATCGTATTTAAAAACCATGATATTTTGAACCATCTCTATAATTTTGCAGTAAAATTTATGTATCTTCTAGTAACGCTATTTTATCAAAATTCTGAGAAACAATTTTGGATATGGGGTGATCATGTTGACTTATTTTTTATATATTAAAAAATATCTGCAAAAGTATCTAATATGAAACCGGAAAAAAAATTTTAATAAATGTGTAGAGAACCAGAATAACTCAAAAGTCCACAGTCCAGAACCAGAATAACTCAAAAGTCCACAGTATCAATCATTAATTAATGCAACTTTTTATGATATTTTTTTAATTTGTACAGTACTGATACTTATTACACTTAAAATATCGTTAAAAATAATCGATAAAATATCGATAAAATATCGATGAAGATTAAAAGAATTATTGGAAGCAATCGAAAGGAAAGGGTTCCGATGTATTGAGTCAATAAATTTAAAAATAAATTTTCATATTTTCTTAAACTTATTTATCCAAATTATTTTTTTTCCGGCAGGTAAAATTTTAATGTTTCTACTAAAATTGTTTAGATTCCTTTTCATTAGCTAATTTTAATTTCCAATTTTTTTCACAGCAATAATCCTAATACACACATTTGCATTAAGAAAGCACGTTATCCGAAAATATTTTGAGTGAGACTTTGAGATTTAATACAATTTGTTTAAAATTAATTAAAAACTTAATACGAATTTTTTAAAATAATTCACATAAGAAATAAGTCCGATTGTACTAAATCGCTCCTCTTTAGCAGCTTGCATGATTTCAGAACGAATAGAGCAAAGTAGACGAGAACGATATTTAATCTTTAAATGTAAACTAAATACATTATATGATTATGAAAATTTTCCACATTGTTAAGATTTATCGAATTATAAATTCTCATAGAGCTGAAAACGGATATAACAACAGAGTGGGAAGTAATATTCTATAGCGCTTATATAACTATTTGTGCAATTAATTATGTGTAATCCAGCAAAATGTTCATATTTTTCAATCAATCGCTTAGGTTATAAAATATTTAAAGTTAAAATTTTTAATGAAATCATAATTACGTATAAATTAGCACCCTGTGCAAATTTACGCGTATTAGCACATAATGGCGCTAATATCGGTTACGCAACCTGTAACATAAGTATTGCCCATTTGGTGTAATATCAGATGCATTGTTATCAAGAAAATAGTAAAAAGATATACGCTTAATCCGATACATTTATTTCCTTCTATAATTGATTTTTTTAGGTACTCTTTTCATTACCCAATTACTTTGTTAACGCGTACATAATAATTAAAACTAAAATTTAAATATTTAACTTTAGAACATATTTACGTACTTACCTAAGATTAATTCGGATACCACATAATCTAAGAGCTTCGCCACTATTATTATTGCATTTGGCATACACTAAAATCATGTCCAAATATCCGCTCGCATTAAAAAATTACATTCAATAATTCCTCTCACTCGATATTACAAATAACACATACAAGTGATGTACATTCAATAAAAATCAACTACCATTTTGCAAGAATACTAACTCTTCAAAAAGATTCAAACGTTCTGATTGGTTGTAGATATTTGTAAATGTTTCCATAGTAAAACATTAATAAACCATGCAGATTGATTTTGAAATCGTAATTAAAATTAGACGAATATTATTATTAAGAACGAAAAATAATACTAAATAATACTATGTAAACATATAATTTTACATCTCCATAATAGAGCACAACCCTTGCTTTACTGTTGATTATGGATACATGGGGCTTTGACGACAGAAGTAATTATAACTTGGATAATTTTATAAGCAACCTTTAATATAGCTTTTGGGAAAGATATATATTTCTAAAAAAATCACAGTTTCTTAGTATTTGAAAAATTACGTGTCTTAGACTGCTGATCTGTACGTTACCTGGGTTACCTCCTCATGTGTGTACACATGAGGAGGTAACCCAGGTCGCTATTCAGGATTGATTTTGGTAATTACTTGTTCTTTTATTTAGTTGTTTATAAGAATAGATACCTATTTATTTTGACAACGATTTTTGGGTATATTATAATTCATAAATCCCTCTGAAATTGAAATGAACAATTATTCAGATAGTATATTACATAAGTTCGAACATTTTATGGGGAAAAGTAACAACATTTTTTGTTCTTATTGATTATCTTGTCATATTTATGTGTGTGTATCGTCACCGTTGTATGTTGGATTGATCACAAGGCGTACAATATTTGACGGTGCGCACTTCGCGTGGAACCGGGTTCGATGCCCGGCCGACTTGAGTGGTATTCTGATTAGCTGTTTGAAGTTTAGAAGGTTGCTTCGTAGCACTAAGTCCGTCATATGTATTTATTGTATACATTAAAATACATAATGAAACAAAATATATAGACAATCTCAAAATGTAATTCGTTCGCTAAATTGGTATAAGTCGAAGATAAAAGTTTCAAAATTATTCTTGATTAGTAATGTGTGTATATATATATATATATATATATATATATATATATATATATATATATATAAAACTTTAAGTGTTCAGCTCTAGAATTTAATATTAAATAACACTATTCACATATTACTACGACTTTCTTAAAAATGAGCGTAAATTTTTCCTAAACATTTTCTTTACATACAAAACTACGAGTATATATGAAATTGAATTTCACCCGACACACAACTCATAAATAGCAATTGCAGTAGCGCGGGTTAACAGGCAAGGCAGACGAAGCGAATCCTCCACATATTTAGAGTTAAGGTTTCTTACAATTTTTCTTAGCTATCCGAGCGACCTAAACGTCTACTTGAGTTATATGAAATCGCGTAATTCATACGATAGTAAATCTTGACGATTCATAATCCTTTATTATGCCCTGCCAAAGGATGACCGTGATGACCACTATACGTGTTGCCTCTTTTTTGCTGTGCTTGTAATAACGCATGTATATGTATAAATAAATACATAGCTCGTTACTCCTTCAATGTAGTGTGTGAAATAAGTCCATTTATGTGGTATATTAAACAAGACCATTTATGTTATATGGGAAATAAGTCCATTTATGTGGTATATTAAACAAGTCCATTTATGTGAAATAAATCCATTTAGGTGATACGTGAAATAAATCCATTTATGTAATATATAGAATTAGTACATTTAATTATCAAATAAAGAGGTAAATTTGTCATGTAATTTTTAGCTTTGTTATTGAAATGTCCCTGAACGAGTTAAAACTTTGCATTCACATATTTTGAACTTGGGCGTGGTAAAAAGTTTTCAGGTTTTAATAGCTTAACAACCTGGGTTATGTAAATAAACGAATGGTTCTATAAATTTTACCATTCGCAAAAGCGACAGAGCGATAAATATTTATGGTAACCAAATTAAATATGGCGACAGGTGTAATATTGAACAGATACAGGCGTAAAGTTCTAACACATATTACACTTCCCTAGCAAAAACCTTCATTAGCTTGTCTGGTTTTATTTCACTACATTTAAGACTAATTAAAAAAAAACCTTTTTTTCTTTTTACAATTAATATTTGGTCAGATAAACAAAATACCTATTATGCATATTGTGGTCTCTGCCCGTCAATTCGACTCTTTACCTGTTGATTCTGTAATTATCAGTTTATTATCCAGATTTTTCTATTCGGCATGAATGAAAATAATATCGAAGTAGACTGCAGAAAGTGTAAACCTAATTATGGAATGATTGACGCGTATTTATTTACACCTGCAAGTGTAAATAAATATGTAAGCAACTTTTTGGTATAATAGTAATTAAGGTCGACCTTTTACTGGGCACAATAAAGAATTATGATTAATCAAGACTAGTTGTAATACTCAATTTCTGTGACATATGGTGAGAATTAGGTCACTCGGGTAAGTAACTAATATAGTAAGAAACGATAACTGTCAATATGTGGAGGATTTGGGTCGTAGCGCGGTCTAATGGCCAGGAGGAATGTCTTTACCGCTAGTCCGCTCTATGGGAATTATCATGTATGGGTAGCGTATTTAGCAAAATGTAATTTGGTTTATTTCGTTTTGTATCTACACGAGGTTTATATGTAAAAAATATGCTCAAATTTTGGAGTGTCGTAAAGTGCGTAGTGCTATCTAATTTAAAATGTTAGGGCTAAATTTCTAATTATTACATGTACCATGTATGGGTAGCGTATTTAGCAAAATGTAATTTGGTTTATTTAGTTTTGTATCTAAACGAGGTTTACATGTAAAAAATATGCTCAAATTTTGGAGTGTCGTAAAATGGTAGTGTTATCTAATTTAAAATGCTAGGGCTAAATTTCTAATTATTACATGTACCATGTATGGGTAGCGTATTTAGCAAAATCTAATTTGGTTTATTTAGTTTTGTATCTAAACGAGGTTTACATGTAAAAAATATGCTCAAATTTTGGAGTGTCGTAAAGTGCGTAGTGTTATCTAATTTAAAATGCTGGGGCTAAATTTCTAATTATTACATGTACCCAAATAACGAAGAATAATTTTTTTTAAATCTACAATTTGAATTACGATTTTAATTTTACATTATATTTGTATTATGTCCGAGCAATGGCTGCAAGTGTTTTATTTCCCTATTGCATTTAATATTTTCCATATGTTGCAGAAAGTAAATAATATGAAGAGTTTTTATTGTTTGCAGGTTTAGAATGTTTATAAAAAAATATATTATTGCAAGGTAATATCCCTAATATTTTATTAAATTTTCTGTTTATTATTCAAACTTATTTTTTTATTTATTGGCTTTTATCAAGATTGTATTTTTGATTAAAGCCAACAAAAATATATACATTTTTGATAATTCATATTGGCAAATTTACAACTCAGTACAACTCAATACAATGATTATATCATTGTATTATAATAGTATCATAATAAACTTTTATCCAATTCTGCACTAAAAATTACGTCCCTATAATATTTTATTCTTGCCTTCATGTTTCTAACCCTCATTTGACTATCATCTATCTTGAGCTTGATAAACAATTTTAATCACATAAATTTTAAAGATTAATATCTTTAATTTTCTTAGATAATCACATTAAGATGTCATCAAGAAGGCGGATTGCTGTGCGATGATACGTCCCTTTTTAGAAAATATGAGTAAATATTTACAGACAAATATGTAATTATTTCTTTATGGGCTGGGTCTTTATTATTCATTGTTAACGCCATTTCCAGGTGCCGAGTTTCAAACAAATTCACTTTTCTTCGAAAACCCGTTGAATCTTCATATCATATTATGTCATACTGAAAAATATTGTCGAATGTAACTTGTGATGGATATATAAATACTGTTAAGTTTTTAAAAATATTTTTCACAAAGTTAATGTTTCTTTTTAAAGCTAAGTTTTAATTTTGCTTTTTATTATATACATTGAAGCTTCTTACTATACTCTGAATTACGTATATATATATATATATATTTGTGAAATAGTTTGCATATGTTTAATCTTTGAAATATGATTCTTAAAAGAGAAATAAATTTCCTTGAGAAATCCATACTTATCAAACATTTTCTGTTAATTGTTGAATATTTTTGAATAATCAATCCTTATTCTTAAAAGTTATTAATTATTTGTTTATATGTTACATGTACATACCTTAAATGAGTACGCTCTTTTTCCTTAAATATAATTTTTATAGTTCTTCACCTCAGATTCTGTCAGTCTTTTGGTCTGTTAATCTAATATGAAATACCAAGGTCTATTCCCCTGTAGTTTTGTAATATCCAAGTTTCTCACTCGATACAGTACAAAGAGATTGCCTATCAAGTATAACTTATTTGGATAGTGAATCATTTATTAAAACAATTAAGGAAACCGCTCATGAAACTGTTACCCACGTCGACCAAAAGTATTGAAAATTGATAGGAAGTATCAACTTGATACGAAGTAACGACTTACAAAGGAAAAAATAAACTTATTTTTATTATTTTTAATATTTTCATTAGAATTTATTGTTCAGTTTTATTACTTAAACTTGGGTTTTAAAGATTGCTTAGGAATTGTCATAATTACTTATATATTTATGTCTCTATTAATTTTTTGTGATTTCATCAAAGTCACAATTTTTTATATAAATTGATGAGAAAATCGGTATGTGTGTTCCAAATGGTTTACCATTTCTGACATTAACACAAAATATTTATACCAAAAAAACTTCTAATATTTCAACAGAAATGTGTTGAACTACCGAATACACATTTTCAAGAAAAGAAGATTTCCCATATGTGCATAAACCAACAATAAATCGATTTTCACTTAGTCTTCAATGTCGGAGATATACCAACGAACTATAGCTTATTGATGTCAAGTAACATAATATTATTGACATCAATATAACATATATTGATGTCAAGTAAATATTTAGGAAAAAAAACATAATTCCTGTCCTATAAATATTTTTGTAGTAAGTAAGAAGCTGTTTGGCGGCGTAGAATTTAAACCAGCTCTGTAAACTTCCCTAATATTATAATTATAGTAAATCGGATAACAAATGGAGGAATCGGATAGAGAAAATCGGTTGAATGGTTTTGTTTATAAATTGTTTTTTGTGAAAATACGAGTGAGTTTATAAAGGTGCCATTTTAGTCTTTTGAGTTAGGAATCATAAACATACCCAGAAAGAAATGAAGAGTATTTTTAATATTTTTGTATATTTTTTCATTGAAATATTCAATATATGCAAAACTCATTTAAGAAAAAACTTATATGCAAATGATGCAGACTATTGGTTGCGTATTGCAAATAACGAAATATTTAGACTTAACTATTAACATATACAAAAATCTCCATAAGCCAAAAGTTATATTTTAAATACTCACTCTGCAGAAAATAATTCGCATAAATTTAAATTTGATAAGCCATATCAGTTAAAATGTTTGAGGCTCCACATGCTATTATGCATATTTTGAACCCTGATATAACAGCAAATAAAGGAGACTTCAAATACTATTGAGAGAGTTTTAAGCATGATGCAATTTTTTATAGGATGCTTGCCTTTAAAATATATACAATTACCAACGTAAAAGAAAATTAGGGATAATTTTGAAAGGTCAATTATGGTTAGAGGAATATTCGCAACACTTGAATTTTTTTTTCAATTTAAATCTCAAAAAGTAGGATTAAAAAAAATTGGGTTCATATGTAATTTGTACCAAAGCTGCACGGAAAGTTTTAGGAGTGGCCATTTTAATAATGCTAATAAAAAAGGTTAACCATGTTTTAAAAATTGTATTACTCGGTAACAAGCTAAGATACTTTGTTTAAATTTGTCTCTGTTTTCTTTACAAATTGCCGGTAATTTGAAAACTTTTAAAGGGAAAATCGGATCATATAAAAACTATTTTAACACAAGACAATTTTCGTGCAATTATTTGGTATAAATTTCTTTATAATTTCAATTAGCAAAAAAATGCGTATGAATTCGACTAGCATTTTACAATGAAATTCTATTTCGTATTCATTGTTTTCAACTAGTTAAATGAGTTCAGCGTGGTCGTACAAAATTCAGTCATGATCTGAGTGAGGGAGACGTCCTCAACAGCAACAACTCTAGATAACATACACGCTGTGCCGCTCACCAGAAAGACTGAGAAGAGAAAGATCTATCAGCAGATTCGGGAATGTTTTGTCATAGGTACTAGTCAAGTAGAGAAAAAGAATATAAGAAAGCTATATTACTAATCAATGCTCGGATATTGTTGGCCGAAGCTAAACAATATACGATCATTGATTAGTAGTACAGCCAAATATATGAAAAATTTGCGGAAGTCACTCAAATATGGTATTTGTCATCGTCATGAGTATCGAAAGCTGAACATAATATAACGAACCCGAAATTAAGAAGTAGTCTAGACAGTGATAGAAAAAGCGGTGATCTCGTTCTTTGAGCTAACTTATTATAGTACAACAATTGCAACGAATAATAAAATAACAGTGCGGGAAAGTAATATACCTGTTACTACAGTAATTATTTGCCTGTTTTGGAAGAAGTTTCATATGTCTCATGTAACAATCCTTCTATGTTACGATAATAACTCTGCATTTAACGCGCGTATAGAAATTAAGGATCATCCGACATATAATCTCAACCTCAGCCCATGTAATTTCTATTCATTCTCCAGAAAAGTAGATAACCTGCAAGTAATATATTGCTGGAAGCCGAAAGAGTAGTTACTGCTTGCGTAATTATCCGTAATACGAAATATTGGTTTTATAAAATTGTGTCTGAGAAATAAAATTTTTGTTTTTAATTAGCATTAGCCCAAAGTTGAGGAACTAAAAAAGAACACATGTGTACAGAAAATTCAGGTATTGATCATATATTTTCAGGTTAATTTTCTTGTTGCTGGTTTTTGATTTATATTCATGTTAGTAATGAATAAGTTGTAAGTCATTCCAGAACATCAGGAACATGATATGTTCAATTAAAAATTTTATTTGAAACATATAAGCTATAGATATCTAAATGTGAAAAATATATTGTGAAAAATATTTTATAAAAGTAGTCAAAAACGCTTGGTGAGTTATAATTAGCCCTAATTAATATTTTAAAATGAATTTTTGTTTCTAGAGGAAAGAATATTTATTATACATAATAATTGTGAATAAATTATTCAAACAAAGTAATATATTTTTAATGCAAATTCAAGTCAATTATGGAGTATTAATCTTCGGAGATCCGGAACATATAAATATAAACTTTGTGTAAAAAAAATTGAGAATCGTATATATAATATATAGGCACGTACATACATCCACACAAAAACAAAGGTATACATAAAAATCCTTAATCCTTAAAAGCGCTGTCACCTCTTTTGAGAAACTTGCTAACTTTGTACTCGTGTTGGTAGAGGTTTACAACTTTAATCATATTTGTTTAGAAGTACAATAGTTCTTAGCGTTACTTTTTGATAACAACATTTCTCAATTTGTAATTTTACGAAAATATTATCAATTTTTAAATTTATTTTTGTCATCTGATCGTAAAGTTTACTCTAAATACAAATTCATAACGTGTTTGGAACATAACTTTGCTAATCTATATAATTAATAACGATTACGGCAAACATCAGTGTTGCCGATGTCAGCATCCTATATGCAGAATTAGAAATATATGCATCAGGTGTTGAAGATCTTGCTAATGTTTTGCAGCCACTGATTTAGTCTGCTCATTAGGGTTTGGTTTCTTTTTCAAAAACTTCAGTTATTACTCTATTAGAATTCTCCCATATCATTTAAAATAATTCTTACTCAACGTGTATACACGCATATTTTGTCATTATTTCAGAATACAGTTATTTCATCTTCACTAATATAGTAGTTTAAAATGTCCCTTTTATTTATTTATTAAAGTTGTGAATTACCTCAGTAAATAAACACGTATTTCAAGAGACTATAGTAAAAATTTGCGGAATTCCCTTGCATAAGTTGTTTTAATTCTTATACAATATATTATCTTTTGCGGGAAGTAAATTCACACGTTGATATATCATAAAAATATAACTACAAAATTAATGATTTTCGGATCCTTTTGTTTATTTCTGCTGTAAGACCTTGCTTCTTATACAATGACTCTAGGTAAAAGGAAAGTACTCTATGGGTTTTGATTTATTTGCCGTTGTCAAAATATGCGACATATATGGTTATATCATTAGGTGTTTTTTATTGCGCTGTATTAGAGGCTTTTTTTACATCTCCAAAGTATCTAAGTATTGGGTAAAAATTATAAATTTCTTTAGATCTGCGCCTGGGAAAGGTATAACAGAAAATATATTTTGATTCTGAAAAAAAGAATTGTAAATAGTTTATTAGGAATATTATGTACCATTACAGGTTTGTAAATTCCTAAAGATGTATGGAGTTTCACTCGTGCTTAACAAGTTTTTCTAAAAATTCACAATATTTTTACGCCTACGGAATTCATATCAAGCGATTGTTTACGAGTTGAGAAATTAATACTTCTCAGTAGTTTAATAGAAAATAGGCACACTAGTTCCAATGAAACTACTTAGTAGCTGAAATTCGACAGTGTTTCATTAAATTTTTAAGTCTGAACGATTTTGGAATTTTTTTATCAAAGAGTATATCGCTATAATAATTACGTAGAAAAAACATATAATATAATTACTGAAACTTTGAACTGAAATTACGAAATAAAATTTGATTTAAATATTAAAAGTTATTTACCTACTCACTTTGTTGAAAACACAAATAGGGAGGCGAGGGTAAATCAATTCGAATTGCTGCTACAGAATTTTCCTTTTGAAACAGTTGTGTATTAAACGAGCAGACAGATTTTTCCTTTTACAACAGGCGCATATTAACCAAGCTACATTTCACTAATATGTAAAACACAGATATCTATTAAACAAAATATAAAATTAATGCCTTTTTACCTTGACAAATACTTCACAGATTATTTGTGTATGACATTGATAGTATGAACGTAAACCGTGAACCTTTTCATATATGTGTAATGTATAATTTAATGTATTTGTAAGATATATTGTATATAAATATTACCTTATTGCAACAACTATGCCAAATCTCACACCCAGAAGTGTGAGATCAGAGTGTGGGCAATATGCTTAAAAAGGGGTACAAAGCTTTCCCTTCACGCATTAAAATATATACTAGAGGTTGCCCAGTAGTCAAAATTCAGTCGTGATATACTTACCTTTTCACTTTGTTGAAAATACTACCAAGTAGGCGAGAGAAAATAAATTTAGATAGTTGCTACAAAATTTGCCTATTGCAACAGGTAAAAAAGCTGACAGATTTTTCCTTTTGCAATAAGTTTATATTAACCAAGCTGTGTTTCATTAATATATAAAATATAAATATCTATTACACAAAGTACTAAGTTAAGGCTTTTTTGGCTTGTTATGCACTCCACTGACTATTGAAAAAAGAACATTTCGAATATTCCTTTTTCTATAGCCCGTGGAATTGCTAAGAATTCCAAAAAAGTTTTTTTTAACATCAGCAATACTAATATTAAGAGTATGTATATAAATTCATTTTAGAAATGCTCTTGCAGTACATTAGAAACATTAACACGGAGTAAGTAAAGCTCTCGAATATAATGTTTGGATACCCTATAAATTGAATCAGGATTGACTCGGTCGTTGTAAAAACCCGTTCACAAAGCTTATGCATGTTGGCGTAAGTTTGCTTGGCTGAACCAACTTATAATTGTAGACGGGAAATGGGTTGTAAATGGGAATCATAACCATAAGTACTGTTGATAGAAAATTTAACAAAATTATGCAAAAAATTGATGCGGCTCAAAAATATAAAGTGTGGTGGGATATTCTTAAAATCATATGTCGGGACCTACTTCCTAGTAATGCAACTCTAATTTCCTGGTAACGCACAATGTTTTACAATCCGTTTCAAAAGCAAAGTCTTGAACGACTCGAACGCCTTTGGGAAACTTTCTTTTTGGATGATAATTACTGAGATTGAAAACTATTTCATATTTTTTATTTAGCAGACCTCTCACCATTTTACTTTTATCTAATTAGATAACTGAGCAATGCTTTCTGTTAAATGAACTATTTTCATCCTTAAATCAAGGTAATAACTAGGCAACTTGAATTGTAATGTATTTTACAATACTTTTACAAATTGTAACATAATTATATAAATTATCGTCTAACATTACAACTTACAAATTTTATAAATTTTTTGTTGTTCTTCATAAATTCTTCTGGAACACAAAAGTTAAAGTCGATTAGTAAAACCTACACAAGGCAAAATGCAATATATATATATATATATATATATATATATGTATATATATATATGTATATATACATATATATATATATATATATATACATATGTATATATTTATATAAATTCCTATTTATAAAAAGTACAACAGGACTCTAAGTTATTGGTATTAGATCAAGTTATGATAAATATAAAATACTGAACACTCAGCTATAAGAAGCAGGCTACCCTCAATATAAAATTTTCGCATACTAAAATTCTTCGGATATGTGTCGCGGCGTAAAAACTATCATATTTAACGTCACCATGCGAAAAAACGATCATATTGGAGATCACTGGATAGAGTGGAAGGTACTAGATAGACGTGGGAGAGTACCGGCGAGATGGATAGATCGATCAGGACAGCCGTAGACGTTCCGCTGCACGATTGCACGCAGAGAACAGCTGATAGAGACGAATGGAGAGCATTACACTTGACATGATGACCATGACCACTCTGCCAAAAGTTTAAGGATTTAGAATAACGTTCAATACTTTTATGTATGAAATCGAAACATAAAGAAAATATATATACTTTGATTATTACTTTTTTAACATTAAACAAAAAGATACACCTACGCACTTGAATTAAAAAAAAAATATATTAATATTATTGTTACTTCTAATAACGATATGTATAGTATGTAACCAAACCCTAACATTTCATATATTAAAGTAAATGATAAAGAAAAATTATTAGAAATCTATCTAGTTTTTTGGAGGTTAATTTTTCCCTTATGAAATGGAATTGAAATAGGGACTTTTGTGTAAAAAGAGACTTCAATACTCAGTCAAATATTTTAATGACATCTTGTGTGCATAGATATTCAGACTCCAAGGTGTAAGAAATATCATTGCTTCCATTTTGTACGTGTGTTAAAATGAATATTGATAGTTACATAGGGACGACTACATTTGTTACAATATTAATCATAACAACTGTAGTCGTCAAAAATAATTTCACAGATATTCTGCGTTTAAAACATATAAGATCTTATGAAATTTTAAAGAAAAGCTGATTCGTATAAAACTCGCCATCTAAATATTGTGTTAACAACGATATAAAAGACACCCAAATAAATAATTTTAAAATGTGCCTACAAATATTTTATGCATATTTTTGAAAAAGAGATGCATTTCCTATATGATGAATCCATTTCTCCCAATCTGCATCATCTATGTGATCGGCAAGGAAAATTGAAGATTAAAATCTTCTAAACTTAGGTGAATAAACTTATTTACTCAGACAAGATATTGATGATCGTTATGCGACAGTTATACTAAAAGATGAACCTAGTTTTTAACGTAGCATTGGAAAAAATCAATAAGACTAATGGACTAATAGATATTAATATTATCATTCATGCCTATAACCCAAGCTTTTATACGAATCTCTAATTACAAATCATATTTCGTGAAAAAACCCCGAGCATAACACTTTATATACGTCGCTCAGTGACTTGGAGAATTTTACGAGTTAAGGGTTATATTTCACTTTCATATGTTGATACTGATAACATGCACTAATTACAGACCTTCGTCTTGAGATTCTGAGAAAATTTGGAAGAGATAATATGGTGAAATTTCCAAAATGTTGCTCAGGCCAGTTGGATTTTCGGATTGACTACTTTCTCGGCAATGGATTTATCGGTTTAGATCATGCGTCATAGATGATTTGCAACTGCGCATCTATTATTCCCAACATATACCTATAGAGGAAACATAGATGTTAGATATGATCTTTGTATTATCCGGGCTGTTTTTAAAACCTCTTTATTAGTAAGATTCTGCTTAGATTCTTAAGCTATAAGTCAAGGTTATCCAGTGACTATACCACTATATCGGCGGCAATTCAAAATAAGAGATATATTCACCATACCAGTACATCCTAAAACATTATGAAAATTAATTTTTCTCGCTAATTGCATGCTAATTGCATTACGAAATAAGCAGATTTTTACAATTATGAAAACAATATTCAGACACTAAATTCATAATTTTTATGTGAGTAATTATTTATACTATAACCACTACTTCAGCAGATATTATAAAATAAGTTTGTCAATTATTGCCTCTTTTATATATTGATACGTCATTTGGTTACATAATGATTATCGAGTGCTAGGCGATAGATTAAGGAAAACTGTAAAAATATTAATTTTTTCGCAGAAGTACCGAAATTTGTACATATGTATTTATAACGTATATTTTCATAAACTAATATAAAAAAACGTGAAGTATACTGTTCTCCTACGGACATTATACACGGGTTGAAAAGGAAATCAGCTATGACTGAATGACTGCATTTGCGTACAATGTTCCATCCATAGTTCAAAGTGTATCAAATAGTTTTGAAATGAAACATTGTATCATGAAAATGTACTGAGAAAAGTTTCAACTGCCATTTATAAGCTAGTCTTAGCTTACAAATTACAAAAAATTTAAAAAAAATTCTAAAACCATCTCTATAACTATGAAATGACTACTTATATGAAAGTGTTTAAGCAAATGGGGCAAAAGAAATTTAAAAATAAACTAGTGAACGAGTTATGGAGATGGAAAAGAAGAATATATTTTTGAAAAGGAACTGTTTTGGAAACTTATTTCACAGGCTATGTATGTATGTATGTATATATGCGTGTAATTTGTTTCCTCGTACAGACTAAAGTATTAAAGTGATTTCAACAAATGAGATATCCTTAGAGTCACAGTAATCCAGAAAGTGCCCTAAGATATGAATTCGTCTACATTGTGAAATTCATAACGTTTATAAAAGTTATGAATTTCGCAGGCCATGTGTGCATTTTATGCTTTTCAGTTATTTTTTTTGTAGACTGGTTTTAGTTTATCCTCTCGTCAGATTTATCGACCCAAAAGTTACATAATGTTCCATGTACCAAAAACCCTATTAATAAATTTATGTGGAATATATGTTCTTGACATAAAATTAACTCTAGTATAAACTGAGAAAAAAAGGGGTAAAATAATAGAAACCGTTAATAATTATAGGAATATTTACTGTAAATATGTCAAAATAAATTACGTTTGTTTAAAAATTTAATAATAAGCAGAAAATTTATTAAAAAACTGAGAGAATCACCTCGGAATAATATTGATAAATTAAAAACCTTTCTGAAATAACGAAAGAAACAAAAATATAGAGTACTCAATAGTTCTTAGCATATACTTATATTTATTTATAATTTGGTGACTAAATAGTTGTGGTTATCTCTATAACCTTATACGTATAAAACGAGAAGTTAAAACAATATTTAAAAGTCCTGAATTTAAAAAAGGAAACAATATTATTTTAAAGTCTATTTTAGTTGGAGACAGTTAGTAAGGCACTTCGTCTGGAAAGTAATAAATACAGATAAAAATATATACAATCTTAAATATTAAACCTTATTACTTCAAATTAAAAGCCACTATTATTGCAATACCCCAAAAGTATGAGCACATTTTTCCATTAAAACTTTGTTCAGTTACGAAACTATATAAACCGAATTACGTTTCGCCTGACACGCAACTTATAAATAGCAATTCCTGTAGCGCACACTAAAGGTCTAATCAGGAAACGAAGGAAATTCTTTACATATTAACAGGTAATGTTACTGAGGGTTTTTCTGACTTACTTATGTGACCAAAACATTTACTTATATAATACCAAATCGCGTAAGTTATACGGCATTAAATCGTAATATGTCATAAACCTTTATCGTGCCCTATAAAAGACGACCGTCATTACCACTATACGTTTTACCGCTTTTTTGTTGTGGCTCCAAGTATGGGTAAGTGTATTTAAATACGTAGTTCGGTATGGTTTTAATTGAAAATATGAAATCTGTTGTGTTGTGTAAATATGAAAAATTTAATTAAGAATACGTCTAAGTACATATGAGCAACTATAAAATCAACAGGTAAAGCTGCGATGTTGTTTTTAGTTTCGTTAATAAAATATCGATGAGTGAGTTAGTGTTTTGCATCTAGATTTATTGAAAGTTGTGTCGGTAATAAAATTAACTGTGACGGTGGTAAACACTTTTAGATATTAATTGCTTTAACAACCATATTTATGTAAAGAGAAGATGCTTATGGTTTTGTTAAATCTTAGTATTTGTAAAGCGATAAAGAAGTTAAAATTCATTACGGTTTAATTCAATGAGATTATAGATATTACTTAAGTGAATTTATGGGCAAATGTCTAACTTATATGCACTTATGTAGCAAACGTGTAAAAATTTACTGCAAAAACTTTGACTAATACCTGAATACTTTTGACGGCTAACTTTTTAAAAATAACTTAGTATTTCTTAAAATAATATTCCTAAAAGGATACGAAAACTACCCGTATGTATATATATGTAGTACTTTTAGGCTCGCGAATTTAGCTCTGTCAGTTCGTTTTATAATTATCTAGTTAGATGCACATATTCTACATGATAAATTAAAATAATATCGAACTAGGAGTAACTGTTTTTGGTATGACCAATACCTTTTATTACATGTTAATATACGAAATAAATACGGGATGACAACTCATAATTGGTAAGACATATAGCAGTATTCAGGATCGCCTTTTTGCAGGGCATAAAAAATAATATGATATATCAAAATTTATTGTTGTATGATTTCTTGTGACGTAAGTAGATGGTAAGGTCACTCGGATAAGCAAAAAAAATTTCATGAAACTTTAATTGTTGAATATATTTGGCGTTAATTTTGTAGAAATTAAAGAAAGTAGAAATAATACTACATCACGTAGTTTCATTTAACCTTAATTGTTAATATGTGGAAGATTTGCTTCATTTCCTGCCTCGGTCCTTATTCCCTGCTACAGAAATTGCTACTTATGAGGTACGTATCTGACGAAATTTACGTCGGTATATGCTACTTCACATCTGAAGAAAGTTGTAATAATAAAGTTACAGTCCATAATAATAAATGTACGATATTTTCTAAATTGAAATACTAAGGTTAAATATTGGAGATTTGATACATCTGTATTTGTATTAATTAATTTTAAGGTAAGTTGCTGTATCTTGTTAAAGAAGAAAAAATTATAATTATTATTTTCCACTTATTTAAACATGGTAGAAGAAATATAATATAACTTAGAAATATTACTAATATTTTAAGTTTATTTTTTTAAGATAGTTTTTTCTTAAATCCAGAGTTTTAAACGGCGATTGTGACTTTACATTATAAATATACTACGTTACAATAGTAGTTAAAAATGTTCAATATTCATATTATGTATGGGTATAATACTGTTCAAATATGATGAAAGATAATTAATAAGAATAAAATATGTTCGTGTTTTTTTTGTTGCAATTTCATAAGGTTTATAAATTATTTGTATATTTCTCGGATAATAGATTGTCTGTTCATTTTGCAACATTAATTTGTCTATATCTTAGAAATAAAACAAAGAAATAAGTTTTCATTCATGGTAATTAATATTTGCAAATTTACAATTAAGTACGATCATTACTTTTTAATAGTACTATTTTTTTTACGATGTTGCACTAAAACTCGTCCTCACAATGTTATGTTGTTGCCTCGTTGTTTATAAACGTCATATGACGATCATTTCTCTACATCTCTAATTTTCTTCAGCAATCACATGTAAGCTACTTCACGAAGGTGGGTGATCATGTGATGACGAGTCTTTTTTTTCAAATAAGGCTAAAATCTTCGCAAGTAAATTTACAATTATTTATGCGAGGTCTTTCTTGCGGTCGTTAACACCATTGTGGATTGACGAGTTTACTTAAATCTACTTTTTCTCAAAAACTTGTTGATTCTTTATGTGACGTTATTTCATACGCAGAATTCTTATAAAATATTATTTCCAATGATAATATCAAATAATAATCAACGTGTTTTCATTATATAATTATAAATATTACTTTTAGCACATGCAAAATAATTAATTTACGATCTTTTTTAGGTAGTATAATTTTTTAAATAGTAAAGTCCCGGTTTTGCATCAAAGTTTCATTGAAAATATTTGACATAATATTGCACTCTGTTTTTCCAGTGATGCTTCTGTTTTTCTTTCCATTATTCACATAAACTATATATATATATATATATATATATATATATATGTGTGTGTGTGTGTGTGTGTGTGTGTGTGTATGTGTGTGTGCGTGTGTGCGTACGTTTATAAAATAGTTTGCCCTTTTCACCTTTGAAACATAATTTTTAAAACGAGGAAAAAATATCTTATGCCAAACCTTAATGTTCTTATTAAAATTTAGATTTTTTTATTAAAAACGTACTTAAAAAATAAAAAATTTCTAATGTATTTTACACATTGTCATCAAATTTGTGTCGCTATTTTTTCATAAAGTTTAGATTAAAGTTACCTTTTATGTTTCCACACATAATTGCAAAGAGAAAAACAAAAATTTTAAAAAATATATATTTATATATAAATATATATATATATATATATATATATATATATGTATATGTATATGTATATATATATATATATATATATATACATATATATATATATATATATATATATATATATATATATATATATATATATATACTATATCTATCGTTTTACACTCCAATTTCTCATGCAAGGTTGACCTACTTATTCTATTTGGTTGTTTAAATTTTGACATTTATAATAACTTGCAACAATGTCACTCACTTGCCACTTTATCATATTTTCGTATCAAAATCCCAGTATATTTGAACTATTTATATACATTTTTCCATTTTTCATTGTTAATTTTTTCTACTTTAGTTTTAATTTTTATGTTTCGGAATAACGTACAAAGTATCAAGAAAGTGATAGATTTGAAAGTTATAAAGGGAAAAATTAATATACATTATGATAATTTTATAGTCCCATTAAACTTTAACCGAATGATGAAAAAATACATCGCAGTTTCTAATGCATATAATATCACCTAATGGAGGATACGTTGACCGACTTTTTTACTTTGGTTACTGGCTAAAAGTTGCCATAAATATATTGAACATTTCTGTTGGTATACCCTAATCCTGAGCTTACATTTTTAAGTAAAGGAAAAAATGTGCAAACATTCGTAGATGTTTGCACATGTTTTTCAACTCAAAAGTTTTGCTAAATGTGAAGACTCGTGGAAAGTATTGCATATACAATATTAAATAAATAAGTGAATTACTTAGCACTTGCTGTATAGGGGTTAAAAACATCTTAAAGTTGAACATTAAATATTAAATAGAGTCTAGAACTTTTGGGGCCACTACCGCACAATTTTGAAGACAAGTTTTATAACTAAAGGATACATTGAGACAAACCAAATGAGCCTAAGGTTTTCTGTTAACCACACAGAATTTCCTTTTCTAACCACAAATAATTTCCCATTACAGCAGGAGGATATTATGATGGAGTCATCATAATATCCTCCTGCTCACAATATGTGAAAAAAATGTTCTAATGAGTCTAATTAATTGAAAACAAACTCGATGAGTTTACTGTTAACCATTTAGATGACCACTGTTTACATGACCACCTCTCTCCTTCAAAATCAGATTTTCCCGGTAACAACATATAATCGGGCACTTATTGAGACAAAACACTCTAATCAAAGTTTGACGGGTTTACTGTCAGCCACCGAAGAGTTCTTATGATCATCTCCAATCTTCATCATCAATCAAAGATTACAAACAAAATGTGTTTTCTCTTATCCGTTGAGAAATTTCCATGACCGATTCCCGTCTTCAAAATTAAACTATCTTATTTATACTATTATACTATGGAAATATAGGGCTTGTGGAGACAAGTTAGTTGAACCCAAATTTGACTGGTTTATTACTAGCCATTGGAAAGTTTCTGTAATCACTTACCTCTTAAATTACCATACTAATATAATAATAATCATACTCTCATAGTTAAAATATCTAACCGAAATAATTAGATATGCACAGCGAGCACAAACTCGACAGATTTATGGTTAGAAGTGGTGTTTAATATCTAGATAATAACACACATACACACACACACACACATTCATATATATATATATATATATATATATATATATATATGTATATGTATATATATATATATACATACATATATATATATATATATATATATATACATATATATATATATATATATATATTGGTGACAAAAGTGGTTATTACACATAAGAAACAATAAATTTTATTATCCTAGGTCTAATTGGTTTAAAGATTTGATTTTTTTCGTCCGACTGCATTGCAAATTGCCTCAAAGCTATAATATGGGAATGCTCGGCAAGCCGTACGTACGTATCGCAAGTGCTACCTTAATTGCGAAAGCTATCCCTATGACAGAGTCTTTCTTCGTGTAAGTAACGTATATTTAGAGGGTCGAATTTCTGTAAATATAGTTCTTGAAGGAAAACGATAATGAACAAAAATTAAAACAAAAAATTACACCATGTGCCTGAAGTGGATATAAACTCTAACGAACTATAAAGGTCTTACAAACTTTAAGAATAAATTTTGTATGATGATAAATACTACATTTTTTTTATTTTACCACGACCGAAAATAATGATCAATGATGTGGGTTTAGGAATAAAAAACATATTATGAAATGACTTAATACCAGAAAGTTATACATTTTTGGAATTTCGGTGAATTTTGGATGTTTTTGAAATAAAGTTCCATATAGTTGTAATATATTTTTTTACACTAGCATTGCTTAAAATCTACTTTTCATGCTTTGTAATCATTAAAATGCATATTATTCAACGTTTAATTTTTATGGTGGCAATAATAACGAATGAATAACATTATAATTAGGAAAATGATCGTTCTCTTCAGATCTTGGACAATAAAAAAGAATAATAGTAATAACAACTAATAAACAATTTTCAAGGCCAGTAACCAAAATTAAAACAAAATGAAATCTCTAAAACCATTATGCCTAGGATAATAATTTATTGTTTCGTATGTTTAATAACCCCCTCTATCACCGACATTTAGTTATTCCACTCCTACCCGACACCCTGCATAAATATGAGTATATATATATATATATATATATATATATATATATATATATATATATATATATATATATGTATATATATATATATATATATATATATATATACATACATATATGTATATATATATATTGTACTATAATTGAAAAAGCTTTTAATAAAGAACCTCGAACAGGCAAATCAATCAGTACCTCCGTTTACTGTCCTAACTGATGCTTTTGAATATTTAAGGTAGACTAGACGTGGATATATTATAAATTGTCAACGCACATATTCACCTTTTCTAGATCGGAAGATCTAAAGTTATAATAGTTTGAGTTTTAATATTTTATGAAATTTACCGTAAATTTATTTTAGGTTATAATTATTAGACCAAGCAAAACTTTGCCAACTTAATTTAAAAAACAACGCAAACAAATTTGAAATTACTCATCTGGAAATAAAGAGACATTGGAGATTACATTTGCTAACTTTAAAATTTAATTTTAAATATATCTTTTAATCATGAAGTAATAATTTCGGATATGAGCAGTCAAGTTTTGACACAAAAAAAAATAAAATTTATTAATTAATGTCCCACAGCTAGTGATATAAAGGTTAAAAGAAATGTTTTGGGCTTTTGTGAATTCTAAATTTAATCTGAAATTGTTTCTTATTAATTAATAATTTTTTTAAAAATTAGAAACAGAAATATTAATTAAAATAAAAAAAAAATAATTTGCATACGGAGTGTTCAAATATTAAGATGGAAATCTTATCTTCCTCTACAGATATTAGTAGTAGACCTTAAATTCATTTCAAATTGCATGGAAGGTTACAGTCTTATTAAACCGTTTATAAAACTAATTAACACGTCATTACGTGTTTAAAGAAAGACGTACATCTTGTATATAAGTAATATCGTCACATATAATTGTCAATTTTGTCTGGTATTTTTATAAGTAATCGAAATACTCTAAAGGACTCAGGTTTTTTATGAAAAGAATTGTGAAATAAAGATCATTTAGAATAACATTATATGACTGACTGTTCAAATATTCAGAATAATAAATATAACTATAAATAGTGAGTGGACCCTGAATCACGACATTGTTTATAACAATTTAACTATCTGACAAATTATGATGAAAACCATTTCGCAAAAATCATTTAAGAATGGCCATCTGCAGCGAATCCTCAGTCACACACACGTTATATACGAGTGTATAACTGAGGATCTATGCGTAGAACAATGGACCGAGATGCATTTAAATGTTGAAAGGCATGTTCAGATCAAAATAAATGCATAAAAAAAAAATTTAATATTTGGTAGATACATCTCTTCAAAAAACTCGGCTAATTTAACAAGCAATACATTACTTGTATTACTTGTAAAATTAGCCGAGTTTTAAATACTATTATCATTGAACTTAGAGCGGTACGTTAATCGACAATAAAAATATCACCTGCTGGGCAATTTTGTTACAGAGTAGATGTTTCAAGTAAAATATTCCCAGCTATATCAAGTAGAGATCAGAAGCAGAATTTCCACTGACATATCGCGCAAGTAAAGATGCACGCGCCATCAATTAAATGTCCACCGTCTCCGTTAGCGCATGTTCATTTCTAGGTTCTTTCCCATTCTCTGTGAACGCGTTTAACTCGTAACCTTCGGATCCGCCATAGTTGGTCAAGGTAGATTGGATTTTTTTATGGGACGATATTTGTGGGAGTTGTGCCTTAAGGCATCAAATGTCCTATATTCTATTTTCTCCGATTGTTGTCTGTCATCTATGGTATATGTTAAGATATCTGTTAGGAGACAAATAATATACCATACAATTTATCATTCTACCATAAACTAAAATCATGGTTATAACTGAGATCATAAAATCAATACAAATTAACACATGGTATTTGCTCGTAAGGCTTTATTAGATTACAAATTTTGTTACATATAATATGATTATTGCGTATAAAATTGTTAGGCGTTGCGTATAAAAGTTTTCATATTTTAAAATAAATTTAACAATATGTTTTTTGGAATGATTCATTTTTAGTTAAGTTTTTTTTAGTGGTCATTAAATATATTTTCACTAATTTAAATCAATGTTTTCAATTTTAACTTAAACGCGCCGTTATATCGCTTAAAATAATTTAAATTTTATTTAAAAAGAAGATACTCCTTTTGAGGTCTTGATAATATTGAATACTCAAATAACGTGAACTAGAATAGAATAAAAAAAATTCCTAAATTTAACATTAAATTCGCGTTACGTGCAATCTGGATTCAAAGTAATTGCCACTTTACTTTTATTATTGCTTGAAATCCTAAATATTTTAGATTATTACTGAACAAGGATTGATTTTCTAATTTTAATATGAACGTTTCAAATTTTAATATGAAATTTAAACAAACATTTTATGAAATTATGAAAGTCTAATATTAAAATAAATTTAAATGATTGTTATCTATTTAAAAGCAACCACACGGTCACGTTCTTGGCTTAAAACTAAAAGAGGAATTGCAGGATTGGACACGGATACATTTATTTTTATGAAAAGGTCATTTAAATAAAATATTTTGAAATTGAATAAAATTGTTGTTTTTTATGTCATAATTTATTTGAAATTTATTCTAAATTGATATAAGATAGTGGTGTCGGAATCATTTGAATACCTCATAGCGGACTCATTTTGCGCGTACACAGTTCGCGACATTCGGTTACACAGAAGTCCGAGCGATATTAGTACAAACGTTATATTTATTCTTTAAAATTATGCTACGATCATGACGTTATGCTTATTTACAGTCGAATTATTATATTTCCAAATTATTTTGAGATAAACTGTCCCTTATTTGGTGCGATTATCTCCTCACACTCCGCATCAGTTTTAAAGACGTCTTCATGATAAAAAGTGGTAACTTACATAAAAGGTATGCTTGTACTTTTAGTAAATTATAAACAAACGTGAGCACAGTATTTGTTTAGAAACAAGATACCAATATGATTCGTCTAAAAATCCAGGTTGTTAGTCAAGATGCAAGACCCGGTGCATGACGAATTTAAATAGATATGATAGCAAAATAAATTTAAAAACACCAACTGATGAGGTCCTACATCACTTCAAATAAAAATTTGAGAACAATATTATAATTTTATATAATAAGATTTCTTCAACGCGGTATGACTTTTTAAATAATACTTTACCGTAAACGACGTGAACATCAATAGCAAGTGACTTTCTTCTCATTTTATGTGGTTCCTTGTATCTATGTTTTGTGCTGGGTTCTATCTTCTACCTTACGAAGATAGATAAGGATTCTTGTTTAACAGGGTACAGCAGTTAGTCTTGAAAGTAAAAAATACAAATAAAAATAAACTACAATTTTAAATTTATGGCTCTAGCGTTTCAAATTAGAGAACACTCTACGCTTATCACTACGTCACCATAAAATATGAGTGTCAAGTTTTTCACTGAAACTTTGTCAAGATACTAAACTATATACACCGAATTATATTTCACCGGATTTTTCTCTTTATCACATACACACAACTCATAGTAGCATAATCAAACCGAATCAGGAAATGAAGTCAATCATTCACATATTAAACCTTTTTACGATTTTTCTTGCTTACACGAGCAACCTAACCGTCGACTTATGTCCCACTAAATCGTATAACTTATACGACAATATGTCTTGGTATTTCATAATCTTTTATTTTCCCCTGAAAAAGGTCGACTCTGATTACAACCATACGTTGTACCTCCCAATTTATTTGCTCGTAAGTACGTACGTGAGTAAATAAATATATGTGGGACAATCCACAAATAGGTGTAGACGTTTTGCTGTCTAGTTGGGTTTTATTTTATTTTGGCATGTGAAAAGATGTATTAAACTATATAATTGTTTAATCAACATGTATAGGGTTAGAAAACTGAGCAGAAGGGTTCATACTTGTATTCTGATAATTTTAATCTTTTCGAAAACTGAAAAAATGACCAAATTCTACTTGAAAAAGTGATGATATGAAAAGAGTTAAGTTATTTTAGCCTTGATTAATGAAGAATTTATATCTCTGTATGTCGTATCTATCACTGTACCAAACTAAGCCGTCAAAAAAAATTATCACTGTTTTGCTGCAATACGATAAAATACATAAACCATTACAATTTTCAAGTTACATAACTCTGGTTGTTAAAACGATCAATGCCTGAAACCTCATTACTTTGGTCACGTTCGATATTGTAATATTTATCATATTCAATAAATTTAGCCGAAAAAGTCTAATTGCATTATACACACTGTTGGATCTGGTGCACATTAAATATGGCAAATGAACTAGTACATATTAGAATGGCAAATAAAAAATTATGGACTATTCAAAAAGAAAATCATTGTGTGTTATGCAACTTTTCTTATTTAATTTTCAATTTTCATGAAGAGATACATGAAATTGATTTAGAATTTCCATGTAAAAGGATAATTCTTCATTCAAATATCCGAATGACTTTGTTTCCAAGTGAGACGCAAAACTATTTGCTCCCAACTAATAACGTTCACGAAGAGAATGAAGCACGATCCCAATCAAGACAGCAATGTGGATATGAGAACATTTTAACGAACCAAGAGCGAATCGAGTGCCTGTTAAGAGCCTCCCGTTACTGTGAACCAAGCCCTGCTGACGAAACATGAACTGTTCTCGCTAATACGTATTCATTTGCATATTCCATGTCTTTCACCCTTAGCGTGTTTTATTTTGTAATGTTCGGATAAGCGAGAATCGACCAGAACCGATCGGATCCGCTTCGATTTTCGGTTGGACTAATTTTTATGGAAGTTGGGCATTGAAGTATGAAATGTCATGTGTCCTCCCTTTTCGAACTATAATCGCTCTAATTTTTGTTGGCCGTCTGCATTGGACGGTAGGAGTTGGAACTTTGTCAAATGTTAAAAGAATACTGTGTGTTATTTCATACATGCCAAATGGTGATTAATAGTTTTTTTCGTGCTCCCCTTTGAACGAGTTTTCATTAGATGGACTTCCAAAATGTAATTAAGTTCTTATTTACTAATTTCTTCCTTAAGTTCCCTTTGAAGGTCAAACAATTTAACTTCATAATGATATACGATATTTCGTTACGTTCTCCCCCCCCCCTCCATCTTGTTGGCAATAACTGTGAGAATAAGAATTAAACAGATGCTACTTAAATATTTATTTTATAACTTTGTAAGTGTTATAAATATGTATAACCATGCAAAATTACAGCTTTATAGCACTGATATTCTACAAGTAAAACTGCTGTGACATACAGGCGGACAGAAAAAAGGATTTATAGAAACCCATGAAACGCTAAAATGCTATTAAAATAAAATAATAGTACCTTTTTGGGTCAAAGTCACGACGAAACACTAGAAATATAATTCACACTTTAAGAAATTAATAAAAGATACACTTTTATAACTAAATTACACTTTGAGATAAATTAAATATTATTGGGAATATTCCCACTTCTTTTCTCAGATCATCATATCCCCTTGATCAAAATATGTAATCAAAGGATACATTTATACAAATTTAAGAGTCAAAACTAATGGGTTTGCTGTTTGAGATTAAGCAGTTTGTTTGATCTATTTACCTCCCTATCGTCAGATCAATCTGGGTAAAATATTTAAATAAAAAGCCCTTTAATACAAATCAATAGAACCACAAACAAATCCGATGAGTTTACAGTTAAACATCAAGACATTCCCGTCACTACTTCTCTCCTTAAATGTTCAATCTTTTTAGTCACGATATATAAAAAATTATTTCTTTGAGGTAAGCCAAACCAGCCGAAGTTCAATCGGTTTAATGATAATCATTGAGAAATTTCCATAATTACTTTTCTTTTATATTATAAAGTCCTCTTTGTCACAACATTAAACCACAGGCATCATTGAGACCAGTCCACTGAACATAATTTTGACAGGATGAATATTACTTTCCATTACAACCTGTCGAATATAGGTTTACTTGGTAAACCTATATTCGACAGGTTTACTCTTAATCATTGAGAAGTTTTCATGACCACCTCACTTCTTAATAGTTAGATCCTTCTGGTTTGAATTTGTAATTGAAGCACTTATTAAAACAAGCCCAAAATTTATTAAGTTTTTTATTAACCACTGGGAAGTTCTCATGACTACTTCTTTCTTCATCACCAAACCATTTTAGTTAGGATAAAGAAATAAAGATTCATTGCAAGAAGTTAAAAGGAACTAAATTTGATGGGTTTACTACTAGCCATTGTGAAGTTCCAATGAGCACCTCCCTTCTCAATCATCAGACCTTCCTAAGAAAACTATGTAACTGAAGGTTCATTAAAACTTGACTTAATTAGTTACAGTGATACAAGCCGAAACTAGATTAGTATATTGTCAACTATTGAGGCATTCTCGTGACCACCTCTTTTTCATCATTAGACCCTCTTCGTTACAGCATGGAACCAAAGTCCTAATTGAGAGAAACCAAATGAAACCAAAGTCGGCCAAAGACATATTTATTATTAGCCATTAAACATTCCTATGATAACCTCCCTCCTCCATCGTTATGTTATCTCCATAATTTTACATTATTGTATTGTGATCCTTATTATATAAGTTTGCAAATCAACGTGAAAAAAACATGTGAAAATCAACGGCTGTAAAGTCACGGCGAGTGAAGCTAATAAAAGCGTGTTCATTTATATAAAATTCAAAATAGACATTATTAAATTATTTAAAAATACATTACATGTTGTACAGAGCACTTCCCATAATTTCCTTTCAGAGGACCGGCAGATAAATCAACGTCTCTTTTAGTTGCAGTCTTAACCAATGATTTTTAATGTTGAAGTAGACATAATCGAACATTGGGTCATAAAATTCAATGTGGATATAAATAGTCATAGCCCCGTCTGTAAATAACATGATTATATGGAAGAGAGGTGAAGTTAAAATATAATTGGATTTTAATAAATTTATTAAATTTCCCGTAAATTGTTTTTATGCTTTATTCACGTAATTCCATCAGCAAATCAGAAGCAAATTTTGCCAAAATAATTTCAGAAATAACGCACACAAAATTTTCTCAACTGGAACAACAAAGACATGACGATTACATTTGCTGACATTAAAATTTAATTTAAAATACATCTTATTTACGAGCTTATTAATTTCACGTCAACGTTTTAGTATATAATGGTATTTGCATTGAAAGTGGAAACAGTTGTCCCGTAAATATTAAGAAATTAAAAAGCTTTGAGATTTTTTTATTTTTGAAGAAAATGTGAGATATTTTCTAACGAATTCAAATTTTTGTTAATCTAGGAATAAAAATTATTAAATAAAATGAGGAGAAGAAATTTAAATTATCGAATGGGATAATATAACCAAAAGTAAAAACAGAAATATTTATTGTTCATGTAGATAATTTATATTTAGAGCAGATATTAAATTTATTTCATATCTCAATAGAGATATATTCTTACTGAACAATTTGTATAAATCATTTAAATAGAAGTTTAAAAAAGACATATATTTCATGTATAACCAAAATTGTAAAAATAATAATTATTTTCTTAGATAGATTTATTTAAGCCTATTACTATAGGTAACTGAAATATATTAGTATAGAATTACAGAATTTGTTGATTTACATTGGATTTATGTGACTAACAACTTCATGTTAATGTCTTGAGAAAATTAGCATGAAAAAAAAATCGAAATTATTGATCGAAAACAAATACGATGAACACAAAACATATTTAGAAACGATGAGTGAGTCATCCAAATACTTCATAACTTTGATTATAAAGTCAGGAATCGAAAAGCAAAACAGATCAGAATGGCGCAGTATCAATACATAGTTAATTCATATACGTGTTACATATCTTACAGTTTAATGATAATGCGTTGAGAAAATTTTGGAAATTAGTAGGGAACAGTTTCAATAGAAACATACTGAGGAAAAAACGATCGATAATAATACTACGAATAAAAAACATAACAAGAAGTAGTGAGTCAAAGATTGAGAATCCAAATGCTGCACCAGCTCGATTATAAATTTATGAATATAACATAAAATTAAGCAATGCGACCAGTACCGAGATTCAGCGCGCAAGTTTTCAGGGATAGCAAAGGAAATCACAATTGATATTGGTATGTACAAAAAGCTTAATATATTTCTTAATATAGTTTAACTATTAACATGAAGTTTCAACATTATAATTGCAAATTTGGATAACTACCAAAATACTATAATTCTTGGCAGCGTTTATTGCAGGAGCACTGTGTAACTTCCACTGATTATTCAGTAATTATTACAAAGTTTATTTGGTACTGACATGATGTGCCAAGCACACCATCATCACTTTCCTTAGTTGCAGTCTATCATGAAGTGGATTTGCATTTTTCCATTGCATGTTATTTCACTATATTGTCGTAAATTTTATTTAAGTATTTTCGAAATAATGTTTTTTATTTTGGTGTAGATTATCCTCAGTTTTTAAACACCTCCTCCTTACTATAGATTGAACATGTCTCTATACCATTTACGAAAATAATATATGTTGACTACTGAGATAAAAAAATATTTTCATTGTTTCAATAAATATTTAGTCTCATGCACGATTATGCTGGTTTCTTGCATTAAATAAGATATTAAAATGTAATATTTACTAGACTCATCTTCGATGTATGCTGACTGCAGTAACAAAAAATGTTTGTTACTGTTTAATTATAAATGTCAAACCAATACTATGAACTCAAATATGGCTGTGGTTTTAATTTTTATTAAATTCTGAGAAATTACTAAATTTATCTATCATTGTTGACAGAATAAGTAGAAAAAAGTTAAATGGTATTACGTATTTGGTTGGCATATTGACAAAATTTTTGAGAAAGAAAAGTTTAATGTTATACTGAGATCACTGACAAGCCAAGAACAATTGGTAATATTATGGATGCATAACATAATGCATAAATAACGATACAAGAAGACAGGATATAAGAAAACAATTAATGCAATGGGTGTACGTGGTCGTTTAAACACTTGAAACCACAAGACACCCAAAAAAAGTGACAGGACAATCAAACAAGTAACGGTACAGTTTTGTGAAAAACCTAACCCGTAAATTACGAAAATACACCTGTCTACGCTTCGTCAATGTGGAAATGGATAAGTATATAAACATAATAAAATATGATAAATATTTTATTAAGTAATCATCACAAGCATATTAAAGAAAATTTCGAATCTACCTTAAGCAGCTACCAATCTTCAAAACACCTGTGTAATTTTCTATCCTCTATAACGTGGCTGTTTATTTCATTATGTTGCAAAACATGATTATTTAATTTTATACGATTAATTACCTTTCTTATGTGTGTCACGCTTAATATGTACTATGACGTTTTTAACTGTAGCTTGAAATGTTTGCTAACAAATTTGTAATAATATTGTGAATCGCATTTTAGGACTATTGATTTATTCTCTTCTTGCATAGTTATATTATGTTTTATAATTTGGATTTGAAATTACAAAAAAAAAAAGATTCCTTTTCACCTCCAATATAGAGAATTATGGTGTTAATGCTATTTCTAAATCATAAAATTTTAAAATATATTGTTTAAGATAAGTGTCTTATATTTTAATTTAAATGAAAAAAATATGGCGGAACACAGGCAAATTACGTTTGCAGGTGACAAATCGGCGACCGACAGCTGCCGACTTTTATGGGTCAAGATCGGTGGCCAAATTTCTACCGACATATCATATAAGTCAAGAGGCACACGACACTGACTAGATGTCCGTTAGTACGTTTTGCTGTATAACCATCAGTTAGGCTGCAGTCGGGGAAAATAGCCCCGGTTTCTGGTATGACCGTATTATCATTTAAATCTAATACGAATTATTATAACGGTATTCGTGAAATCACTAATGTAAGTACGGTGTCACTAATTCGATTCCCAGTTTTTATTTTTAATTCTAGAGCATTTAACCGTGATGCCCATTACCTGATAAAAATTATTTTGGATAAATTTTGTAAAGCAAATTTTATTTGGAAGGAGACAATATTCGTGTATGTAAATCAATATCTAATTGTTTATTTGACAATATCGAATTGTTTACTTTTGAAGTCGAAACCGTATCGTACATCTTTTATGATATTACAATGATGTATTTGGAACCACCTAGATTTTACGATAACGTAAACATACATATTCACATTTTTATGTTATATTAATTTTCATTGTATTACACATATTCAGGTTTCTACATTACATTAATCTTCAATATATAAAATAAATTAATTTATCTACAAAATTTTCAATACTGACGCCATATGGTCATTATCCTCATGGATAAAAAAACTCAAATTACGTACAATAATGTGATTGTATGACCTCTAACCTATAGACTAAAATGGGATACTTCCATTTATTTAGAAACAAGATGCTAATAGAGAATATATTAGGAATTATTTATATCTAGATTTGAGCGTAATCTGAATAAACTTAAAAAAAAATTTTAAAAACAAATCTAAAACTGAAGAAGTCCTTTACTCTTTTCTTGCAACGAAAATAATAAAAATATATTTACGCTCCTCTTAAAGGTATATTTTCAACGGTATGTTTTTTCCAATGCTTAAGTTATAAACGACCTCATCATGAATAGTGCGTGCCTCATGAAAAATATCTAAAAATACCACAAGGTTTTGATTTAGGTTCGTGTACAAAAGTACTTCTTCCAATAATAATTTATGGTTTTTAAATTTTTATACAATAACGTTAACTAAATAGAAATCGACGTGATTTATCATAACTGAATACGGTTTTGAGTAGCACTTTTGGATGCAACAGACATATGTTTTGATTGATATCTTCATGCTTTTCATACAATACATGTGATTACGGAATATATTTCTTTGGTAAATGCGGCCCAAGTTTTGCAAAATGTAAATAAAATATATCTATTTAATAGCAAGAAAATGTAATATTTCGTTTTACAGATAAGAATTAGTTTCATATAAAAATAATCATGGTGATGTTTTCATGTATTAGGGTCAAATTTTGTTACTTTGAATACTATATTCCTTAACGCTGATAATAATCTATACACTACAAAGATCGTTTGAGAAAATGACTCTGGTCTTTCTTAGTTTGGTCTTTTTTCTACATTTAGATTGGTAATACATTATTATTTTTAATTACAGTCATTTGTAATTAAAGTTGCACAAATTTAATTACTGATAAAATATGAACTAATGTTCAGAAAATATAGGACAAACTATATGAAGATAATTAAATTGCAATATTTTTCCTTTTGATCTATTAGAATAAATTAGTATCATAACTTAATTCTTAAAGCATAGCATACCTTAGGTCAAAATTATCTTAACATATAAGAACCAACAATCAACAACAGAAGAACTCAAAAATGAACATCTTGTAAAAATATTTTTCAAACTTGTTAACTTAAAATAATATATAGAGTTAAAATTGTATCGTCACTGTGAATTAAAACATCAACTGAATCGTCACTATGATAAGACTCCTACGCTATAGTCGTTTAATCCAAATCCACATTTTTTTCCAAATAGGGTTCTTATTTTATACCTTGTGTATATAACTGTTTTTTTTTTTTTTAATTTATGAGATACAAGGGTTTACCTACAGTAATTGTTTTCGTATATTGGATTTGTTGTATAAGATTTATGTATACTCTTTAACTTCCAAAAATTTATTTAGTAAAAAAATTAATTAAATATTTATATTTCCTATTTTGTAACCTTTCACATAAATGGGAAAAAATTATACAATTAGAAAAAAGGAACTAAAATACCTAATAAAAATATTTTTATATTTAGCTCAAAACTCCAACTTTAAAAAAATTCGATCGTTTATACGCTAAGTATTGTGAACCAAAGCGCTTATAACGCAAATAACCAGGAAAAGGAATACAGAGATGTTAATATTATACTTTAAGTGATTTTCTATGAATTCGATAGAAATATATAATACAAATTGAAAGTGAATCTATTTTCAAGGTTCCGTACCTCAAAAGGAAAAAAGGAACCCTTATAGAATCCCCTGTTGTCCATCTGTCGGTATATCAAGACCATTTTTCTCAGGAACACAGAGGTATCAAGTTTAAATTAATGTCGAATAGTTAGTTCTAAGTTCTCTTGGAGCTGTAACAAATCAAGATATTAAGCGAACGTAAGTAAGGAAAACCATAAAAATACTGCCATTTATGCGGCATATTTTGACACGAGTAAATAAATAGAAACCAATTGGATATTTCCTTCTTAACCAATTGGATGTTTCGTATTACAGCAAAAATAAAGGAAAAGTCGTTAATTTGTAGTTACATCAAATAAAAAAAAAATTTTGATTTAATAAGGCTTGTGAATATTACCCAGTAATATATTTTCTTTGCAAGAAATAGTATTTTGTAAATATTTTAATTCAAATCTCAATTTTGTAAATAGTCAAATTCAAATCGTGCCTGACAGGTTTTTTGTAACAAAAGTACAGGAAAATTCGTTCATACAAAAATTTAATTAACAATGAAGTTTAAATTAATTTTCAAGCTGCAATGGATAGAAAAAAATAACATTTTAATTCTACTTATCAAAACAATTTATTTACTTGAATTAATTAGCCAATTCAACCATTTATAATATAGTTTCACTACTTAGCATCGACATTAAATTAATCTCATTTATTTAAGGTATTTATTTAACATTCCATCCACATTTTTAAATATTTACGATTTAAAGTGATAATCGTATTTTCAATATAAAAAATTGAAGAGTCCGTTTGAAGAGTCCTCACCGAAAATAAAGAGTAAATTCTGCTCATTTCGAATAAATAGTAGGCGAGTTTCGAAAGTACTTCACATTTTAATTTCATTAACGCGTAGAATTTGTCAGCACAAATTAATATTTTAGGTATTCCAATAATATTTTTGTCCTTTTTAATTACAGTTTAAACAAGTTTAAACGAACTTTCATTGAAGTAATTCTTCAGGTTGAAAACCTTTAAAAAAATTTTAACGTCTTATTTTTAGACAATATCCCAAAGTAAAATTTAATTTTTATCTGTTAAGATAAAATTAACTACGTTTTTAAATAAATATTTCTTCATTTGGTCTTAATTAAATCCTTAAATTTATTACACCTAGAGGGCGATAAAGTTAAATGAAAGGATAACTTAAGAACAATACATTGCTATGAGTAGAAATTTGACCATGGAAATATTACTTATTAGGTCGAAATATCTTTTTACTACTTATCTACCAACTTCGTATAAAACTTTACCTAACCATGCAAGGAAAATTTGTTATTTTTCACAGATTACAATAAATGAGAACATTTTCCATTTCAGGCGTTTCCATTTCGTAACTTGGAGATACATTGATCGATTTTCATGATTTTTTTGTTTAAATGGAAATGATTTCGGATAGGTGCCCTGCCCGGTTTTTTCTACCCTGCCTGCAAATAATACGGCTAGAAATCGGTGATGATCTTTGAAAACCTTCTAGGGAACTCCGCAGCAGGTGAATACAAGGCCCGTTAGATAAATTTGATTCCGAATTTGAACTAAATTACCATGTCTCTTTTGAACAAGAGGCTGGTATGTATTTGTGTGGGATGAGAAAGTGTGTGTGTGTGTGTGTGAGAGAGAGAGAGATAGAGGTATTCACTCGGCCCAATTTAAAAAATCTCTAACAGCACGAGTATTTTTCAATTTATATTCAGAAATAATTTTGTACTGTAACAGATTCAACTAAGTGCTTGTATTTTTAATATTTCATACTTTTTAGTGGATGTATATCCGTTGGTAGTTTGAAAGTTTTTTTTACTTTATAAATCTTAAAACTTAAAACTATAACCCTTTTATAGACATTTTAAGTTGGTATACATCGTCAGTAAAATCTCTCTGATTTTACAGTCTCTAAAATTTACCGAAAAATGTGGCTTGACAATTTATAATAAGTTCTGAATTTTAGAGAAGTAAAGTAAGTAAATCATATTCTTCTTAATTACGGTTATAGAAAAAGATCGTTTGATAATTAAATATGTTATTATTACATATATACTCATCAAGTACAGAAAATTAAAAATTAAACGAGAAGTATCTTCCTTCACCTTTAAAACTCCAAGAGGTTTAAAGAGATTAAAAATAATTGCAGGTTCGGATGAAGATTACATGAATATTAAAAAAAGACTCAGAAATTCGAAGTGTTACATAAGAAATAAATTTATAATCGCTATACGAGAGTGACATGAAACTTTTTTCTGTTGTAGTTACTTCAGGGACCGGAACATTTTTATGCAATGCCTCAGCGTAAGCCGGAGTAAAAAAATTTATAGAATATTTACGCACATTTTTGAATTACATAAAACATTCATCTCAAAGGTAAGATAATTGTAGTTTTCTCCCAATGTAGAAGTTGATTGAAAGTGACACTTCTTTGTATATAAATCTAGGAATAAAGTACAGTTTTATGATATCGTTATCAAAAAATTTTGTTCTTGTTCTGTTATTAAAAGTTACGTAATAATCTTACAAAATAAATATGTTGTCATTTTTCTTTTCCTCAGAAGAGATCAAAAATTATTTCATCAGTTAATGGTATAAAATACTTAACCTCTGAAATTGTACAAGATGCCTCTGTTATTATACAAGACATATATTCTACCAAATTGAGTACTGAATATTTTTTAAATAGTATTTACCTTATAAGAGGAAACTAAATATGGCCCAAAAATATAACATGTAAAAGAGATGAAATGTTTTGCTATTAGTTTTGTTCTAAAGCAGATAATTATTTGGATACTTAATGAGATATCGCGAAACAAGTTCACCTAAGGTAAGGAAACTATGAAAATAATTCTTAAAGATTCCAAACAAGTGACAAAAGAGGAATGGTTACTCAAAAAGTTGGAAAATGGCTACTGTACCCTATAACGAAGGAATAGTCCTTTTATTATTGTCGAGATGAAGCATTCATTTGATTCATATTTTCTGGGTAAGTACTTTGATGAATGAGCTTTTGGGATTAAAGTTGTTTTGGATGGAACTATGTTTATGTAATAACAGAGGGAAGATGTTATAAACGCATTTTTAATCGACGCATAATTCGACGACGAAAGTCATTTATGGAAGATAGAATTTTAAAAAGGAAACTATGTTTATTTGTTATCATTAAAGTAAACTTGTAAATATATGTGGATTGTATGTTTTTTATAATTTTTTAAAATTTATTTCCAATATCGTAGAGCTGAATTCTTGAAAAAGTTATTAAAATTTTCTTCAAGACTAAATATTTCACTATTTTATTGTATTGCTACGTACCACAAAAGGAAAAGTCTTGCGGTTTAGTATTTCAAAAAGCAAAACCTATCAACAACGAGTAAGACTAGCTAAGGTCATAGCTTATTATTCGCATATATCTAGTGACATAAAATTGAAATTGGACATGGTTATACATATTTATAAAACATAAAACGTGATGGAATAAAATCTTTTAAAAATGTTCCACGTGTAAAATGTGTGTGAATTTTTGTTATTCGTAATACATTTTGAAGAGTAGTTTTGAAAAGGTCTTTCAAAAATATCCGTGCTAAAACGTGAACAGTTCTTATATACATATATCCATTTATGAAGTATTAAGCTTTTGATGTGGTAATTTTGTTAGATTTACGTACTCACCACCAGCATAACTCCTTTTGTTTATATAAAAAATGTATTGACAAGAGTCGTATGTATATCAAAATTAAAATAAAGTTTATCACATTTATATGGTCTCAACTAGATTACGAATAACAATCGATTAACTTTTGGCAAGCAGTTGAACCTGTAAGAATTTCATAAAAGTGACATAAATCAACTGAAAAGATAAATTTTTCTTAAAGACATATTTATCTTTTCACCTGAAGTCGTCGTGTATTATTCATTATTTTAATTATCTACATAAGTAAAAATTGACAAAAAAGAATAGTGAAAAAACTATTTAATTTAAAATTTTGCCGTACGGTCTTATGAAGAATGTCAGAGACTTCCAAAAACTGTAATAAGTTTATATCTGTACACAAACACCCCTCCCCCCCCTGCATAAGTAAATTCGTATTATTGAATATTTATTGCGCTTGAAACCCTCGATGCGCGAATCAGATTTGCTCTTGGCTCAATTTTTCTCAGAAATAGAATTTTTTTTTATTTCTTGTATCGTGTATACACTATGTTCATATAATAGCAGTGGGAAGATGATGATTAACTCGTTTTCATTCGTAGGAGGTTTTAATACAAATTATTATTCAATTTTATATAAGAAATTTGCAGATTTATATTAAATATGCGAACATTCCACAAACATTTTCTCAGAAACTGTTTGACACTGAAACTTTAATTTGACATAACTATAGAATATACAATCCCCTTAGTTTTAGATAGTTAACCATAAAAAAATTGTTACACCGAAATTTTCAAGATTCTTTATGAAAACACAAATTATAATGATTTCAGAATTTAAAATAATTTTCAGAATTAAATGAAACTACGTAATGTAGCATTATTTCTTTTCTTAAGTTCTTTACCACGACGTAGGTTTCGTTGTATTACATCTTCAGGTGGGCCATTAGTAAAGATCTTTGCTAATAGCCCACCTGAAGATGTTGTGTAATAAAAAGAAACCTAGGTCGTGGTCAAGAACTTAAAGAAAATAGAAATAATACTACATCACATAGTTTCATTTAATTGTGTATAATGAATTTCTACAAAATAACCCAAAATGTATTCAATATTCTTAAGAATTTTATATTTAAATATATCCAAAAAAATATGGTCCGGCCCCTCCAAAACTGCTTAAATAGAAATTATTTGAAATAAAGTTACTCAATTTCATATTTTTTTTTGGACGTTTTTGATATATTTATGCTTGTAAATGATATACCAGGCAACATATTTACACGAGGAAAAATAATATTTATATTGGTAAATAGTTTAATGATATCCATGTTCGAATACTATATTAATCCTTAATTCCATTAACCAAATAGTAATCGGATAATCTTCTTATATAATTTTTTAATTTACTTATTTCATATAATTAGGGGAGTATTACGATATAATTCTTTTGCATATCAATAACTATAACCGGACAATTTCGTAAATTCATAAATATTATAATAGATAATGATATCATTTCTCAAAAATTTACTCTCAATCATCGCTAATACATCACACACTGGTGTAACCATAATCAGATGATTGAGCAAATATATATAATGGGAAAGTGGGGATTGTGGGTGTAACTATTTTCCAGATTAGATCCGGCAGAGCAAGGACATGATGATTACGCGAGCGCAAGTAATTATAAGGAATAGGAAACGAGGGTTTTTCCAATAAATTATGGCATACAATTCTTTCATTTAATAATCTGAAAATAAACTTTAATAAAAAAACTTCTATTTTGTACTACAAGGTACGACAACCGAGCATACCGAAGAGAAACCGAACGTACCGAAGAGAAGGAAGTAACCTTGTCGTCTCCTGTGCAAATATCCAAAGAACGTTTTTTGGACACGTTCAGTCATAAGACTATATTTAGTTTTATTCGCTCCAGATGGGGTCGGCTTCTCATCTACTGTACTACAATGGACCGATTAGTTGAAGCTATTAATAATTCTGAAAATTCATTCCAAATCTAAGTAAATTATTATTCGCTTATTCAAACCATATTAAGGAAGTAAAATGGTTTGCTCACTTGTAGCAATTTGGGCAGAAGAATAAAATAAAATAGCATTGGTTTCATGTCGCATATTCGTCCAGTGTTGTACTTATGTCGGCAACAGGTATCCAATCAGACGTCCTAAATTCGTTCCTTCATATTTATATGTTAAAAATTAGTAATTTCTAATGGTCATAACTAAAATATCTCGAGATGTTTTCATAACTCAGTTATTCTATTAGTATTATGCTTAATCACTCATGGCTCGTTTTTCACTCTACGGATATTTTAATGAAATATGTTCAAAGTAATCTTGAGTCAAGAGAGAAGCATACCGCGAAGTTGATATATTATGTATCTTTGTTACTACTTATTTAATAATTTTGCCCCAATTTACGATCCATACCCTTTTACTACATTTGGAAACATGGGTGTTAAAGCAGTTGATCCACAACTTTCTTACATATTTTTGATAGATACAGCTCAATATTATACAGGGAGTATTAAAGACGTGAAGTCATTTTTATGACCTTTAATGCCGCTTACTTGAAAAGTAATATTGAAAAAGGGACATTAATTTTTTGAGTCAAATAAAATGAAATGGCCATCTAGATTTTTAAATTTGTAATCCATGGTAATAGATAAAAGCCACAGAGAATAGAAAACGTTATATTATTTCTCCGTTCATTTGCTAGTAGCATGTCGTATGTCGTATTGAATATCGATAGCTATGTAAATATTTTGCTGTAGGTTTAAACAAATGCAATACTATTTGCGTGTATAAATATACAATCTAACTCACTAGCTGTGTGAGTTTTTTCCTATCTACATGTGTTTAACTCGGAAGCAATAACTTTTATTTATAATTTTGTCAAAAAGGCTTGGCCCATATGAAAATTAAGTTCATAATAAAGAATGTATATTTAAACATGGAAAATTTTTTTTTCAAATGCTATTGAGTAAAACTTGCCTAAAGTTATTAAATTTCCTGTAAAATTTTTAAAAAATTGGTGAAGGAATAATTAACAATTTTGTACAATTTTTCTGGCCGCTTCTATCTTTAAAATTATAAAGGTTAAAATTTTGAAAAACAAGTTATACTTCATGAAATGCAATTGCGGTATTTTCTGTTTTTTTTTTATATTAATGGCTCTATTTGCGCTCTCTCAAACCGTTCCCAAACGTGCCTTTAACCCTTTTACAAAATATTATTTGGACAAAGTACAATATCTTTTCTTCGTCACTTTAAACTGGTTTGGTTTTTTGAACTTAAAAGTAAATCATAACCTAAGGAGTTTATAAACCTAACGTTAATAAATATTAATTTCCAGTTTATCATGAGCTTATCTTTCTTCACCTTGTGGATTTCATCCATTGAATTGTTAATTTTATTAAAAATTATAAAAATATTTTTCCATTCATTCTTCCGTAGCAGTGACTGAATTCTCACAAAATTTGTACTAAAATGAATCGTAAAAGGAATGATGTATTCATAATTCTATAGAAATAATATAGGAGCTCAAAGCTTATTTTTCTTGGAATAACTAAAATTAAATTTAATTGTGTAAAAAAAAATTAATAATTTAATTGAACACTTTCAAATAATTTTAAAGAAAAATAAACCATACATTTTGTATATTTCAGTAAATAAACTTATTTAGCGGAAAACTTTAATCGTTTTAAATATACTTAGCTCAACTTTGTAAACATAAAAATGAACTTTTTCCACAGCATTAATTTTATTTTTACGTCGATATAAAAAAAAACATTTTCATTTAAAATTTGGTAGGCTGTTGTTTCGTTTATCATCTGAAAATTTTATGATTTGTTTTATGCATAATTATCAATTTAAGAAAACTTGCAAATCAATTTTAACATTTATTCGTCACCTTATTATATTTTCAGTTCCAACAATTTTTCCCAAATCAATTTTATTATTATAATATTTTAATATTCCTATTATATTTCCAACCCGAATAATTTCTATAAGTACAGCTAGTTATCTACGCATTTGACAAAATTTACAAAGTTACCTCAAGAATTGCCAATTCGTCTGTAAGTTTATTGAAGAACTACAATAATGATTAAAAAAAATTATCAAGGTTTGTCCACTTTTACGCTTTTGAGAACCATTTATCACTCGATAAAAAGAAACATTCAGAAACTATAGAGGATAAGCTTTAAAATATTTCTAATATTATATTTTAAATTAATTATATAATCTATTGTAAAGCGCAATCTTTAACAAATTACGAACCTGCATGTTCGTGTTTTTCTGCTCGCCGCAAGCACGCCTCATACGCAAACTCATTCATACGCGCACGCCTGCATTTATGCACGTACGTCGACATTCAAGTAAAATTCTTAATAAATTCACTCATACATACATGCATATGCGCATGCAACAACGCTTGTTTGCAGATTCGCACATTTGCACATATGCACGCAGACACATGCTCACACATACACACACAAACTCACGCAAGCAAGCCCGCATTTGTTCGTGCACATAAAAATCGTATTACCCCTTGGGAAGTACATGCGCGTGTAAACATACTTTCACAAACACGTATACATTCTTACATAAACACACAAAAATGCACACACATATGTGCATAAGTACACAAACACATACATGCAAACAAGCACGCATAATACAATACTACTTGTATTGGCAAGAATGCCCATACAAATGTACTAGTAAATACACATGGACATAAGGCACACGCGTGCACGTATTTCTTAATTGTGTGTCCTTAATTACTTAATTAATATACCATATATCTACTTCTTGTTTTGACCTGCATATAATATTTTTTTACGCTAGAAACAATTTATGTTAAGCATATACTAGCCCCATACTGCAGCTATTTGCATAAATTTGTGTTGATTAATACTATGTATCATTTTAACTTTTTGTCAATAAAATGGAAAATGTGCAAAGCTAATGCACACAATGTGATCTAACAACATGGAAGGAATTGAAATTCCAATGTGAACTGGCGTCCAGGCAGACGACAGCATCTGCCTTCCAATGGCGTGAAGCCCATCACTTGTGCCCATTATTAAATTATTCCTCACCCTCATTCGATTAGCGTTGCCATGTGTAAGCGCTGTTCATATAATCTGCCTAAGTACTGTAATAATACATAAGAAGTTTTCAAAGTTTTGTGGGATCTTTGAGAATGTATATGATACTTTAATTACCTCTTCGGATATAGTTCAATTAAAATTTCATCTTTTTTTATGAGCTTCACTGATGCCTTAACACTTTTTGTCGGTGTATTTATGATTTTTATTATGTTAAATATAGTCATATACTTAAATAAAGTTTTATAAATTAAATAAAATTTTATAAAGAATTAGCCGTTTCACGCTATTTTGACCGCATCGAAGTTTATTTTTGTACCGAATTTCTCATTCGACACTTCTCAGGTAATAATTTGAAATTACTGAAATCCTGTAGTGAAAATATAATTATTATAAACACATAATTAATTTTTGATAAAAATTTGCTTCGTCGGTAATATTGATATTCAGCGGCAAAGTAATTTTTTCCTTCTTTAAATAATTATGTATTTTCTTAAAAAAAAAGTACCTCGTATACTAAGTACGTCATATAAAAAAATAACACGTTCTTAAAAAACTATAGCAATAAAAGAGACAAAGTAAAGAAAAATCAAACAACTTTATTCATATTTATAATGTTATTTATTTATTTCGTCTCGATTAAAAGATTTGTACATACGATAAACTCGTTGCTAAAAGAACAATTTGTCCCAGTCAGCCACAATCAAGAAATTCCATTAATTGCTTAAAAAACAAAACATTTTAATATTTTTCTTGTTTGTAGTACAATATATCTACAATATAAACGAGATAAAAATCTATCCACTATTTTGAAAACATAAATACACATGTGGACACAATTATTTTCGGTATACTAAATTTCATTTCCTAATAATCTTGGTGATTCCAAACGTTATATTGAATTTCCATTATGCCGCTAAAAACATAACTGCAAAAAGAGGTCAAACTCAGTAACAGAAACACATGATCTCAGTGAATGCGAAATTTGAAAAATACTGCTTTTAAATTAAGAAAAATATTAATTACTTACAACATTACAACCAACTTTAATTTTTTTTTATATTGTATGTATATAAATAAATGACTTCTGATAAATTAACCATTTTATATCACATAATACGTAGAAAAATTCCATCCTTCCATACAAAAACGGTATAAATATTTCTAGAGACAAAACCCTATACATGTGCCATTAATACATAGAAAATAAATTTGTAGATACAACTACTAACGCATATTGCATATTAACATTTTTTGCAACCCTTGTGACTAAACCTTTAAAAAAATACCCTACATTACACACGGAATTCTAAAAAATAATTTCGAATACTTTTTTTTTTAAATGTTTTTGACGATTAATTATTTAGATATGTGCGAGTTAATATACTTTATTATGATGACAATTTCCCAATTTCTACATCAGTTGGTTTCCGAGAAAAACTGTTGAGACAGGTGAATATACGGATGAACCATATTATAAAGTTCTGGTCTCGGACATCAACTTGGACTCTCATATTCACTGCGATCGCGCTCTACGTACTTCTTTTCTAAAATTCGATTTTGGTATAAGTCGTAGAATTCCATTTTCATCTGCATGTGCCATTTTTCGTTGTCGTTTACCTAATCATACGTTTTTGTGACAACCTACGTCTTGTTATTTTACGTCACGACTGGCTAGACGATGGTTCCGTAAATGGACTAGTTAGGCTGCTTTGAAAGAATTTTCGACATGAATGTGCTGATATCGGCTTCTTATACAATATCACCCTTTGCTTTCGGCGGAGTAGACGTTCCTTTCAATGATAAGAAAGCCAAAGTCATTAAAGGTTGATGATCTCTCAAGCTGCTGGCGGTCGACATACAAATCTACTACCATCGTATCCTCATATGTCATTGTCCTGTTACTTTGTATGACTTTGCTTTGTGTCTCTTGGCCATATTTGCGCTCAGCTTAGCCCCTGAATAGGCGTAGTATTGTTTCACTTTAGGACCCTACCATGTCATAAAATTGAGATAATTTTTTGTTAGCCCACTAAAGTAGCCTTAACGGCTGACATGTCAATAATTACTATTTTCCATAAGGCTGAAAATGGGATAGCGCGCGAAAAAAGAAACCCTTATAGGATGAGTTCGTTGTCCGTCTATTTGTCTATCTGTTAAGGCCATTTATCTCATGAACGCTAGGGTAGAGCGAAAAAACCAAAAATTTAATTTTATGGTTCCTGTATAATTAATTGATGACACTACTAATGACTAATAACTACGCAAAATATTAATTCCCTATGACATAGTTTAGAGGTGGCGCACAACACTAGTTTATCTTTAAAAATAGGATTTTTTACGTTACTTAATTTCACATATAACTTGGGTTATTATACCTTTTTATTAACTTAACTACCGTTTTTTATTTAAATAAACAAAATGATCTAAGTTACTGTGCATAATTTCTACCTACATTTATTAATATTTTTCACAAGTAAATTTCCTTCCACGATTTCATTCAGTTTTGTTTCAAACAAGTTCGAGACAAAACATGCCTAAAACAATAAAAGATCTGCGTTGTTCGTTAACTGGTGAACCACAACAATTGAAAGAAAATGTGTTGCCGATTTATTCAGATGTTTTAAAATATTATTTGTTGACACGGAAGAATTTACATGATCTTTAAAACGGTAAAGACCCTTCCGTAAAAGAAATCTATGAAATTATAGCTTGTGACATCGAGAAGCTGTGGGAAAAATCACGTATTTCAATTATAAGTCACCAATAAGTTGTTTCTCGTATAATACAATATTATAACAAATATAAAAGGATACAAAAATACGAAATGATTTGAAAAAGAAGAATTTCTACATGCTGCAAAAAAACTGTTTGATATTGCTGTTTGTAAGTGCATTTCAAGAGGAACTTGTAAATGTCGAGGTAAAGTACCCTCCGAAGAAGTTGAATTTTTGGAAGATCAGCAAAACAAGCGCAAAATTTATATTGGAGGACTGAATAAACTGACAACTTCTAAAAATTATAGAAGTTTGCCAAGAAAAATAAAGTATGAAGAAAGTGTAAAAATAACTTAATGAACCTCCAAGTACGTCTAAAGCCGTCAATACTTTAGAAGACCTCTCCGACTCCGAAAGTTTTACCAGTGACTCTTCGCCATCAGGATAATCCCCAGTTTTGGACACCACAATCAATTCTGTTAATACGTCTTAGGGTTCACAAAAGCAAATGCGTACAATTTTACAAAATTTAGCAGTCGCTTGCGATAGAACTGGGGTTTCAGATAGATCAGCAACAATTATTGTAAACGCAGCATTATCAGATTTAAACGTTATTACTAGAATTTATCCTTCGAAAATCATTGATCGAAGCAAATTAAGGAGCGTGAGCTTAAAAAAGCCCGCAAAAATTTGTAGCAATTTCCCGAAGATAAAATTTCTATCTCCTCACTTTATTTTGACGGGCACAAGAACAAAACTGTTATCACATCCACGACAGCAAACCAACAACATAGCTTTACTGTAACTGAGGAGCATATCTCCTTAATCACTGAACCAGGATCAGAGTATCTCGGACATATTGAGGTAACTTCAGGAAAACCCATTACTATTCAAAAGGGATTGTGGAATTTTTACAAGATAAATGCGAATATATTTCAACTTTAATGGCAATCGGATGTGATGGCACAGTAGTTAACACAGAACCCAAGAATGGTGCGATAGCGTTATTAGAAAGACATTTGAATCGCGCGCTGCAATGGCTTGTTTGTTTATTACAAGCAAATGAGTTACCTTTTCGTCATTTATTTCTGCAGCTGGACGGTATAACTACTGGCCCGAATAGTTTTTCTGCTAACATTGGTAAATTACTTAATAACTGTTTAAAGAAAGTAGTAATTGATTTCGAACCCATTCACGCAGAATTGCTAAACATTGTCGAAGAATTCTTAAGCACTGACCAAAAATATTTATATGCAATGTGTTTTGCAATATCTCAGGCCAGTGTTACATCCAGCTTAGCCAATAAAGATCCTGGAAAATTAGCACACTCTAGATGGCTCACTTGTGCAAATGGAATCCTGCGTTTATATGTGGGTACTCAGAATCCATCGCAAATCCTGAAAGATTTAGCTACTTTTATACTAAAAGTGCGCCAATATGGTTTGACATAAAAATGAAATCCACAATTGCAAATGGCCCGATTCACATGTTTCACATCATACGACACTTCGTCAGTTTGTCAAACCACGGTTGCAATATGAAGCTTCAGTTTACTATAATATAATAGATTGAACCATAGAAAAAATAGAAAAAAGATATGAGCCACCGCTTACAAAGCTTTCTAGTATTTCGGAATTGAAACAGTTAATATCAAATGAAGACAGATTGAAGCAAGTTTTTGGATATCCCTGTCACACCCAGGCTGTCGAACGGTCTGTTAAACTTGTTACAGAGGCATCGTTGCTAGTTTGCGGTCCAGAGGCTCGAGATGGATTCATCAAAGCAAGGATCCTTTCAAAAAATACTACCAATTTTTGAGACAAAATCACAATATTTTAATATAAAATAAAGATATTCAAATTTTGATGTAAGCAGACTCACACAAACTCAAATAAAGCCTGAAATTAAATGAATTGTATTTTTTATATGCCTTGAATTTCCACTAATTTTTAAAATTTCATCGCTTATGCGCCACCTGAAGATGTTGTCGTAGAAAGGTCATATTTTGCAATTTAAGGTATATTCAAGGCACCTTTTAATTACACAGGAATTGAAAAATTAAAAAACACATTTTTTTCGCTCCACCCTAATGAACGCGTTCCATGACAGGTTTTTTTATATTTATTTAATGTTATTCTATTATCGTCATGAATTTTTTGCGTGTATTATAAAAAGTCATTCACAGTATCTTTTTCACTATAACTTAATAAAATGCTGATAATATAATTATTTGCAAGTAAAACACAAATAAACAAGATCAAATTTACACAACAAAATTAAAGACATTTAATAACGTCAGACTAAAAAGTTAAAATTAAAAGAGACTCTTTAGTAAGTAAGTTTAGGAGAGTAAGGAAAAAAATAATAGTAACTTGAAATGAATTTGTTATCACAAAATCTGTAGTCCTAATAATTAGAATAATAATGAAGGACAGTACAGGTTCTAAAGATACTTAAGGCAGATAGTATAATTAATAAATTATGGAACGCCTATATAAGATGATTTGCTAGTTCTATTTGTCTGTATCCGATAATGAAATTGATAGGAATGGAATGTTTAAAGGATAAAATCTTACCAGGCTTCACTAATTAGCAGCATCAATTGTTTTCTGCTTTACTGTTTTATTCCTAATGCGAAATAATGTGTCATTATTTGTATATTAGATTGACAATTATTAAACTTTCCATATATTCTAGGCGATTTTTCAATAGTCACAGGAAGATCTCGAATCGTTTTGATAGTGTATATAAAGAGTGTATTGTTCAATCTTCTTTTTCTTGAAATTATATCCTCAGTAGCAATGGACTAACTGAAATGCTATCCATGATATTAGAAATAGAAGATGAACAATTGTGTTGGAACGGCAAAGCCAAGGAAAGACAAAAGTAATAATTAGTTACACTTATACTTGGAAATTGTATCAGATGATCGGGATAAAATGGTAGAACTATTTAAAAATGAAAGTAAGCAGATGATTTACTTATATGTGAATTTCGAGACACCAATTTCCATGGGAGTTGCAGTCTCAGCTAAAGTGGAAAAACTTTCTGTTTGCTGCAGGTTATTTCTTGAAAATGTTCAAACCACTAATTTAACTACAAAATGTGATTGCCAGTCTTACTCCTTAAAACTTACTTTCCTATTAATAATGGAATAACACAATTAAATAAAACTACATAATGTAGTATTATTGTGAATAATGAATAACGCCAAATATATTTAATAATTGAATTACAACTTACGCAAAGACACAAAATCTTGAAAATTTGAGGAATAAAGTGAAAAACTTAAAATAGCTTTTTATTCATAATCTTAATAACGAATATCATTATATATGTTAAATACGTAAGCGCATATTACATTCTGAAAGCCGGTACATATATGTTAATGGACTCGTGCTGTTTGTGATAATTAAAATTTATTAATGTTACTTTCGAAAATTCACACGTCATATATCGAAAATTATTTAAGCATAAAACTGATATTTAAAATGTATATATACACTTAAGTATATATACATTTAGGAATTAATAAAATAATTGCTCAATATACTAATTTACATCCTTCTTATCTTGCTATTGAAAGAGAAGGATCTTTCTAAACAAACCTTGTATTAAGAAAACATGTACCATTGTGCATATCAATTAAAATTTACATTTTTCTTGTTGTCGAGTAGAGTAACGGAAATTTTGTTGATTAATATGCTATTATCGGTAATATGTATTACAAAATTTCATACACTGTTGCAATATTATAAAAAACGTTAGTCATAAAAATTACTCGTCGTAATTGTACATTTATATTAGGGATCACCATTTTTCTTTTCAATTTTGGGAATTTGCTTTATATACTGTTCCGTCTCCAGATTCATGAAAGAGCTACAATACTTCATTACCTATTAAAAGATGACGCAATGTTTTGTTGTTTACTCTATCATGAAAATAGAGAGCTAAGAAACTAACATAACGTAATATATTTTTTTAAGCAAGTCAGATGCATGAAATAACAGATCACCGGAAAATTGATCATTCAGAGCGGGATATTGATGCAATATATTAATATAACACGAGCACATGTTTATTTTTACGTGTAGATTTGCTAACCTTAGGTGAAAATCGCACTTCGTGACTTTTTGACTTTTATCGCTATTGAAATTTAATCGAAAGTGGGTTATTATTTTTCATATAATACGTTATATGAATAATTATCACGCATCTGATATAAAAAGAAGTAATTTTGTTTTGTATAATAGTAACGAATATATTTTCTCTCTAGTGTATAGAATAGTGTAGAGAGGTACTTCGATTCGCTCTGTGAGTACTTCAGACTGCGATCAACTTCAACAAGCATTTCGTCGAGATAACTACGCGAGTAGTATAAAGGTCGTTTCAGAATTTAAACATAATGACTTAATTTTTTTATTTCGGTTTAGAAAAGGAATTTTTCTGATATTGGAACCCATTATTTCTGAGTTCACATTTCCGTCTTTTAGCATACTGCCACTATTACACAAGCGACGAAATGAAAATTTACTAAGCATATAATTTTTTAAAGTTTTTGTAGTAATTAAGCAAACAATCCATAATTTGTTCCAGGTTTCAGTTAACCTACTGCCTGACGGCAGTTGTATGCTTTATGTATTACAAATATATTGCTCACAAAACAATGAGGAAAAACATAGTCAATTACGTGGTATAAGGTTGAACCAATTATAGTGTCTGGAATTAAAACGAGAATGAGAATATATACAAATATTTTTTCTAACGAATATCGCGCTTCTGGTCTTGATGTGTGCTAAGAGAATTTGAATTATTACTGGTATCTTGTGATTACGAAGGATACTTTTTTCTTTCCCTGTTATATGACGTTACTTTGAGAGTGAAAAATTTGAAGTAGTACATTTATTAAACTTCGATCCTAGCCAGATCAAATTTCAAAGAAGATCTGTAATAGACTTCTAACGACCATATTTATGAAAAAAAGTATTTTAAAAAGAGTAGGCACGGAATAGTTCTTAAAAGGGAGTTATGTTTACGCCCATATATCGCCGCGGTTCAAAGGGTTGGCACAGTTTTTAGGGTCGCGTGCCTCAAAAAGGAAAAACGGAACCTAATAAGATGAATTACATGTGTATCTGTCTGTGTGTCAAAACTGCTTTTGTAGGAAACCACTTTACCTAAAAATATGAAAAATAGTAATAAAACATATTAACCCGCATTTATCTCGATAAATTTCTATAGGAATTTTAAGAACACGCACGCTGGGGTGGGAAAAACTAAGTGCACGCAAAACCTTTCTTTTAAATATCATGAATTTCACAGGATCCAGCTAGATAAGACTGATAATAAGGGTGTTAAAAATCTTTATACTTCTAAGTAGTATTTCTTTTGAGATATACTGAAAAATATGGAAAAAATATGTTCCCTGGCCGCCTTATTTTCGAAACTACTCAAACTAAAATCATGAAAAAGGCGAGTTTTAGAAGCCTTTTTAATAGGTGTAAAAAACTATAGTTTTGGGAAAACCTTATTTATAAATACTAGTGAATCTTATTACTTGTTAAATACGCACTTTCTTTTTACGACTATGAAAAATACAATAGGCAATATATTATCATTTTGTAAAATTTATATTTCTAAATAGTTTTAAAGAAATAATATTTACTCTTCGATGTTTATAAAAGATTACATATACATAAGAATTATCATATAGGATACATATAGGAATACATGTACATTACTCATTCTTGACAGGTTTTTTCAATAACAGAAGAAAAACTCCCGAGTGAAAAAGAAAACAAAACTCTATGATATATAAAATGAATGACAGAATATATATAGTTAATTATAATTAATTCTCAAACATGCTTAATAAAACTTGTTCAAGTGCCATCAAAAACCTAAATGACAAAAAGTCCACAACAAGTTTCCTTTGAGGAAAGTGTTAATGTAACAACATTTGTGAAATCCAAAACAATGTCAAGTAAAAACATTTTTCCGTGTACCACACTTGAAATGTGCAAAATTAAAAAATTGAAATAAAATTAAATTTGAACTTTCCTTGTTACAACCTGTTTAAATTAAGTTAAAGTATGGTTGTCGCTGGAAAACCTGACAGGAAAAAAATTTCAATGTAGTGCTCTTTAATATCGATTTGCAAACAACTGAAACCAAAAAATTATTTTAATACACATGATACTCATGTTTGGTACGTTATGTATTTCACGGTGGTTACGTTATGTATTTTAATATTATTCACCAAGTTAATGTATTATAAATCTAATACATTTTTCACAGACAAAAAAAATATATGTAAATATATATATGTATATATATACATATATATATATATATATATATATATATATATATATATATATATATATATATATATATATAATATCCTTTTCAAAACATGAAATTATTTTTAAAGTTAGTTTATTTGATGGAGTTTCCTTGAACTTTTTACTAGCGTATATTATTACTTCGTCGAATGTTAATCCTAAGCTAGTAGAATGTTCTTAGATATGATAATTTCCTTTTTTTAAATTTCGTTAGATATACTACTACTGCGAATACTTATCAAGAAACATGAAACATATTTGTATTTCAATATACGCACTGCAGGAGTTTGTTTGCCTAATATTTTTTGAGAACACGAACATATTTTTGGTTCACATTATATCTTTTTAGGAATCATCTCAAAGCCTATCAATACTTTGGAATTTTCTATGTTACTAGCTGATCTGGCAGACGTTGTTTTGCCCTTTCAAACATAGCGCCACTTATCGGGTCTAGGTATTGAGATTTGGTTTCTTGGTACTAAATTAACACATGTTGTACAAACGTATCAACTTGGCGTTTTACTTGTTTTGATCAGAAAATTATGTGTGATTTCAAAATAAAAAAATGTTAATATAAAAATGGTCAAGTTGGCAACATTTATAATGTGAAATACAATTAAACGGAAAAAAGGTACTAGTCAATGGTTTGGCAAGATATAATATTTCAATACTTCGTTTCACGCATATCATATTTTTGTCTTTGATGAAGTATAAACGACATAATTAATATCCACTTTCAGTGGTTTATGAATCGTTGATGATATCGTATTTTCATAAGAAATTGGATGTTCGTCTTAAAATGGTTTCCCTTTTTAAGAGGAAATTAATATTTTCATTAAAGAAATATTCAAAATACATCATTTTCCATTTAAAGGTAAACAAACGGTATAAATAAATAGGAAAGATATGCATATCCTATGGATATATTGAAGATAAATGTTGTACGTGTTTCGTTGTTTTATGTGCCGACCATGGAGGGAGAAACGTATGGGTTTAATTAGCACAAAGACTTTCTGTAGTTTCATATATATATATATATATATATATATATATATATATATATATATATATATACACATACAAATACATATACATATACATATATATATACATATACATATACATATACATATACATATACATATACATATACATATACATATACATATACATATACATATACATATACATATACATACACATTTACATATACATATACATATACATATACATATATTTTATGTACTAAATAAGCTAACAAATCAACCTTCTAGTTGTAGTCTTCCATATATCGAGAAATTTTGTGAAGGTTATCGTATCCTAAGTCATTTATAGTGATAAGTGTGATATATGAGCCCATTAGGCAATAAAGGCTTCGGGTTAGTTTCTGAACGTGGATAAATAATACGCATTATTTTTACTCAGTGTGCAACAAACCATTACGTTAAAATAGCATTCATATTAACGTAATATTGATGTAGGTATATAACAACCGATGTAGTGGTAATACTTTCATTTCATTTACCGATTATTTAATGTATATATATATATATATATATATATATATATATATATATATAAATATATATATATATAAATATATATAATATATATATATATATATATATATATATATATATATGTGTGTGTGTATTTTTTACTCAACAAACCATTACGTTAAAATAACATTCACATTATCGTAATATTGCTGTAGGTATATAATAACCGATGTAGTGGTAATACTTTCATTTCATTCACAGATTATTCAATGTACATATGTGTATTTTGTTACAATGTACATATGTGTATTTGTCACTTATAATTATAAAATATAATTTAATATCATTTGATTCATACGCACACAGGAACCTGAATTATAAATGTTATCGTAATTTATGGTTGTAATAAACATTTATTAAATTTCAAAAGGACTTTCTTTCTCAAACGCCTTTTACTTAAAAAAGTAGTTTTCTGTGTATTTAGTTATAATTTATGTTAGAGTTATGAAAATTTCCAACTTTACAGAAAAACATGCGGAGAGGAATTAGGTTTTCATGATTTACGTGTAGAGCAGATCACTGACTTTCGTAGGTGGTGACTCGGAGATCGGTGAACTGCCGACTCTTGTTGGAGAAAATGTGTACGGTAGAGGGATTAATACGGAGAGAAGAGAGACTGGGCAATATTTTTATGAGCAAGGTTTCTAATTATATAACCCTTACTAATTAGATTACTTTCCTTAAATTGCCGTCTACTAATTTTAGTATTTTTCGATAGTTTGTCATTGATAAGATTATAACTGGACTTACTATATGTAAGAAAATTATCAAAATATAAAGTTACGTGAATTTAGAAAAAAATAAATTACATAAATATTTATTTGTGCTATATATATTAAAATGACATAACTAGAATACTTCCCAGTTACAAAACCCATTGAAGGACACTTTTTAGAGTAAAGAAGGAGTAGGAAACTCTTATTTCAAGATCAACTTCTCGTATGTAAAATTCAAGCGCAATAAAATTCGAATTCCAAAAACATATTCCCAATTCGTTCTAATAATTGTTTTTTTTTAATTTAAAAAAAAAGCTGAAATATTGCTGAGGTCTTAAAATTTTCTAAAATTATCAATGAAAAACCGGTGATAATTGACCATATTTGTACAACCAAATATAATATAAAATGAAATAAATAAAATTTATTTACATAAATATAATAATAATAAATAAAATTTATTTACATAAATAAATGTATTGCAATTATATATAAAACATAATGTTCTTTTGATATTTTTAGTATTTATCAAGTTATTTAATCATGTAAATGACATGGTTGTAACAAATGCTGATCCAAAGCAAAACAAAAAATTGCAGGTCCTTAAAAGTTGACACATCAAACGCGGTTGGTACGTATTTCACATGTGTCATAAGTACGATAATTGAAACTTGAATAATGCTCAGTTTCAGTAATGTACAGAATGTATAAGTACGTACTTTGGTACGGAATATTCATTGCGCTAAATGTGCATTTTTATAAGTTTTTAATTTACTGCATTTGTCAGCATGTGAATTGTTGAGTTTAGAACAAACCGTCAAAGTGTTTTTTTAATCACTTTCTTTTGTCAAAATTAAATTAAATTTTAGCATACATATGTTTTTGATGAAAATGCAATTCTATGATACCAATAAATATGCCTAATGACGTTGCAGGAAGGTGGCCATAGGATCTCTGCAATGATATAAAATAGATACCTCGCGTGTAGGTTCATTGGATTCGTCTCAATGAACAAATGACTTTTATATTGTAACCAGGGCCTGTTGATGGAAACGGAATATGATTTACGAATAGTTTCGTAACAGTGCTCTATTAGAAGTGTATCCGGTAAAAGATCTTGAGTTCATCCCTAAAAAATATTTGAATAAAAGAAATATTTTAAAAACAAGCTCTAAAACGGAAAAGAAAACATTTTACCAGATTTAGGCATGATTTTACCGGTTCCAGAGCTGATTAGTTAGCTAAAACTAAGATCAAAAGTGAAAATTTTGTTGTTAATTTTCTGACAAAAATGCTATTCCAAATTGTAAGACCATTTAACTGTAAGTTAACTTATACGTTTATTTTTGGTCCTATAAATTTTGAATATTTTGCAAAAGTAACTAAAATGTTGTAATGTACACTAATGAAACTTCTTGTATAAATGTTAATTTAAATATGGGAATTTGCCCATAATACTTTCAAATTATAAAACCTTTTTGAAAATTTACGATTCTAAATTAAATTATTGGTTCATAGCTAAAAGATTATAAGGAAGCTGACCAACTTACGCCATGTTTTAATAAAGTTCGCTTTATTAATTTAGAATTAACTTTCACTAACCGCTTTATGAAAGAGTGGGGTTTATCCATCTTACTGGCTGAATTATTCTTGTCAAAAGAGCTTCAGACTCTTTTTCAGAAGACTATTTTGTCTTTAATTATTTTAATTGCTGCAATGAGCCATTACAATAAATCAATTGCAGTCATAAATGGAAAAATTTACGATTTATTAACTAAATACTACTACAAATCTAAACTTAATTTTAGGGTCCAAAAGCTTACGCTATTGAGTACACATTATTCGGGATATTTGAATCTAATTATTAATGACTAGGAATATTATGTTTGTACTGAATTATCACATTAAACCTTTGCGATAATACAACATCGAGTAACAAGCCTCCGCTCATTATTTTCAATTATTTTGTGTTTACTTTCACAAATCACATCTAGCACACGAGGTGATGTGTTTGATGGAAAAGCCTAGAATATATTTCATTTTAAGTTTAGTTTCAAAACTATAAGTTAAAATACCGATATGAAAGATACCTGTATTACAGGAACAACGATCTTGGGAGATTAATACACCTGCCACCAATGTATGTAGTAATCTACGTATTAAAATATTCAACCAAATTTCTGGTATAATTACGAATTAAATTCGTAGAAAATATGAGAAAACAGTGACACACATTAACCAAGACGCAACAAAATATAACATAACAGCCATTGATTCAAATTTCTGATTTACGAAAGTAATTGCTACAATTTTTGTGATTGCCAAATATGTATTAACTTATTAAGGACATTTTCACATAAATTTGCAATATTTTTTCCAAAACTCATATTTTAAACAACCCAATATTTGATTACATACTTTATATTTTTTTTAATGCCTATTTTTTAAGTACACTACTTTCGTTTTTGGTTTAGGTTATAGCTTTTTGACTAACTTCACAATAACAACACACATTTTTTGTAAAGTGTGGTTTTTGTGTGCCTTATAGCCATGCATCAAAAATGGCATTAAAAGTACTGAAATTGCCTTTAGTTGCAAATTGGTCAAATTTAATACCGTAGTTAGTTACGGAACGTTGAAACTCTTCGAAAAGAATGGTTGATTTACTCGCGATATTTTCACAGTAGGGCCATTTGAAATAGTTCAAAAATTTTCAAGTTTGTTCATTAAAATATCTAAGGTAATTCTGATAATCGGTTCCGTCTTAAAGAGCACGTGAAGAATTAAACTTGAAATTAAAATTAATCCATTACCTGCGCGAGTCTGCTCTCCTGCTCTCTTTATAATATAAGTCAGTTTTTGACTGATATTTAGTATTCGAAAAAGAACCTTAGGAGAAATCTTAAATGTTGTCTATCCTGATGATGAATAAATATTCAAAATATTGAAGAAAATTTAAAAAATTCATTGTAATGTATGAGGTTTGCATTTTCTTTACATTTTTATTAACTTTGAGAATATCTAGATATTTTCACATTAGGACCATTTGAAATAGTTCAACAATTTTCGAGATCGTTCATTTATTTCATTTAAACCTTGGGGAAAATCTTAAATGTTACCTATTCTGAATGAACGGAGTTAACTTAGCTGGTGGTCGGATAAGTGATGTTAGCTAAGTAGAAGGTAATAGTTTGAAACTTATGCCTGTGTTATATCGTAGTGCACGATACAATACGTACATACCTAAAAGTCATCACATTTCGCTATATGTACTTATATTATGATAAATATGTACTTATTAACATTTATATATTGAAATATGTTTTCATTTCTAACACATGAGATAATGTGTGGATCCAAAGTTTTTCCGAATGGATATTTAAAGTTTTTGTCGATATATCATCCTCACGTCACAGAATATTTACATATTTATATCAATCATTTTTAAAGTCTATGGTTTTTTGAAAACCCCAGTGTAAGTAACGAAAGTTCGATTGGCGAAACAAATATAACTAATAAATAATAACTCTTACTGAACTATCTGAAGTTACGCATCATTTTAATAGAAACTAAGCAAAATTCGGGAACAATGGATATTTTTTTATTTATATTTGACAGCTATCTTTTTGCACGTCAGAAAATCAAAGATCTTGGCAATATAAGAAAGAATCGCAACGGACCCATTTATAACGTCTGACCCAGTTTTGCCTGGATATCGGAGCTATCGACAGCACATTCAATCAAATTTGGCACAGGCTTTTAGTTATTTCCATTTAAGTCGGCTGTACATAAACGTGAAAAATCTACAAAATAATGCTACAAAATGACTTTGCAGGTGGTTCGGGTGTAGGAGGAATAAGTTCACATATATAATAGAATGTTACGAAAAATATAAGAAATTTTTAGCTTTCCGTAGCTAGTTCAACATCGTACCCACGTCTTATTTTATAAAGTGATATTTAAATCATCAAATTCAAAATATTTGATGGACGATGGAAATGGACGAAAAAACCTTATTTTTGGAATATTTCCATGAAAATAACATTAACGGGATCTAAAATAAATTATATTAATTTTTAGTTATTGACACAAAACTATGCTAAGTAAAACAAGTTATTTAAGATTTATTTACAAGTGTTTTAATACGATTTGATTTTAATGGAAATACAATTGTACTTAGTTAAGGTGTAAATACAATATTATAATAAAAAAAAAAACTATCATTTTACGTATATTAGCACAAAATTATTTATGACATTATTTTCACTTACTATTTCGATATATTTTCCGTATATTTCTGCATTTACCTTCTAGCCAATTGAGAGTCCCTCGAGTCTTAGATATACAACAACGATTTAAAATGCAACCTGCCAGCTACAGTCTGATATAAGTCGAAGTTGAAATGTTTGTACAAACCACGAAACATAAAACTCTATTCACGGTTTAAAAATTACATTCATGTAATTCTTTAGTTATTACATAAACGTAATTTTCTACATTCGAAATATGGAAAGAGACTGAAAAAAATACATGGAATTTTTTTAAGATTTTAAAATTTTATTTGTATGTATATAACCGATCAAAATTATTTCGACTATATATTATAATATAAAAAAAACTCAATTTTCTCGAATTTGCGTAAATAGTCCTTTAACAGGCCAATGGAAAACGATAAGTTGATAAGCATAGCGTAAAATATTTTATATGTCCTTTACATAAGAGAATTTAGGTATCGTTTTAATGTGATTAATTGTTTTTTTTTTCAAAATTTAAACAAAGATTCAGATCTTTACTAATAGCCCACCTGAAGATGTTGTAATACAACGAAACCTAGGTCGTGGTAAAGAACTTAAAGAAAGTAGAAATAATACTACATCACATATTTTTGTTAATACATCAATTATCCATATTTTAGAACATGAAAGATTTCCGTAACCCACATGGGTACATAATATCAAAGAATTATTTTAATTTTTAATATATATATATATATATATATATATATATATATATATATATATATATATATATATATATTTACCTATATTATCCTTTAAAAACGATTTATTTACTAGATATACAAACTATTTTATTAATGAATCCATTAGTTGTTGAAAATTATTATTCTACAGAATATTTAATTTCCACAATATTAACACCAATTATTTTTAACAACAAATGGATTCATTAATAAAATAGTTTATATATCTAGAAAATAATTAGTTTTGAAAAAATAATATGGATAAATATATATATTAAATATAATGTTTCTTTGTAATTATGTACCCATGTGGGTTAGGGAAATTTTTCATGTTCTAAAATATGCTTGGTAGATTAACTAAAAAGATTTGCGTAAATACGATGGTAGAGGAAATGATTAAAATGTTGTATTTTGCATGTACAATCTCATTATAATTGTAGCTTGCTCTCCTAGATGTACAGATGTAACCAAAAATAGATCTATTATTAATCATAGGAGGTATGTGTCAAGATTCTTATAATTGTTGCGATAACCAACACCCGTAAAGTTAAAAGGAAAAACCTTTTGATATGTATCATATTTTAATGAAAAGTAAAAAATATTCCAAGAAAATCGAATGGTCTTCAATAAGTTTTGAGTTATTATATTATTTAAAATTAATTCTATTATGAAAGACAAATTAATTTATCTAAAAACTCTGCTAATTATAAGAAATACTATTCTGAGCCTTATTAACATCATTATTAAAGTCGTCAAAAACTAATTTAATCAACGAAGCTTATTATACTTTGGAAGCATAAAGCTGCAGATAATCATATCGCTATTTAATAATGAGCTTAATTTTAGTTCTTAAATTCATTACACATTTGTTAAACATAATTTCTTGGAAATCGTGACTTCAAATAATTCTATATTTGTAAGCGAAATTTGTTATTGCGTGGAAGGTTTGTAAATCTGTTAACAGACAGTAAACTTATAACGAAATTAAATTGACATGAGTGCGAATAATTGCTTATTAGTGGGCAATTATTCACATGCACGTCAAGTTAATTTCGTCTTGTTTAGTAGGATTTATAGTAGTGTATAAATGTTAAAATCTATTTCTTTGCATTTAATTTACTCAGCATGTAAATTATAAGCATAGTATATTTTATTATAATTATTTTAAATATAATTTTTTTTATATAAACGTCTGATTATATTGTTTCGAAAAATATATTCAAATAAACTTCTTACTATTAACACTAACTGAACCCAATTTTACTTCTTGGTTTCCGAGTGTACGTATATTCGAACAATTTGCACTTACTTACGCATGAAGGCAGATCAAAAAACCTTCCGAACTCATCTTCAAATAAAATTGGAATGTTTTTTTTACTTTTTACATGCAATATCTTTACTAGATATAATATTTGTTTAAAGATGACACATCATTAAAATGGGGAAATCAAAGTGCCTCCTTATAAAGACTAATTCATAAAGAGACCATAAACATTTCAGATACTATACCAAAGCGGTTCATATTATCACTTGATACAAAAGGATATTTGTTAATAAGCTGTTGGCTGTTAGAATAAATATGTTAAATGCAATATCTCTCTAAATTCTCTTTTTGATGTAATAAACAATGTTCTAATTTATTTGAAAGCTTAAAAGTTTTCTTTGAATATTTATATTTATATATTCACAATTTATATAATATATAGTTCGGTACATTTGTTTTAAATTATAAAAAAGCAATCTCCATTTATCTTAAATAATTATTAGATGAAGTGACATGAGCAACAAAATTGTCTCAGTCTAAAAGAAATGAGAGGTCTGAATGAAATATACCATGAATTAATAACACTCTTCGAAACTACATGCAACATATGTCCCTTGTATATTTTCAACCAAATCAACCATTGACTGCTACCTGTATCAATCTCTATGTGTTCTTAGTCTTATATAGTGTAAGGAATATTTTAATATCGAATCATATATTTAATGTGTCATATTCTTAAAATATTCCTCCAAATGTTACATTCAAAGATGTACAATAAATAGAAGTACAACTCAACGGTGACTAACTTGGATTCCACAATAATTTTCGAACAGGAGAAACGTTGTTTAGTATTCAAATTATGGTACTGAGATTTAGAGTTGTCAACAATCCGGCTTATGTGTGTTTTATTACCATCGAAAATATATTTGACTGAATGGAACATAGTGCAATGGTTGTTTCTCGGACAAAAGAATATTGACCATAAAATTCCCTGAATTATCAAAAATGTTCAACGGGTGTCAAAGGATAAAATCATAGTTAGTCAGGCTTCGTTTCAGGTTTCGGAACAATTGTCATCAGTAAAACATTGATATAGCCAAAAATATTATAAAATTAGGGAGAGCAACTTAACCAACCACTCGGGTTGTTAATTTCACTAATTTAACTGGAATTTTAAGAAGCCGCAAGAAAACTTGAAATTTTGAAATATGGTTCTACCTGAGGATAATACGAATATTGTAGATACACATGGTTCAAAGGAATGTAGTTATGTAGAGAATTAAGATGGAAAGATAATAAAAATAAAAGAAAACGGAAACAAGAATATTTCGGGCATATAAAGCCACACCCGGAAACATCAAATTTAGTTCATCAAATAACATAAGGCAATTTAATAAGAAAAAATTTCTCAGATTATATTAAGGAAGGACATCATAACTCCGAAATGTGTAGGAATGGTTCAATAAATGTTTTGCCAAAAACCCTTGATACGGTAGCTGTGACCTCAACTATAAAACTATAATCAATATATATATATATATATATATATATATATATATATATATATATATATATATAATTATGACATTTATAATCACCGCTTTTGTTTTTTTACAATCTTCGCAGATGCTCCTAAAAACCCTATTTTTCTATAAAATCAGATTGAGTGGTTTCAAAAATAAGGGTATGGGGCATATTTTTTATGTTTTTTGGTTTATCTCTGTAGAAGTACTACCTAAAATTGTGAAAAAATATTTTTGAATCCCTTATAACTAGCATTTTCAAACAATATCCCAAACTATATATGGAATGAAAAAATTGAGTAATAAATTTGACTCCCCCCCCTAAAATTTTTGCATCAATATATTTGAGTGCAAGCTATGACCACATCAAATTTAAAGTCTTTTTCTTTATGAGAAAAATGGCTGTGGTTGAGTGTTTTATGTCCGCATCAAATTTAAAGTCTTTCTCTTTATGAGAAAAATGGTGGTGATTGAGTGTTTTATGTCCACATAAAATTTAAAGTCTTCTTCTTTGTGAGAAAAATGGCTGTGATTGAGTATTTTATGTCCACATCAAATTTAAAGTCTTTCTCTCTATGAGAAAAATGGCTGTGATAGACAGACGGATAGATATGTGAGTTGTTTGAGAAGTGTTCGGTTTTCCTTTAGAGGTACATAACCGTAAAAACATACAGAAATTGACAATGTTACTTCCTAGCTAGAATGGTGATTGTACTTATATTACTAATATGTCGAATATATTTGGCGTTAATTTTGTAGAAATTCATTATTCGCAATTAAATGAAACTACGTGATGTAGCATTATTTCTACTTTCTGTAAGTTCTTTACCATGACCTAGGTTTAATTGTATTACAACATCTTCACTTTTGCTATTAGCAAAGATATTTAGATATTAGCAAAGATCTTTGCTGATAGCCCACCTGAAGATATTGTAATACAACGAAACCTAAGTCGTGGTAAAAAACTTAAAGAAAGTAGAAATAATACTACATCACATATTTCCATTTAATTGTATACTAATATGTCGTTAGCAGAAGATGTATGTGACAGTTAAAATCGTGGTAACATTCTGAATTTGAAAGTTTAAAGTATTCATCGTTTTCATTCAGTTTACAATAGTACCAACTTCATATTTTTATCCTACTCATCTAGCCTGTGAAACAAAAATTTATTTTGAAACATTCACACTATGTAATCATATTTTTTATTTTAAAAACAATTGTTAACCTATTGACAGGTGACGAGACATGCTGTCCATTCTTTTAATGATGGGTTGCAATTTTTAGATCCATTTTCAAGTGAGCCGCGGTCAAGAAACAATGTACAACAAAATACTATTCATATTTTGAAAATAGGAAAAATGAAGCTTTATTTATTTTCTAAATTTTGTAAAATAACCTTAATTACATAACAAAACTACAGAATACGAACCTTCTGCGTTAAATCTCACTTTAATAATCATATTATTATCGGATGTAATTATTGATCATAGTCTGTGACATTCGCAAACAATACAATTGTACTTGTTAATCCAAAAGTTATATAATTACTATCCAGTTTTCGTGGTATGTTAAGGTGTGAAGTTCAAGTGACTCATATCTACTGCAACTTTGGTTGGAAATATTTTATCATTTCTAAATTTGTTTTTATATTTAATTTACAGCTCTTAAAAAGACCTAAAATAGATCTGGGTGAAAGGAATAATAAATAAAACGGCCAGGAATGTTTATAAAAATTAATTAATAAAGTGGTTTTCTATGCCAGCAACACATCTATATATTAGTATGTGATGAGAAAATTTTGTATCCCCTTTTTAGGAATACTGCGCGCAGGGAGGAGTGTGAGATTTGGCATAATTAAAGTTTATATAAAGAAAAAGTGCAAAAGGTTAAAATTAATATATAATATGTTTTACAAATTCATTAAATTGTATACGACAAATACATTGAAATATTCGTTGTTTACGTTCGACAATAAAAGATTAATTGTCTACATTCATACTGTCTACATTCAATGTCAAGCATATAATATTTTGTGGTCATAGAGTGGCACTGATGACAGTTTATTACTAAAGGTTCGTAAAATATCAGATTGACTGAAAGAGTTCCGAGTTGTAAATTTTGTGTGATTTCAAATGTTCCTTTTCAATAGTCTGTGGAGTAAGTATAAAGGCAAACAATTTTAATGTTATGTAATTGATATCTATGTTGCTAACATTAAATTTTAAATTTCATAGGTATTGTAAGAAATTAAGGCAAATAATACAGGCTAATGAAAATTTTACACACTCAATAATACAAAATTCAAAAAATTATACGCTATGATTATAGAAGTTTACCCTGGGACGAAAAAACCTCAATAATATTCAAACTTAAAAATTTAATGCATTACGGTCGAATTTCCACCCCTGGGTGATCAATAGTTTGTGTAAATCTACTAACTAAATATTTTATATCTAATAGAGGTATGAAATATTTAGTTAGTAGAATTACATAAATTTATGAAGTGTGAAAAAAAACTATTTAACCACAATTATTTAAATAAATAAGAATGTTAATACAAATAATAAAACAAATAAAACTTGAAGAAATTAACTTTGTCATTGAAGAATAAATATTATTTCCTCACATATACAGTGAGGTAATAATATTTATATTAGCTTTCAATAAACATCTAATTCGTTTATAGCACAAATAATATAATATACGCGTAGAAATTCGACGTTTACAATGCTTAACTACGGTGATTTTACGCATTTTGTAACAAACCAAAAATGGCCTCCAGCAAAAATTAAAATTTTCCTTACTTGAAACATAGAATTTTTATATATTTATGAACAAATATACTTCAATAACTTATATCCTAAAAACAAAGAACATGAAGTTATAGAAAAAATCTCAATATGAATAAATAAACTTCATGTCGTAAAAATCAACAAAATGGTTTTGACCGCAGTGATAATTATTTTAAATAATAATATATTATAATTACACTACATACTCCATCAAACAAAACTTTTTCAAAATGAAGCACTACGTGAATCACGTTAACAAAAATTTGACACAGATAAAATTTAATAATAAGTAATCCAAACTTGCATTATGTCACAGATATGGTTAGAAAATTTCGCATTAATGCCAGCACACCTTATCTTGTTATAGTCTAAGAAATATATTCAATGGAACTGCGCAACAAGTGGTCCGAAAGAGAATGACCAAAATTTTTTCAGTTTACGTTAGTTTACAATCTATTATGTAAAAGAAACGCCTCAAAGACCAAAAGTCAGGCGAATTTGTAATGTTATTAGATATAATTCTCGTGAATATTATAAGCAATCAGTTATACATTTTCTAACAGATGATGGATACAGTAACGTCAAAAAGTTCGATTGTAGCAGTGCGTCATCGATGATAAAGTACTTATGGTTACACATCATGATCCACATTATATTCGCACTATTCTATTCACTATTTCAAACTAAATAGCTTATTAACTATTTTACGCTCGATAACTCTGCAAAAGCTGTAATCCTATAAACCTAATTTTTTTTCGGAAATATCCCAAGTTAACTGCTTAGAAATAATTGTTTCCACTAATGTCTCTATTATAATAGCCGATATAAATTGGTAACGATGATACAATTAAATTTAGATTTTTATACGGTGTCCGGGAACAAGTATCGGTGAAAAAAGATGTTATTTCTTGACTGAAAAATTAAATTTAAAACACGATTTTGTCAGAAAATTTAAAATAATATTTGTTATCTTTTTTGTATATACGATACGTGTGCACACTGTTCAGCGCTGCTTAAGAAATAAACCACGAACAGCTACGAAGACATTGCCACTACGGATAAACACCGCACTCCGCGCTAATATTGAATGTGTCAAAAATTGTACACATTTTTTGCATTCATTTAGAAAAATGGCTCGTTTTACGTTTTATTTCAAACAATTTTTTTTCCTTTATAGCCAATGAATAGCGTCTTTCTCTGTCAAATATTTATTCCCGGATACCGTGAATAACTAAACGCAAATTCCAAACTTGTTCGCTAAATATGGAAATCCTATTTTTATATTTATATTTTTTATACCTATTTTTATTATTGTTTATTAATAATATTTCAAAAATTTCGCAGCTTTGACAGTTATTTTCAACAACATTACAAATTTGTTGGTTTTTAGACATCTCTCTTGAAAAATCATTTTAACACTGTGAAGTAAATAAACGTACAACTGATTCGTTTGATAATCGATCAATTGTCATTCGGATCACTTCAGGCACTATAAAAGATCCTTTTTAATAGCATAACTCCGTGCCAAACGAATAATCTCTGGAATTTGAGCTCTAAGAATGAAATTGATGCAAATCGTTTTGTTCGTTCCGCTGAGTACGACAAAATGAAATAGTCCGTAGTCAATGAGATATTTCCCTAAGATTTTATAATCCTTTGAAGGAGCATATACAAACGTACGTATACACGTATACGTGTTTACAGGTTCCGATGTGATTTGTGCTTATCAACTAATATTTTCTTTAAGGACACTCTTTTTTCCCCACTTTTATTAATATTTCTTGAAACAAAAGATGCTATATTTTGGAGTATAGTATATATTGGTTCTTTTATTTCTATATATTTCCTCAATATTTAATTTTGCAAGGCTTTTGTTATTTTTTCTACGCATAGGCTTTTAGTTAGATGACTCGACTAAAATGGATTATTACCATTTTAAAATATTACTAAAATAGCTTTTATTTCAAACAAATATTAATTAAGAAGAAAATTAATTAGGAAAAACAGTATGATTATTATTATAATAATCAGATTTATTCCATTTTCATTTCACAAATAAAATTATATAGTATGAGATATTTACGTAATAAATATAAAAAATTTCACTACAAAAATAAGTTATATATAGTTTTCTGTACAAACAATGAATATTTCAACTTTGTTCTATCTATGTATATTTTTAAAGCACTTTTCTTATCGTAATTTTGTCATGTGATGAATGATATATGAGCAAAAAATACCAATATTTCTCGTATTGAATTGTATCTGTTTCTGTACCGGTTCTGTAACATTTTTAGAACCGCAGAATTTTACTTTTTTGATGCAATACGCCAGGTTTTCGTACAAAAATGCAGAACTACTAACCGAATTTGCAAATCTCACATATATGTTTTATGTTCAATGAATTTCCTTGGCTTTTAACATGATGCTTATAACCTTTCAATTATTAAACAACATTTATTGCTGCAGTACTGTTCTTCCCAATCTTTTAAGTAAACATACTTATATTCACCGTAGACAACTCTGTGCATAATTGAAATTATACTGGGGTTTTCTACAGGTCCGGAAATGTTTTGCTATTGAATGCAGAAACACCAGAAATTCTCTAGTATTGGTGAAGAAGAAAATAAGTTTCGTAGTAATCTTCCACCTCCAAGTGGTCTTTAATCTCAATTCAATAAGATTCCTCTGCGGTCTCATCTTGCTCCTCTTCTTCATTTAACCATCTCTCAATCACATCATCCGTACGTCGTCTAAATTGATTTGTCATTTTGGATCCATCTTTAACCTTAAAACCGATTAAATCATGAGAATTTTCCAAACTAAATTCAAAAACAAAATATAGTGCTTAAAAAAATATTAAATAGAGGCTTTTCATTAATCCATTAGGTTAACATCTACATTGTATATTGAAAATGGTGGCACTTACCCTCATGTAACAAGTGTCTACTTCAACATCTGAATATAAATGCGATGCACCCATTACTTAGAAAGAAAGAACAATAAACGTTCGCAGTGTTAGTCAAAACAAATAACAGTAGCCTTAGAGGGTTAATAATTAAACCCCAAAATTTGCGTGTTGAGTTGAAGTAATTGAATCTATTTAGGAAGTTAATTTTGCTTATCGAATTTAAATTACTTTTGTAAAGTCGAAATATGCATAGGATCAATATAACGTGAAGAGTCAACATTTTGCTAATTCAGGCCAGTCCGTAAAAAGGGTGTTAAATTTAATTAAATATAATTCCTCGGAGACAGCGAGCTAAATCGGCTAATGTTACCATTCGGAGACAGAACGCTTACACAGCAGATTCCTTAATGAGCTATCTGTTTGAGGCAATGAATTTAATTTGAAAGTGAATATTTTATTGGAAAATTGAGTTATTGCATTACTGTAGTTAATTTGCTTTTTAATTTTCAATTTAAATCAATCTCTTTGACTGAGTCTCTTTTTTTAACCGACACGTTTTTGAACTGCATATTAGTTTCGCTATAGTAGTGATTCTGTTTCGGAAAGCAGCTTTAAATTGTCTTTTAATATTTGACCCTTGGCATTTTCAATACAATTTACTTTTTCGAATATGGTTTAAAGAATTGTGTTATATTTTATTGATTTATTTTCTATTTTGTTGTGAATATTTTAATTAAACTAAGAAAAAAATAAATGTGTTCACTATTTGAATATTTCCCATTCTAATACATAATTTAATAAAACCAAATGGAAAATGAACTCAACATTGTATATTAGTGGAATGTTGTTTAATAGGAGAAATTATATAAGCGAAATTAAAATACAAATGAGGATGTATGGTGACTTTTGCAGTAGACGATGGAATCTATCCATTACATAAATCCGCTGCATATAAAGAATGTAAAACGTGATTAAATTCAGTGCCCAACTTTTGAAATAAGATACTAAGCGTTTAGAAACGACTAGAAAAATTATATGACAGTAAGAGAAAAAGGGGAAATATGCCAGATATTTAAAAAAACAATAATGAGGGAAACGTAAATTTTTTCACCAAATATTGATAAATGTTGATGAACAATCGGTCAGAGTAACCTATTTATAACCCTTTGAAACAGAAATATGTTGTCTAGTAGAGGAAAAAATATTTTCGTGTTTTCAAAATAATATAGTTTCTATTATAATTCACTTGAAAATTTTTATAACGTCGTTTAATTATAAAAATACTTTATTTTCTTAGAATTCCAACCCGACATAAGTTTAGTGATATATGCGCTTGAAGAAAAATGAAAAAAAAATTAGCTTTAATTTGTCTAAATATGAATAAAAAATTAATGGAAATGAAAATGAAATTTTTAGCTATATACTCCTGTCTATATATGGCATCAGTTCTAAATTTCATTTTTTCTTTATTGTTCTATATTGTAAAGTTCGCTGACTTGATGATCCTGAAATGATACACCGCCAATAATGGTAAAATGTTTGAGACGATATTTAAATTCCTATTCCCGAAAAATAAAAGTGTGGATGAATAAAGTAGATTTGGAAACGAACGATGCATTTTTTTCAAAATGGTTTTTCAAACATTTAATTTCCTCAAAAATCCCATATGAGTGCCTATTTGGTCAATATATATTTTATATTCATATCACAGATTCTATTTTAACTGAAAAGATTCAGTAATTAATGATGGTCAAAAGTAAGTTTTATCACTAAAATTAATACAAGTTTTATGCAAAGAATTTATGGCATGTTGATATTTCCCAAATTATTTTTCAACCGGAATGACCGATTTTTCTTTTAAATAAATTATTTTAAATGGGATGAACGATTTGGTTCCCTTTTTTTTCAGGACATCATCATATAAATAAATTCATCATATATTATTGAAACAAAACCTTTGTATAAACCTTAGAATTAAAATAAATTTTAAATTTAGTTAATACAAGTAGCGTTACTTCAATATGATATTAAAGCTACAACCAAAATATTTTTCATTATCTTTCTCTAAATACACGTAACTTATGATAAATTGTATTCGCAAATGATTGCGTCTTTTGTCAATAAGTTTTTATTTGTAATTAATGCTAAAAACTAAATAACTTTTTTCTAAATATGTTTACCTGTTTTGTAAATATTACTAGTATATTTTTTTCAATTATAAATACTCCAACTGTTTTCGAAGTGTTTTTAGAACAGAAACTAACAGTTATTCCTAACTTTTCTATTTCCGAAAGGTGAGGAATCATTATTTACTATTCTCTCATTGTTACATCAGTGATAATGAAAAGTTTCGTGATCGCACTATTTTTTTGTGTTATAATTTAACTCGATTTTTAATGAGTTTGGTAAAAAATTAGGATTGGCTTATAACGGATAGCGTATAGCAATTTTACTTATATTGCCTACACTTTTATGTAGACTATAGATATTAGTTTAATTTAGGATTATTAGTGGGTAAACTAAAATTTCGCAGTCTATGCGATTTTGTTTTATATTTGACACGAACACGTGTTTTCTTCATTGATTTTATACCACTGAATAAGAAAGTTAATTTAATCGAAACCCTTAGAAAAATTTAATAAAAACTTACAGATTTCTGTCGTAGTAAAAGTAAAAACATGCTCTTTTTAGTCAATATCAAAAAAACTTCAAACTAATTTCTAGCTTGATGAATATTTATCCACCGCACTTCTTATTTGAATGGAAACAGAACGATGGTCGATGGGATGACATTATTTTATAGTAGCGCGACAATGATTAATTTATTTTATGCGCTTATCAAAATACAACAATGCGTTATAATTAGTCTATATCATTCATACAAGTATTTCTCACTAGAATTCATACAATTATTTTCATCTCTCTTATTGTATTGTTATATTTTTTCACTTAGGCTAAAGTTTGCAGTATTCACGGCTAGTTTCAATTAAAGTTTATGCCACTGGTTTAAACTATGTTTAAATACTACAATTTGTTCACTTATTTTCATCTCGCTTACTGCATTGTTATATTTTTCAACATAGGCTAAAGTTTGCAGCATTCACAGCTAGCTTCAAACAAAGTTTGTGTCACTGGTTTAAACTACGTTTAAATATTACAATTCGTGCACTAACTTTCATCTGGCTTACTGCATTGTTATATTTTTCTACGTGAGCTAAAGTTTGCAGCATCACGGCTGGTTTTAAACAAAGTTTGTGCCAGTGGTTTAAACTACGTTTAAATATTTTTTTACGTGGGCTAAAAATTGCAGCATCACGGCTGGTTTTAAACAAAGTTTTTGCCAGTGGCTGAAACTACTTTCAAATATTACAATTCGTACACTTACTTTTATCTCACTTACTGCATTGTTATATATTTCCACGTAGGCTAAAGTTTGCAGCATTCACAGCTAGTTTTACAACAAAGTGTGTACCGCTGTATTAAACTACGTTTAAATATTACAATTCGTGTACTTATTTTCATCTCGCTTACTGCATTGTTATATTTTTTTACGGAGGCTAAAGTTTGCAGCGTTCACTGCTAGTTTCAAACAAAGTTTGTGCCACTGGTTTAAACTATGTTTAAATATTACAATTCGTACACTTATTTACATCTCGCTTACTGCATTGTTATATTTTTCTACGTAGGCTTAAATTTGCAGCATTCACGGTTAGTTTCAAACAAAGTTTGTGCCACTGGTATAAACTACGTTAAATATTACAATTTGTACACTTATTTTCATCTCCCTTACTGCATTGTTATATTTTTCCACGTAGTCTAAAGTTTGCAGCATCACGGCTAGTTCCAAACAAAGTTTGTGTCACTGGTTTAAACTATGTTTAAATATTACAATTCGTACACTTATTTTCATCTCGCTCACTGCATTGTTATATTTTTCTACGTAGGCCTAAATTTGCAGTATTCACGGCTAGTTCCAAACAAAGTTTGTGTCACTGGTTTAAACTATGTTTAAATATTACAATTCGTACACTTATTTTCATCTCGCTCACTGCATTGTTATATTTTTCTACGTAGGCCTAAATTTGCAGTATTCACGGCTAGTTCCAAACAAAGTTTGTGTCACTGGTTTAAACTATGTTTAAATATTACAATTCGTACACTTATTTTCATCTCGCTCACTGCATTGTTATATTTTTCTACGTAGGCCTAAATTTGCAGTATTCACGGTTAGTTTCAAACAAAGTTTGTGCCACTGGTATAAACTACGTTAAATAATACAATTTGTACACTTATTTTCATCTCCCTTACTGCATTGTTATATTTTTTTACGTAGTCTAAAGTTTGCAGCATTCACGGCTAGTTTCAGACAAAGTTTGTGCCACTGGTTTAAACTAGGTTTAAATATTACAATTCGTACACTTATTTTCATCTCGCTTACTGCATTGTTATATTTTTCTACGTAGGCTAAAGTTTGCAGCATTCACGGTTAGTTTCAAATTATATTTAAATCACTGGGTTAAACTAAATTTAAACATTACGTTAACAGATTTAATTTAATCTCGCTTATTGCATTGTAATATTTTTATATATAGGCCAAAGTGTCAGCATTTACGGGTAGTGAAACTGAGTTGTTGAAACTACCTTTAAGCTACTGGTAGGCTAAAATAGTTAGAAAACTTTAAGTACGATACTATTATTTGCTCAAAAGAATAAAAATATTTAAATGTAAGTAGTAACAAAGCTCCATTTCTTCAATTTTGTATTAATTATTCTCTTTGATGAGAAGATATTCTTACGTCGGTAGTACAGCAAAGTAATATTTTTACGATATTTATTAGTCGTAATTATTAGTATTTTTTAATATCCTATGCAATTTTTTATAATAAATAAAAGTAACATTGCGGTTAAGTATACACTTTTTTCTTCAAATATATGTCAATTATTTTCTTTCAACATTATAACGCTACAGCAAAACATGCAAATCTCCATTGTAGGAATTGGCAAATTGGTTGAGAACATAGTTAATATACATAATTCTTGAAATTCCATAAAACAGGAATATTAACGGAACTCTATTTTAGTGAAATGTAATATAAATAAGAAGACTTTTATTTCAAAAACATTCAATATTTAGATATTGCAATATGTAATGAAAAGTACGACAAGTGAAATGTATGACGCCGAATTTACTTTTTGGGAATAACGTTTTTTTATATTTTTGAACAAAACTCTATGTTTCTTTATTGTGTTATCCATCTATTCTTATACTTCATATTGTACCGAAGAATAAATCAAATTCTATGTCGAACTAATTGACGTATGTCGATTTGTTGCATTAAGCATACTTGAATTCTCACTGTTCTCATAGACTATATAAATGAAAACTCCAAACAACTTATTCTTTTCGTTCTTTTCTTGTAACACCCACCACTATACGGATTTTGCCAGCATTATTTTGCCAGTATTGTTTGAAAACTAATATCTTTATACTTCATAGTTAGGCAATGCAATGACATTCCTTGGTTTTTATTTTGATAAAAAAGTTTTGAAAACTTAAAAAATTACATAAAAGTATCTTAAAAAACAGATCCCCAACAATTTCTGTACTATTTAACATCACACGTAATATACCGAAGTATTCATATGATGACTTAATACTGACGCTTTGTGTTAAACTTTAGCAAGTGCAGGTACCGTTAACAAGTTTAGGCTTTTTAATATATAAGTACTTTCCTTCAAGGAAGATAACTTTAGGTATTTTTCGGGAAATAATTATATAATCATTCTCATTAGCATTTTTCTCTATTACTATTATTCATTAATGCCAATAATTGATATATTTGCTGTACAATGAAAAAAAACACAAAAAGAAACGAACTTTATTTAACGATACTCGTTCAACTCATCGTCAATTCACGCACTTAAGGAAGGTTGGGAAACTTTTTTTAAATGCTTCTCCAGTTTTGTTCCTTTAATTAGTCTTTTAATTCTTTTCCTTGAAATGTTTTCAAAATTTCACATAAGAGACTAAAATACCTTGATTAGGTGAATAATTTTTAAATGATTGAATTATAAACAAACTTTTCCTCAGTATCCTCACAGAGCAAATTTTAATATTTTAATACAATAGCTAATATACGCGTATTAATCTTATGTCGACTAATTTTCATGTTGAGATAATGAAAAAAACTTTATGGCCATTGAGTTTTGGATGAAAAAAAGTTTTTGCAGTATAAAATAAATATGTAACCATTAAAAGTAGTACCCTTGCCTGACATTGCCCTAATAATAAGCATATATAAAATACTTTTCTAAAGTATTTTTTACAGACAAAATATTAAATAAATGTGTACAATTGTCGGGAAATTGACATTTTTATTTAAATCATATTTAAAAGTTTCGTAAATATTTAGGACGGAAGATTTACTAGATAAATAAAAAAAATAATTGCTTGGTTTAAATTACTCCCTGGAAATTTGCCTTTTTTTATGAACATTTTTTCGAAAAACTTGCACTTTTAATATTACGTAATTTATTTCATGTTTTAAGTATATGGTGTCGGGGAAGTAAATATATAACTACGTATTTGTGTTAAATTAAATAGGTGACTTCTTTAAAAAAAACGTGCTGCTTAGGTAATTGTTATAAGGGTAGTCATTAGCAAACTGTTATGAATTATTATGGCAGCTAAGAGCAAGTTTTTTGTACAGGATGGCCAATAGTTAAAGACTGACAATAAATAATTATTGTATTATATAAAGTTCACATATAACATTAAATAAGGAATAAAACATGAAAATCGTATTTCTTACCAAATTTCTAAATGACCAGTCAGTTAAGTACAATGTACCTCGGGGTATTGTTGAAAACAAGCTTCCTCAAAAATGTGTTTAATTTGGAAATAATTTCTTCCTAATCTTTTTTAATAGAATATAATGTCATCGATAATCTTGGCATTATATTCTGTCATCGATAATCTTGACATTATCTTGACATTATATCTTTGTTTAAAAACTTACTATTGCATCAGCCACACTGCAAGTATGAATATATTTCTTTACTACTGCCAAACTGGTTTAAATTTTTCTTGGAGCATATTCTCCTTGAATATATTTCTATTTTTTTCTACAATATTTTCTCCAAAACAAAAAGCAGCCTAATAGTTGATTGACTACTGGACTTGTGGAGTACGAAAGAATTAACGTCTTATTGCCACGAAAATAAATTATCAACATAAGTATATATGTACATCTAATAACATTATAAGAAAATTCTTATTAAGCTTCTGTAGTGAAACAAGGGAGGCCTATAAATTCGTCAATCCACTCGTCTGTTAAAACCTTAAAGTTTCTACAATTTTAGTCCAATCTGCATGAAGATTAGAAATAAACACTTTATATGGGAAACATAATATGAAAAAATCCTTCTTTTTGAAAAAAAAATGGATCTAGTCAACGTTTTCTAGCTAAAAATACTTTTAAAGTAAATTTTTAGATATTTTTCTAGCTTATGTTAAGTTTATTAGTATCTCAAGAGTAAATTCAATGATTTGCAAAAATAATTGGTTTTTGCATTTTTTTTACATTTCACTGTCAAACAAGATCAATGTGAAAAATAGCTCGCAAGTACTGTGGACTTAAAGCACAGGTATGTCACATTGTCTGCTATTTCAAATATATTTCAATGATAAGATTGTTTTTGAAGTGAGACGAACAATATCTTTAACAAGCCAAAAAATCGTGAAGACGAATCGACGAAAACGGCTATTCGACTAATTTAAAAAAAAAATTTGCTTGGCTGTTAGATGGAAAAAAAGTTAAAAATGGCTGCAACTTATCTTAGAGGATTTACATTAATATTACATTTGGGTCAAAAGCCGTTAGATGGTTTCCTCAACAGAAACTTTACTAGATATTTACCAAACGTTTATTAAAAAACTAAAGCCAACATTCTAAATCTCATAGTTTTTAAGATTTTCAGGTTAGTTTAATTCCTCTGAAGGACAAACCAGTAACAAAATTTATATGATAAAGACTAATATTAATATGCGCCCAGGTATGTAAGTAATACGATTATCGTGGTTTACATCTTTTATTTATAATTATCAGGCTTGTCTTTAATATTCATACTTTAAAAATATAACAAAATATAATAAAATTTATTTACAGTTGATGACAAAATAACGATAATGGAAGAATTCAAGTAAATCTGCTTTTCTAATAAAATTGAATTAATACACCTGTCCTCTATAAATCTTAACAGTTGTTTCTACATCAAATATAATATACACACCCATTTTATCTGTTTTCTGTATTAATCGTTAGCGTTGCTGACTTTGGATTAAATTTTTGATGTAGATACCTACCTTACATGCCCATCAACTCGACAATTATTTGAAAGAATTTACCGAGAAGTTACACCCAAAAAAATTTAGAAAATTAAAAATATACACTGCGTTTTTGAGAATTATTCACATTTTTGTATTATATTCTCTTGTCATTAAAATAAAAAACCTGTCAGTCATAAGTGAAACTCGCATTATGAGTATTCTGTACACATTAGGCATTTATAAATATTTAATAGTAAATAATATTTCTATTAAACTACTTAAAAAAATTGAATTTTGCGAAAAGAAAATATATTGACTACTGAATCTCTCACAGGCGCAAACATAAAATAAATTATGTGGTATTACCACAATTTAACAATTTTCGGATTTTTTTCTTTACTTGTGCTGTTAGACCTTACTCCTTGTCAAATTTAACGATTCTAGGTCAATAGAAAGTACACCATAGATTTTGATTTATTTGTGGGCGTCAAAATATGTGGCACAAATGGCCGTATTTTTAGGGTTTTTGGTTGCCTTGACTTAGAAGTTTGATTTTTTTAAAACTCAAATGGCCGTGGACCTATTTATGTGATATTAATTTCAACGTGATACGTCCACGTCTGAGAATAAGAGTCTTGCTAGACCGACAGATGGTCAACGAAGTGATCCTATAAGAGTTCCTTTTTTCCTTTTGAGGTACAGAACCGTAAAAATTATTTATATCGACTTATTTTAATAATGAAATAATAATTTGGCTTAAATATCGACACCAATTCAATCATTTGAATTTTTGAAACTCCTTTAAACAACATTTAAATTGCTATAAATATTTTTATTATAGCAATCCTATGGTAAGGACACGCTTTTAAATTATTTAGATTTTATTTAACTAGCCTTGAAACTTTTCTTTTGTGTTCCAGTCATATTCCTTCTTTTTCTCAATTTATTCATTATGTTGTGACATTTTGTAATATATAAATATATATAAATTATATATATATATATATATATATATATATATATATATATATATATATATATCTGGTATCCACGAATATATAAAATTTCTTTTCACGAAAATATTTAAAGGTTCTATTTTTTCCTTACCAACCTCCTAGATTTATTGTATGCTTTTTTGTTTTAAAACTATCATTTGCTTTTGATCCTTGAGTACTGGTTAATGGTTAGCTTTAAGAATATGTTCAATAAACAGCTAAAGTAATAAGTATCGATGTACGATTTTATAAATATAGAATATGCAGTCATGCTTTTCCTTGCTACATGGAAATAAAGTAAACACATTCCAACACACAATATGTTCAAACGAGATTTCATATTTTCAATAAAATATTTTTCCACGTACAGAAAAAGATTTCTCCTCAGATTCAATTTACAAAACGTAACTGATGTAAGTATGTCGGAGGAAAATGGCTGTCGTGCCATATGTGCTTAACGAACTGTGTTTTGATTGATTTAACATCAAATTCATTTTATTTTTTAAGGTAACATAAGAAGAAATATAATAAAATTCCTATAAAATCAACATGTTTCATGGATTAATACAATTCGTGACAATAAATCTGATCGCATAGTCTGCGATGTCGGAAGTTATTTATATTAATGCTATAACAAGAAATAGGTAATAATTTAAAAAAAAAGTAGTCGCGTAATATTCCACATATTCTAAGCATGGAAAAATGATAAAAACTATTGATAGACATTTTGATCTAAGAACAGAGTATATATTAAAAGCAAACTTAACGTAAGCGATACCTATTTAATTTAATGTTCCGTAATCAGTAATCCCGGGTAACATAAAGATATTTCTTACTGCGCGTATTTACGACATACCAATTAGTTACCAGCGAACCGATTACGTCACAAAATCATGAATAATAACTTTAATGGACACTTTTTAAGGTAATATTTGATATCGCCAAAATTAATCTAGATGTCTGGATATAGAATGAATGTACTCAAACTTTTTAAGAAGCCTATTTTTTGTAAAAAGACATATTTTAATTAAGTGAATAACTCTTAATAAAATAAAAACTTACCTTCCTAAATTTCGTTTATTTTATACATTTTTACAAGAAAATGAGTGTATATTTTTTTTTACAAATTATCGTATCAATGAAACTTTTGAAATCGCAATTAGTTAGCAATCCCATCTCTACTTCAAAACACTGATTTTTGAGGTTAGATTTTATACTAACAAGGTATTTTTAACCCTTTCAATGATAGATTATTTTTATAATTTCAGTGTTCGATTTTATTAACTTTACCATGTGCTTCCTGTTGTAATGGCAATAAAACGAGTAGTGGAATGAGGTATGATTTTTCCCATTCGCCGATGAATGCAGATGACTATCCGCACTATTTACATTATGAACCATTGTTTCATGCATTATTTAACATTGGGAATGAAAATTTAGACGCGCATTAACATTCTCGGTGGAAACAAACCCTTTACGGGTATTATAATCCATATCTTGGGTCACCGTGGTGAAATTTATTCACCTTAATGAATGACAATTTTCCCGGTCTGAGGCAAAGATACTAATGTGTTTCCACATACAAATTAACGATTCACACAAACTTTCACGATTGCTGTAATATTTAGATTTGAGATGCAACAATCAAGACTGCTCATAAATATTTTACCTAAAGTTTTATGCATGAATTAAAATTATTTTGAAATCATTTAAAGTAATTTAATGCTCTTTATCAATAATAAAAGTGTTTATTAAGTGTTATAAATCGAAAAAGTTTTCTTATATTTCTCATTACAATATTTTTTATTCTAATGTTTAATGTAAATTTTATTTAAAATGAGAACACGGTGTATTATTTTTGTTTAAAAAAAATTAGATAACTTCCATTTTTCCACTTGTTATAATTATATTCAACGGCGATGAACTTTAAATTATAATATTTCCTTGTTTTGAAAGCATTAAGAAATTTTCATTTTAAAACGTTGTGATTCAAAATGATGACTTTTATTCTCTACTAACGTAATAAAAGAGAAACATTGTCTCTTTATTCATTTGTTTTTCTTTTTTATTATTTGGTTTTTTTCCAAAATATACATCCTTTATTAAAAGATAGGCTATACGTAATTAGACCCCCATTACATAAACAGAGTAAACATAAACAGTAAAAAACTTCTACCAAAACTATGGAGAAAGTTTGCGACTATGTATATTTATTGTCGATTAGTTATCTTAAAAATAAATAAAAATATTATTTCTGATCATCATATTTATTGATGTTTGTCGTAAATCTTTGTAAAAGTAAATGTTGGCTGTTAAATATATTTAGCTATGAAAAATCTTTTGACACTATATTTTTTCAGTAATTTTTTAGTAATCTTAACGGTAATCATTTATCTTTGCACGGTATTTCGGCCGAATGGGGAACATTTTTTTAAAGGATGAATATAAACAACGTACAAAATATGTTCTATTTTAAAATATTCTAACTGAGTTTTTCTCAAAATTTTACATCAAGATAATATTAAACTAATGTAAATATAAACGGAATATATCTAGGAAGTGATTATAGCTTTATCAAAGAGATACTCGTATCAGTAATGACGTAAGAAACATGTTGTCCTCCACGCCCACAAGCATTCCTAAAGGTAACTGACGCAATGAAGTGTATTTGAAACTGGAATTAATTTATAATTTTAATTGGAAAAATATTAAATTATTAAAAAAAAATAGTGTTATATCAAAGGTTAATGGAAATTTATAATACATTATTATAAAGACTCAAGTTTTAAGTCTTCCAACAAGTTGATGATATAAAGAAAATTTATGTGATATTATCAACGACCGAATATATCAAATAAAACTTACTTTCCTAAAGAAATTTACATAATAAAATTGATAGGTTTGAACATTTCAAATTAAATTCAAAACTTCTTACTTAAACTATATAAGTAAATAAATATATCATAATGGGTATACTAAAAAATAAATACAAGTTCAACAAACTTTCATCCAATTATAAGAAATTTTCCTCGTTTCAAAGTTTTATTTAAAATTTGTGAAAATTTTCCTCAAGCATAATGGCAGCCAATGTTAATTAATATACTTTGAAAATATACAAACTGACAATTTAATATATTTTACTAAACTTTAGACACGTAGAAGAGCTTTTTGACGTTTAAATTGATATTTTAAAATTTAATTCATTTCGTTGGTTGATAAGCACGAATCCCACCGGAGGTAGAATGCATATTAGAATATATAGTAGTATGTAGAAATTGTTATCATCTGAGAACGAAGAAAACGAACAAGTTTTCAAACTCTTAAAGTTTCGCCTTCCCATTGAACATTTTTAACTTATTTTATATAAAAAGTTAAGAACAATTAATTAGTTTTGACCCGGATTAATTGCAGGCTATTCGTATTATCTCTATTTATAATTAATCAAATTTATTCAGAAAATAATTTCAGGAGGTAAAGTTTTTACTTGTCAGTTATTGCTGAATTGAACTAGCGATTTTGGTCAAAGGATGAATTTATTTATTAAATTTAGATATAAAATATCACTAAATTCCACTTCGGTAAAAGTTCTGTCTGGCTTTATTCCATACATATCATTAATTATGTGATCATTTAGGGTTTCCTTTTTTTGTCAGTAATGATCAAATAACATTATACCTGTAGGATAATATAAATAGTTATTAAAAAAAGGTACGCATCAAATTTTTATTGAAAGATTGTTCCTTGTTGTTAGCGAAATACTACTTAAAAGAAAAATTACGCAATTCGGCTGAATTAACGTATGAGAAATTAAATTTTAAATAAAATGTGGCAAATCCTATTATTTATATAGCACTGACAGGGTTCCGTACACACTTAGGCATATGTGAACTTTTGACGATACATAGCGTTTCAATTTCTGAAAAATTGTATGTGAGTGTGCGTGTACATACATACATATAAATTAACTTATAATAAAAGTACACAAATGATACATAGTCGAAAAAACTTCTAAAATGACACTTGTGTATATTTTATAGCGTTAAAGGACATACCCTCATACAATATATTTCAAAATAAACGTCCGTGACATTTCTAATATCTCCGTGCTGTATTTTTCAATTTTGATAAAACAATCTTTGGAAAATGGTACTTTCAGTTTTACTGCATTCATTTGCTTAGTTTATTTTACTTTCCTAGAGCGCATGCGTAAATCATAAAACACTCACCTGTTTAGGTTTTTATTATAAACGTATAGTTTTAAAATGTATTTTATAATATAAAACCACATACATTACATTAAGGTTTAAAAGCCGCCAAAGTAATGAATACTAGCTTATGTGTTATATATCGAAATATAAATATTGTGATGGTAAATTTAGCCAACGGTACAAATTCTCATCCGGTAATAATGACAATCTACTATTATTTATTTCAAGCTTTTATTTAACTTCAATTCTTTGGTGTGTGAGATTATGAGTTTCAGAATGATTATAATTTTTGTGCCATTATCCTTCGTTAAACTGCGATAAAATTTTGTATGTGCATGTCCTTTTGATGCCAGTACAATGTTTAATAACCAATAATTATGATCAAGCTGAAAGGTGGTCACAGGATCTCCAAAATTATATAAAGTAGATACTTCGAATTTAGATTTGTTTGAAAAAACTCTTCAGAAGCTGAGTCCGAAACTATGATGTGGCTCAGATATTAGAATTGAAAAGTGGTCATAAGATCTCCTCAATGACAAAAAATGCATACCTTGAGTTTTATTAATCTCGATGCAACTGAGCCAAAGGTAATGATCAGGGTCTCAGGTTCGATCTGGATCTGGATTTACAAAATGATATAAAGTACCGTCCTTGACTTCGGATTTCTTTATTAATCTTGATGTGCAATTGAGTATTAGATGGTAACCAGTATCTGTTGAAGGAGCTGGAAGTTAGATTTAGGATCTCCGTAACAACATGAGCGTCTTTTAATTTGCCACAATGAGTAGTATTATTGTTAAATATAGATTAACCAAGCGAAATTGATATATTCATGCTACATCTTGTTACAATCTAATATAGAAATAGCGAAAGATTTGGAGAAAGGTACAATTGGTTATATAAACGAAATTCTATGGCCATATTTTCGACATTCACAAATATGTTACATTGACAGATCGTCAGTTTGGATAGATTTAGATACAATAGATTTCGTGTCGTTTTGGGGTCAGTTCAGCTTCAGGTAATGATATAAACTATCCATAGTGTAATCAAAAGCTGGAATTCGAATGAATATAATACTATCGACCATGTAGTGATTTATTTGAGCTTAAAAATGTTCGTAGCTGGACAAGCAAACAAACCCCTGAGAAGCGTAAAGTCATTAGAAGGCCTGCTTGTTGAAGAAATAAATTCAAACTAAACGAGAAATATCTTTGTAATGATGACATTCTATTAAAAGTAGATCAGAGATCAGTTGGCAACAAACTCGATAACAAAGGCTTTTAGGAAAATTCAATTGAAATTCAATATCGTCAATATGATAAAAACACAATGTTTAAACGCATTAAATAATGAGTCGGTTTACATTAATATTTTTCGTAAAATTGTTTATACCGTCAAATAATTTTTTATCCTCTCAATTGATCTTTTAATAAAAATGATATGTCATTATTTTACTTTTATTATTTTATATAACAATAAGTATTATTTTCCAAATGTAATTTTATTACTAATCATGAAATAAAAAACGTCTATAAAACAAATATATATTCACTTTTCCATAGAAATCCGGTAGGTATATTCTGCAAGTGCCCCATTTAAGGTGTAAAACTCAAAATTTTCAAAATCATTTTCTTTCTCTTCAATAAGTCACTCTTTAAATATATATAGTCATTTTGTCTTTTTTTTTAATTTTTGGAAAATAAGAGTTTTGTTTCTGCACATAATAGTAATATTCTAATAGTCTAATCGGTCGTAAGTAATTTTCTGATCGGTCGTTTTACTGTGTTTTATTTTTATTGTATTTGTAGAGAAACAAGAGCAAGTAACCATAAATAATTTGATGAAATAAATTTGATAAATAAAAATTATCTTCCTTAAATAGTATATTCTATTGAAAGACTTTTGTTGAGTTTTTTAATAAAAATAACCTAATAAACAAAAAAGATAAAAACATGAAGTTAATATTTTGTGAGATTTTGGTGCAAAATCATATAATTCGTCAACAGTTGTTAGTTTTTTTACATTGGAATATACTTTTTCCACAGGAATCTTTTCTCGAAGACAATATCAAAGAGTTTGGTAATAAATCAAAGAATAGCAACATGCCGATTTTTAACCTTTGATTTACTTTTGCTTTTCGATGTGTTTGATAGTACTTTTCAGCGAATCGGATATAAATTTTAACATGTTGCATACAACGTACAATATCATAGTAGAACGTTACGAGTGGATTTAGTTTATGTGGAATAGGTCGATAAATATAGCGGAATGGTGGGAAAAAAATGAATAATTTTTGGCCCACAATAAAGTTTTCTTAGCATGTCAATACTACCATGACGAGTAGTTAGCTAATTAATATTAATGAAGTAATTCATTACGCCAATTTAATAGTTTCACATACTTCTAAATTTCTGTTGATAGTTCAAAGTTTCAAAATTTCATCGCGTGGGACCTAAAAGATCATTCAAAGTGCTCGTGCGTAAAAAAATTTTGACTTAGTACCTTTTGAAAACTTGAAAGCAATTTTGAACATAATCAGCTTGAAGTCACGTACGTGCATAATTTTTTTACTTCTCGTCCAGTAACCAGGTAACAGGTGGTAAGGCTTTTTATAAAATTGTTTACATAACATTGAAATTTAAAATAGCTTTTTTTGCAAACAGGAATATATTTTTTCAGAAATAGAGAAAAGTCATAAAGTAACATATTGATAAAAATTATTTAACCCCCAAACGGATACAAAAAACCCCATACTTTTAAATCACTCTGAAAATACCGTTAACGAGACCTACATAGTTTTAAATTGGTAATTATTGACACGATAATGCAACAATATAAAGTATGAAAATTCTTAAACTCACTATTCTGTCATATTTTCTATATATTTTTGTCGGCATCGTCTAGCCAACCGAGTCCCTTGAGTTTTCCGATATAAGAGGAAGCTTAAAAATACAACTTGCCAGGTGCAGTCTTACATAAATCGAAAATAAAATGAACAGGCTACAAATAATAAGGCTCTATTTATCGGATGAATACGAATAATAAGGCTCTATTTATCGGATTAATATATTTGTGCAAGCGTTGATGTTTGTCTATATAAGAAAATTTTAAATTTTTCAAGGATGACATAAAATACCCGAATATTTATAAATTTATAAAAAAGAACTAAATTTTCAATAAGTTACATACATAGTTATTCTACTTAAAAACATGTAACTAATTATTTTATTTTAAATGAAATGCGATGAATTGATAAATATAATATAATTTTTTCTGTCTTTCAATTAAAAGACTTTACGTTTAATTGTTGGCTCGCTCTGATTACATTTAATTTTCTTTTTAGAATTAAAACTGCTTTATTCATTATTAAATTACTTTTTAGTTAAATTAGGGGAAACATAAAAAAAAATGATAAACAATCTCAATGATATTAAAGTAAAATAAGACAAAAAGTATAGAAGAAATTAAAAAAAAAATTGAACATATCACCTAAGCGTACATGAACTTTGTTTTACAAAAAATTGTAATTATATAGTGGGTTATATGTGTATAGTGGGAAAATTGCTATATTTAACCATAAATGTCTTCAAGGCTCAGTTTTGAAAAAACAAAATAAAATATTAACAAATTCCACATTCCAATGCATTAAATATTTTATTAAAAAAGTTTAATCGCTTGCTGACTATCTTTACCATATTTTATGATAGTAAATTATTATATATTATGGACCATATCTCATTAAAGAAAGTTCATGTAAACAACATCAGGTATCATGTTAGGTATTGTTCATCTTTGTCGTCTGCTAGGAAAAAATATAAGGGATGCTGTGCGAGCGTCAAATGAATTTTAATGATGGAATTCATATTATTAATGATAAAATATTAATGACAGATTAACTATACGTATGAATAAAAGGTTTAGGATAATTATTCTCAGACTTCTCATTTCAACTCATACTTCAGTATATTTTAAGGTTGTACCTTTGAGCTCCATTTTAATTGTGCCTTGTTCTTCTAGAGATAAAGATAAGATTGATATATGTATATTTAATAATCAACTGATGTAGATATCACGATTGTCAGAAAAGTATTGTCTCTATAATCTACGCGTGAATTTTTTTTTCTTGATTATAATAAAATTTTAGTCACGCAATATTTCACGAAAGTCAAGCATTCTTAGAAAAAATTTAAAGAATTGATTCATTTCAATTAGTTTTATTTACGGAAGACAAACTAATTTTTTAACATCGTTATTAAAGTTAAGGTGTCAAAAACTAATTTAGTTAACGAAGTTTATGTTTTTTTAGAAGCGTAAAGCTGGATATAATCAAATTGCGATTTAATAATGAGCTTAATTTTAGTTCTTAAATTCGTTGCGCAGTTGTTAAATAAATTTCTTGAAAATCATAATATAAATTTCTTTTTTGCAAGCAAAATTTGTTATCGGGTGTAAGGTTTATAAGTCGGTTCAGTGATGTTTAACGCGTATGACGAAATTAACTATTCACAGATATCACCATATTCCATGTCATTACAATATTTCAACACAAAAAAAAGTTTATGCTCTTACAAACTTTTCATATCTTATTCACCATATTTTATGAAAAAAGTTCAATTGTTACGTATAATATTGATAGTTTTTATAATCTCCTAGGAAATAATATAAAAAAGATATTATTCGAGCGTCAAACATATTGTAATGATCATGTTAATATCATATTCATACATAAGTTGCAGAAAACTCAAGCTATGATCTAAAATAGATATGTTAGGTTAAATAAGCTCATGAATACGACATTAAAAGTAGTGATTCTTAGATTTCTCAGTTCAACTCGTACATGATTGTGTTTCAGTACGCTTTTTAGGTTGTATTTATAAGCTTTATTTTAATTGTAGCTGGCTTTTCTAGATGCAAAAATGTGTTCGATATATGAATAGTTCAATAATCATATGAAATAATTATATCTTCATGCAAAATGTTTTTTAATTTTTTTTTGGTATTAATAAAATTTTAATGCGATACAATATTTCACGAAAGTCAAGAAACAAGATAAATTTTGGAGAATCACTTCATTTTAGTTAGTGTTAATTACGAAACACAAACTAATTTATTTACAAATGCTAATAATTATAAAAACCAATAATCTTGTTAACATTGCTAGTAAGTCAAGGTGCCAAATAATAATTTAGTTAACGAAGCTTATGATTTATTGGAAGCGTAAATCTGGAGATAATCACATTACGATTTAGCTTATTTGTATTTCTTAAGGTTGTTACGCAGTTGATAAATATAACTTCTTGGAAATTATAATATAGATATGTTTCTTTCCTTTTTGTAAGAATTTGTTATCGCGGGTAAACTTTATTGGTCATTTCAGTGACATTTGACGCGTATGAATGACAAAAGTAACTTGACGTGAGTAAGAATAACGCGCTGAGCTATAGCTGCGTACGAATGCATTATCTGTTAAGTAGTTTCCAGTAGCGTGCAAAGTTTAAGAAAGTGTTGTCTAATTTACCTTCTTGTCTAATTTACGCAACATATTTTGTATTAAATATGCCCATAATTTCTGCATTTGCAAAATCGACAACTTTACGTACCAACTATTCTTCATAAATTTTTAAAAGTCGGCAATGTGACACTTATAACGAATGCTTAACAGTAAGTTTTGAAAAATTAATAGATTAGCGGACTATCAAAAATTTTGTAATATTATATAATAAGAATTTATAAACTTAAAGAAAAAGCAAACATTAGAATTCAGATAGCAACATGAGTATGTTTTAAAATATGATAACGAAATAAGTGCATGAGGACTAGGATATTGCTTTTCCACACTATCTTTGAAAACATATACATGGAAATTTTCCGGACATCAGGGTTCAGTTGATTTCAAATTTTGTTGCTTGTACTGTAAGAATTATTTTAAATGATAAATGTATCTTTTTGGGAATAAATGGAGAAAGAAATAATTCACAGTTTGTACAAAGACCGCAGATAGACAAGTGTTTAAATCTGTTAATGAGAAAAACTATATGTTAGTTTTTTTATATGTTAAAGAGAAACGTATATATAGGAAATGGGCGTCGATCAGGATCCTCAACTATTTGAGATGTGACCTGTATTCAGAAATATGATTGTATTTTTTGAGGCTAAACCCGAATCGTACGAATCAATATTTAAGGCATACTAAATTGTTTCCCATTCCCGTTTGTATTCCTTTAATAAATTATTGGTAATATTTTTATTAAGATCGTTTTAAATTTTTGTATAAAGAAAATTTGAGATAGTGTATCTTGCCAAAATCACGACGAATGATAGCATTAACGTGAGAACGATAATTAAGATTTTGATCGATTCGTAGACTCTTCGTCGTAGGTTTTTAATAGCTAATATACATGGAATATATGGTTGTAAATAATTAATAATTTACATATATGATGAATTGTGCATAAATGATGGTGCATAAATGATGATACAGGAATGATGGTATATGACAAAAGTTAGAAGCAATAATTTTTAGCATTGGAAAATTTATTTTAAAAGGAACCTCAACTAATTTACCTCAGTAAATAGTAAAGTATTTATATTTATATTAGCTATTAGACGTAGGTTAAGACCTAGCGGACATGTGACTGTTATAATATTTACTGAGGTAAATTTGTCATATTTATTTTGAACTTATCGCTTTTGACTTATTTCATCACAATCTATCATTTATATGTCTTATTATTTATTTACTATAATACATACGAATGATATATAACGTAAACTATTAATCCTAGCAACAAGTATGTAAATTTTCTTTACTGAAATTATAATTCACATTGTCAAGGTAGCTAGTTTGTGTTATCTTTATTAAACGCCGAATCTAGATTCATGTTGAATATATTTTGAAGTATTTATAAACTTTCGCCACTCTTAAATTTCACTACTTATTTACTAGCTTTGTAAAAATTTTAACAGGTAAACCGTACATATATTTAGTTCCATATAGATGAAAAAACTAAGAGGATTCTAAATTTGCCTGCTAGTGGAGTAGGTTTCACAAAGAAAAATTAATTTTTTGCGTATAACTTATTATCGGAAAAAACATAAATTTTCCTACTTATCGGTTTTTAGACATAAAAACCGATAAAAAGCCAATCTTGTATTAGTTTAGATACCTAGTTATCGGTTTTAGACATATTTCTAAAATTATTTTGACATCACATTCAAAAATGCAAATAATAGTTTCCATCATTTTTATTCGGACCATTAAATATGCCAATGACGTTAATTAAATTTTGTGTATAGCTCGTGAAAAAAATAATATCTGGAATTTAAGTTCCAAAACAACCAAAATTATACTGATCCTTTTGTTTGTTTTGCTGAGTACGATCAAATAAAAGAAGTCCGTAGTCAATGAAAAGTTTTCATAAGATTTTATAAGCCTTTAAAAGCGCATGTACGTACATACATACCTGCAGATACCAATGTGATTCAGGAGTATTCAGTAATCTTTGAGAAAATATTTCTTCTTTATTTTTATCAATATTTCATAAAACAACAGATGATATGTTTTGGAATGTTGTATCTTTGGTTTAAATTTTTAATAACACCTAAAATGGTAAATTGAGTTTGATGTAATTGAATCAATTTACAAAACCTAATCCTCCTATCGAATTAAAATTATTTGTAAAATCGAAATTAGCATGGGGTTGAAAAGAGGCAAAGAGTCAACATTTATGCTAATGCAGGCCAGTCCATAAAAAGACGTTAAATTTAATTAAATATAATTCCTCTAAGAGGCGCGCTGACTAGGCTAATGTTACCATTAAAAAACAAAACGCTTGCCCAGCGAATTCGTTAATGAGCTTTCTGTTGGGGGCAATGAATTTTATTTAAAACTTAATTTTTTTATTATATGATTAGGTTATTGAGCAGCAGCACTGAAGTTAATTTGTTTTCAATATTTTCAATTTCGAATCAAACTGGTTGACTGAATCACTTTAATCCCCTTAGACAGGGGTTTGGGAACTAATTGTTATTGTTACCTCATTTGTGATTCTATTTCGGAAAACTTCTTTAATTTCCGTTTAACATTGGTTGCCGGATGTTTATAATAAAAGTTGTGTTAAATACTTTTTTGATAGAGTTTCACCTTTTTTATTCCTTTTTCCATTTCCTTGAAAAGACATTTATTAAGCTGAGAAAAATTTAAACCCTTCGATATTCTCCCCTTATATTTTTAATATTTTATATATAAATATATATATATATATATATATATATATATATATATACATGTATACTTATGTTACACACAGTAGGGTACGTTTTGAATGGCAATGTTTGGAGTTTTAGAGTGACTGGAAAAATATAATAATATTATTTTATCAAAATAACTTTGCAGTTTCTTTACCATACCTTTTTTGCGTTCATATCACGTGATTGTAAATTAGGTAAACGTATAAATATGCGTTGATGACTTTCACGTGTGCATGTAAATCTCCCGTTGTATATTTAATAGTAGAGTTCAGCTTGAGATTTTTTTAATCTTTTTATTGTAGCACTTAAAGGAGTTTCAGGTGGAAAAAGTGACTTTTTTCAAAATATTATGCATATCTTTTTTTTACATTTATTGAGTAGATGCCGAGTGCTTTTCCTAGTTTTGCTATTTTAAAAACTACGGAATCATGAGAATATTAATACCGTTTAATCTTTTCTCATTAACGCATGTACTCAGGGGAAGTTAGATGTATTACTTGATCGCCCATTTTTTACAACATAAATTGACCATAACTTCAAATAGTTTGTTAAATAGTATATTAATTACTAATTAACATAATAAAAATCACTTTTAAAAGAACGTCCATTATCTTTAAAAATTCTTTTCTTTAGTTACAAGGCTTGACACTGGGAGTTTCTTTATTATCCTGCTCTTCTGACACATCACTGTTATCTAGTCTAAACAGATTAGTGCCAGATTTACAGATTATCAGGAGAGACATCTTCAATTCGCTGTAGCACAAAGAAGAGGTTCTTGCAAAACGATACACAGTTTTTTATGATATATATTTGGCAAATATGTAATCTCCGCCACTATAGCAATTTTGTTGTTGTGCCTTTATGTAATCGCAGAATCCTTGCTTAGATTCATTAGGAAAGTGGAAGATTGTCATCTCGTAGACCGTGAATACAATCGAAATATTCAGGTTTTTTATCTGGTGCTTCTGTCTTGTACTTAATAGCTTCTACTTAAAATTACAACATCCAGCAGAATCACAGAAATAAATAAGCAATTTCATTGTAAGATGGTTCGGAAAATAAGCAGGGCCAGCCGTCTAATGCACCAGTATCATTCCGTTATAAGCAACCAGTTTTGGGGAATTTATTTTAAATAGAGCGTTCATTTGGTGATGAACATCTGTTGCAAATAATAGTCGTAAACTCTTTTTAATCATTTATGTTACCTCCTATAGCCATCAATTGATTTGCCATTCTTTTACATGTAGCTCCTACATAATTAGGAGCCCTTTTTCCATAGCAAAATTGGTGGCAATTTCAGTTGAATTTCATAATACCAGATAATTTTTTAGTACTTTACAGCCCAGTACATAAAACATAAACTTTTTCTGTATTGCGTGATTGGGCCTTTACTGAGAAAGTAAATATGGTAACGTAAGTATCTTTAGGGAACGATTCTCACATCGGTCGTAGATGAGACCAAGCAACTTGGTGCTTGAAGCCGAATTTTGTGACAAAGGACAATGTGAAATAATAGAGACTTTTAGGTACACGACAAACAAAAGGAGTAGATTTCCTGTTTGTACGTAACAGACAAATTTTTGGAGAAGTCCATGTGTACTAGAGCATTGTTTTATAATAATGACTACTTCAATTACTTGATTTCATTGTACTGATTAACCATATTAAACGCATATTTTAAAAAATTATAATATATTTGTAATAAAATATATTTGTAGTAAAGAAAGATTTCTTTACCATGATATGGATAATTGACTACTTCTTACTTATTTACTTATTCAATAAAATTGGATTTGATTTATCATATTCCGCGTAAGTTATTTTTTTTTAAGTCACAGCCTTTACATATTATTTTAAGACATTGTTTCAGTACACAGTTCGCAAACAATTTTTCCATCCTACCTACTCTGACCGTAACTGGCTGTTATTCATTTCGTAGAGCAGCAAGATTTCATTTCATAGTAACCTATGCTTGCACAGGTTTCACGATTTGACAAAGTAGGGGATACAACCCAAAATAGTCTTAATAAGAAATAATTGAATAAATAGGGTACAGTTTTTAAAAATTTCTTGTAGAGATTTTTCAAAATTTGGCTTAGGTATCGCATCTGTTTTCTTTGGAGTGAAACTTCTTAGGCGTCTATTCCATAATCGATAAGTGGATGAGAATTGAGAGTAAAATTTTAAGGTCGTATCACATTTAGGCACATTTCGTTACATAAGAAAGAAGAAAGATATGACGTAGAGAGAAAAAGAAAGAGAGCTATATATTCCGACTCCATGGAAGTGAAACAAAAGAGAGCGATATATATACAGCGATACAAAGAGATTGATTAAAATAGTATCGCGCATGCGGGCGTTGTAGATATACGCCTCAGACGCTACATATGAACAGCCGAGTTACGAACCATACGTTTTCTAATTAATATTTTAGCTTCTATTGTGTGTACGGTGCTGCACGCGTAATTTTTTTTATTTACTAAGAACATGTACTTAATTTATTTGTAAATCCAAACCCGCACATATAGTTGCGTAAATATAATTTGTAACAAGTGTAATACATCCTTCGGCCGTATTTAACCGTTTTCTCGCATGGGTATCGCGGATATTTTTTCTTTTTTTTAATGGCTTACTGAACATGGTTATTAGTTAGTCGTCATTTATTTTACAGACTAATTTAAGTGAAAATTTTCGATATGTATTCATATGATGAAGACGTTACTTTCATATCATTGCTTCATGTTTACATTTAAAAAATTAGGCTCATTTGTCTATCAGTTAAGTTTAAGTTCCACTTTCATTTATAGCTTTCCGTTCTTGCGTAGTTTTCTTCAAATCGCAATTTTGCTACTTCACGGCAAAGAGCTTGCTTCACTAATTTGTTTTAGTTACATCTTTACTTCATCAATAATTCCTGTTTTAGTCGTTTTTCTGCAAAATTTCTTAACTTTTCGCATCTTTTTTATAAGTTAATTTTTTTGATGCTGTCAATGAATATATAAGTATAGAACTTAATTTTAAATTTTGAAATATTATTTCAAAATTCATTTTTTAATTGCTTTATCTGTCGTAGGTTTATTTTTTCTTCGGTCTTCCTTAATATGTTTTTTTTCAGATCTACTTTCTGCAGGAATTATTATTGATCCATGATTTTCAGCTTCATCGCCCATGGAAAGTGCTGTGTCATCCCATAAAATATTACTCGTGTTTCGCTTCAGAGATCGTTGGTCTCTATAATCAGTACAATTATTTTTTCATTTATTCTAGTTATTCGTTGTTTTTTAGGTGTCATCCCTATAATACTTTTTTTTGTCCTTTTGCTTTTTCAAATATCTTAATTTTTATTTTTCTTCATTTTCTGCTTATTTCATGGTATTTTTATTACTTAGATAAGCCATTTCAACCTCTCCTTTGTTTTTAATTCCCTGCACAATATTTTCTATTTTCAATTGAAGTGTAATATTCTAATCTGAAATAAGCATAAAAATGTCTACTTACTATATAATTTCAGATGAAAAAGCACTGAGATAAAAAGCATAGTACCATAGTAATATGTCAATACTCTGGTAAAGCATCGAAAAGGGAACCGTCGACACAGTACTGATGAATGGGACACAAATTTGATGTTATATTTGAAACCAATATTTATACCAGTATTTTCCATTAATGAATTTTTACATTTCAAAATATCATATTAAGCTTAATATAAATCAAATCGAAGTGTATCTACGTAGGAATATAACAACTCACCACAGCACTGTAATTTTGACTGGAACTGTACGTGCATACGTTATAACTACGTCGCTTGGACTGATATGAAAACGGCTGTCTTACAAGAAGCGCACTCTGAAGCTGCCTTTATTACTAACAGTCAAAACTGTACGATTGAGCTTGAAAGATCTCTAATTTGCCAAAATTTTAAATTTTAACATTGCACTAGGACCGATAACTAAAAGTGAATACAAATTTTATAATTTTTAAAAAAAATTACTTTCAATAAATTTTATGACTAAATGCGTAAAATACATTGTTTAATGTTCAAGAGATTGTTGTAAACTAATAAGTTTTATAATATATTGGAAATATTGTAAAACATAACCCCTTAATTATGTCATTTAGGAGTTGGTATACGCAAGGTATTCATGTTTTTAAGATTTATTATGATATTCTACAAATTTACTTTTAAAGGAATTAAAGAAAATTAGGAAAAGAAATAAGGGAGGTTTATTTTCTGGAATTATATAATAAAATATATACAACAAATAATACAATATATATTCTATTGACAGACAATACTGAGTTGCTCAACTTTTGAAGAATCTTCTTCAGACCACTAAGTTAGAGGGCATTGATTTTGCTGAAACTAAAAAAGAAATAAAAAAAAAATATTAATTTCCTTTTAGGGCGAATGGCAAGCAACAACAATTAGGAATATATTCTTTAAACCTTATCAAAAAAGATTTAAATACGTTTCATTTTATGACAATCATTTTGCCGCGGTTCTTGGTGTTCATGTTGGAACTGAGCGCATGCCGTTAGGAAGAGGATAATTTTATAGTAGCAAGGCAGTCAGATATCATGCTCTTTCCTTTCTTTTTTGCACTAATCATTACCTCATAATACGTTGTTATTTTGTAGATATAATTCATATACGTATCTGTCAAAGTTGTAAGTTTCCAGCATTCGCGACGAGTGTCTATAATATAACTTTTTTCATGAGTGAATAAAAAAGTTGCAATGTTAAGAAATAATTTTGTAATTCAAATTGTATCAAAACGAAATTTATCTATTAAAATTTTACAACAAATTAATAAGGTTTTTATTAAACATTTTAGTCGCAATTTTTATGATTTTATGGTATTATATAGAATTTTCAGGTATTGTAATTAATAAATAAATTATTTTGATCCACCTAATTTCCTTTTGTTTACATACGGTTTCAAAGAGTTTATTACTTCATTAAATCGTTATAACACCACTTGAAAATCACTTTTTATAAACTATTTTAATTAAGACACTGATTTGAAAAAAGTAGGATCAATTAATGTGTCGTATTCATCTATAGAAAAATATTATTTCGGTGTTTTAAAGAAAAGGAAAAATCGAAAAATATATTCGAGCTACGGTCTAACTCGAATTGTAGGCGTTATGAAAACAGAAGAAATAAATTAATAGGTCTTATAATTAGACAACGTTGATACTACAGTACGAAAAGTACGAAAATTATTTTCCTGATAAAACTTCAAAAAAAATTAAAATAATGAAATTTTCTTCTCTTTGTCACCGGATATAATGAACGATTTTTCACTTAGGCTTACAAAATTGGAATGGACATGGATTGTTTTAAGCTACATACATTTGAGAAAAGTTAGAACAAATGACAAATAAGAAAAATTTACTTTAAAATTAAAATCAAGAAATAACTCTGTAAACAGCCATAAAGTTGAAGCTGTCCTTTTCCTTCTCCGCCCTGTTGAATGGAAAATATCTTATATTTTATGGGTTGCCTTATTCAATTTAAGGAATAAATAAAAAGATGTGAAAAATATTCATATTTCGTCTTTTGGGTTAGTCTAGTCATCTGTTCACCAAATCTTAGCTGACAAGCTCCAGCAAATATGTTAATCATCATATATTTAACAAAATAATCCTTCCTCAAGCATTTTCAAAATTTTCTTTATGTTCATACCGAATATTACCTCTGCCAAAAACCTAAATGGAGAGATTAGTTTTAAAAAAATAGAACGGATTCAAAATTTAGGAACCAGCTATATCTTTGGTTAAAAAAAATATTAACATATTTTGCAATTCAGAGCGCAGTTTAAATTTACGGAATTATACATTCGGCTTATTGTATATATCCTTATATTTCTTTATAATACCTTGAACCATCCTATTTCTAATTGATATTTTAGAAGCCAATTTAATAACCTCATACCTCCACGCGGTACGAGTATAAGGCTACCCTCTGAAAACCAGCTGTCTTAATTTCCCAAATGATTGGTTGAAGTTACCGCTTACCTGCGTGGTTGAAGTCATCGCTTACCTGCCACTTTTAATAAGCATGACCTTATGACGGCTGATCATATGACTCATGTACACGGATACCTCGGTCGGAATTCACTCAGTCTGTTTGCCGGGCTCGACCCAATATTGTAACTAAGCAAGCAGAACCCATATCAAATGCAAGAACAAATTTCGACGGAATTATATTTCCTTGACTCATGGAAACTGCTTACTCGCGAACCAATATTTAGACACATTAAAAAATGCACAAAAGAAGAAGCTAATAGGAAGCTAAGATATGGTAATTGGGTACTCACTTTTGAACAACTGGAACACTTAGTTGCTGATTGTTATACTTATGATGCTTACGGTGCCAAAACTATCCCGGTAAACGGGTTATGGAGTAAAACATGGAGAATGAACTTTTTTTCAAAAACTATGATTTTAGAATATCATGAAGTATATTCGATTTGACATCAGATTTGAAAGGAGTTTACGACTTCAACACGATAAATTCGCCTTGATTGAGAAATTCATACATAACTCTTAATTTTAATTTTGTTATTAACCAGGACATAATTTTATTGTCGGCAAACAACTAATTTCTACAAAAGGAAGATGCCTCTTTTTTCTGTATTTTTTGTATATTTCTGTATACGGCAAACAATGCCTATAAGTTTGCGTTAAAATTTTTGCTCTGTATCAACGTTGATTCCAAATATGTATTGAAGACTTTTCTATATTTAAGAAAAGATGATTTTGTGAGTCCGTTGTTATGCGTCTCATGAAACCATTTTGAAATAAAGAGCGATACATCATGACAAATATTTTTTTTACATCTGTTAATTTGACAAAAAACTTGTTTTCAAAAATTGCTATTGGTATCGGTACTACGAACAGATTCCAACGAGAAATTTCACCTTATGCCAAGTCACTTCGCTTGAATTTGTTCGAAACAAAAGTAATGAAACCTGATAGATACACAATTATAATATACCAAGAAAAACGGAAAAAGGATATTTTAATTCTAAGCACGTCATATGACAAAGTTGAAATCTATTCAAATCACCTCATAAGAAGCCGGAGATTGTAATTTTCTACATCGCTACTAGCTACCGAGTGGATGTGGCTGGACGGATGACAAAGAATTACAGTGTCAAAGCAACATCTTGAAGATGATCTGTGCAAGTATTCTTTAATATTTTAGATTTAACAGGAATCGATTTTCATATTATACAAGAAATTGAACGGTATACGTGTAAAACGGAGGAAATTTATTTTGAATTTAGCGAGATAACTTAGTAGAACCACCGAAACTGATGAAGACCTATCGTTAGAAATTTTATCTATAGAACTTATGCCTTTACTTCTCGATATTCATTATCAAGCATTCAAGAAAATAAAAAAAGATGGGATTGTTTTATAAGCAAATGTGGAAATAAAACTAATAAGGTTTGCGTTGGCTGTAAAAAGCCTCTTTTTGGTTCTCGCAACATAAATAAAATGTTCAAATGCATTAATTGAGCTTAAATATTAAAATATATTACATTATAATTATTTCATTAAAATTCTTATAATCTAATAAAACATTGACCGGCTGCCATCTTTGATGACAGGAAAATTTTACCATCTTTCTAGTAGTAAGGACAAAGACTATAGATTCGATAAATTAAGTACATTACGAATACATCAAGTAATAAAATAACGATAAAAAATATGTTTCATGTATAAATTCCTATAAGCAACGAATGTGTAAAAAAAGCTGGATAACTGTATTTTGGAATGTATCTAATTAGAAATAGTTGTCATTCTACAAAATATATTTATTAAATCATGTGCCCGAAATAATTTGAAACGAACTTGTTCATAACGCGCTACTTCAGTGCTACTTTTAATTTTATTTTGAATCGATACAGAAATTATAATCTTCCTATTACAGAACAATTTAAAACTTAAGATTTTATAAAAATGTTTCATAACAAAAATATAATAAAAAAATGTTAATTTCGTATCAGTAATTCTATGCACCGAAATTAATATACACGGTGTCCGCATAGAAAATATTAGCATTTTTTAAAGGCATGTAGAAATGGATGTAGAAAACAGCATTAATTTTATTTTTAATTAAAATTATTAAACGATAATTAGTGTCTCCATCTAAAGTACCTTCGATTAAAAGTTTATGCAGATAATTTTCTAAAATTCTGATATTGATATCGTGATTAATGGGTGAATGAACTTAATTTGATATTAAGAAATTTTGAAGATCAGCATTTCGACAAGAATACCCAAAAAACGTAAATTACGTCATATACACCTTACACAACACGAAATACGTCTTATAAAATGCGTTTAGATTCGAAGCACATGATTGTAATTTTGATATACCAATTATGTAAAACCGTTGGTAATCATAATTAACTACATCAGCTAAAAACACTGAAAGTCATTATGCTGAGCGGAGACCAGTGGCTGTTTTGTCACTAATTGGGTAATAGAAACAAATTAAAATAATTTTAGTGGACTTATGAATGGTTTCGAGTGGATAAAGTTGATAAAATTTCACTAATGCAGATATACGGTATAACAAGGATATGAATTAATTAAATATAATTAACTTGGGGTTGCGGAATACGAGGGTTAATTTTATAATTCGTGAATACTAACAAAGAGGTTCACTTTTATAACCGGCTACGGACAATGAACGTAATAATTAATTTTTCATTCCAATGTTATTTAAGCTTACTTCGTTTTAAATAATTTTTGCGTTGAATGATTGGTTGGGTTTAAATTAAAAAGTATGATACTAGAATATATACTTTCAAAATTCTGTGATCCAGGTTTGGAAAATATGTACAACATTTTTTTAATACAAAATTGACCCAATTAATTTATTTAAAACGAAATTAATATGTAGGATACATCTGAAGTTATAGGTGATTTGTATTACTGAATTATAAGACCATATTACTGGGCCAAAATCTTATTTTTTTTAAATTTATCTCCACTTTCCCTCTATTTTTGAAAAGTTGAGCTTGTGATCTCATAATTCAAGAAGTTTGCGATCTGACAGGCAAATACACGAGGGGTTTCAGAATATCTCTCGCTTCTTCGTTGTTCAGCATTGTTTAGATTTATATAGTTTCACGATATTTGTGTAGGGGCCAACTTTCCTCAAAAGTCCGCTTCTGCTGCCTCTTTAAAAATATCCAAATATTTATTAAAATTAGGAATATAAAAAGAAACAATTCCAAAAAAAATTATGAAATGAATTTATTCATCAAAGTTAAATGATTGTAATAATTTAGTTCTGCGAGTTTTAACTGAAATAAAAGTGATTTGCTTCGTGATAATGATTTATATTTTTATTAAATTAGTCGCACAGAATGAACGATGCATATAAAAAATATATAAATACAAATAAAAAGGAATAATATATATTTACTAATGGACAAACGCGGATAGAAACAAACCTATAAAAAAATTACTAAGGTTTTATTTACTAAGTATAGCTTCAGCAGTTTCACAAAAAATACTTGTGAAATGCAAAAATACTGCATCACAAAAGAGAACCAGACTTTCTGCAAAGAAAATAAACAAATTATTATTTCCGGTAGGGTAAAGAGAAAGGTATTTTTTAAAATAACTTTTATATTGTACCTTAACAATTAATTAGACCTTTAAATATTTTTTTAAAACCTATATTTCGTTTTATGGTAGTATTAAAATACTATTAATATTTTCTTCCAATGTAGAACACAGAATAAAAGTATCTATAACATTTGATTTATAGTTGTCACTAATATCCCTACTATGGTACAGAGAATACTTTTTTCCTTGAGGCAATCGGTCAGTTTGTGTCCGATCATTAAATATATATATGAGTTTTTTTACTTTAGGAAAATTCTAGGCGCAGACAAAAAAGGGTAGTAATTTTAAAAAGAAGCAAAGAATAATTCTTCATACATTTTTTCTTTGTTCATGACTAGGCTGAAAACAGACATTTTCTCTTTTTTTCTTATCTTTTCTAAATTTATAAAGTGCATCTTATATATGTAATAGCTAATAGAAAAAATAAAATCTAATAAGCGTTTAAAGAAAATGAAACGAAAACTGCATTTTCAGGGTCTGTTTGCTTATCTGTCATATCCGTTTTTCTCAGATAAGGTGCGACGTAGAAATTTTTTAGTCAATGCTTAAAAATATATGAGACAAAAACCGAGAGTCAATTAAAGTTAAATATGCGGCAATAAGTTCACTATGGTACGTATAAGTAATATGCAATAAAAGCAAAATTAAAAACTATGAGAGATAAGGAGTAAGACATTAAATTAAAAAAAAAATACTTGTAATATAACGTTCATTTTAGGTTGATATATGATAAATACACGTTTTAAAATTGATATTTTATCGCTTATCTACAATTATACAAAAATTTCAAGCTAACTAAGTTACTAACTAAGTCGCTAACTAACTAACTAAGTCGCTAACTAAGTCAGTTAGTATTAATGATATCTTATCTTTATTGGCACGACATTATCCCATTTTGAAAAAAAATTTGGTTAGGCGATTTAAAACGACATAGCCGAACAAATTTTCATTGAATCCCGATTGTTAAAAGATGTTTCTAAAATATGAGCCAGTAGAAAATGAAATAAGTTATAGATGGAAAAAGTCTGGTAAATAATATGGGTGCAAAAAGATGTACATTCTAAATTCAAAACTTTTTTACAGGTGGTCGATCCTCTATGAGCTCGGACATTATCATGTAAAATATACGCACTTTCCTGTTTTTCCACTTTCCGTTCTTAAGCATGTAATATTGTCGAATATAGCACAACAGAGATCAGCATTGGTAGTGGTCCTATATTCCAATACATTGCTAGAAGAAAATTATTCCTTTAAAATTCTAGAATACCTTCAACATATTTTCCTCTGTCACTATTTCTGTCCCAATCCCTGACATTCCCCGTTGGTTACTACTAACTCTGCCCAATTATTGATATGGTAAATATACAGAATCAATTATATTAATTTTTCATGCATTAACTTTAGAAAGACATTAGGCTCAAAGTGAATTGCTTCTATTTTAAAAACAAATTACTTTTCACCGTTTAAAATAATTTTTATGCACCTAAGCAAGTAAAAGTCTTAATTTGTGCTTATCTCTATTAATTTTTTCAACAAAAGAATCCAAATAAGAGCTGTGCGCATAACACACCTGAAAATATTTTAATTAAGGGCTACAGCTATGTTGTACGGGATCAGTTGTGATATTGTTCATTGACTAATTTTTTAAATATTTTGCAGCAATTTTTCAAGCGCATGTTAATTATTTCTACCAAGAATGCAATGTATTAACAAGATTTTTATCGCGAAAAAGGTTCACAAAGCCCACAGTCCAAAGCAAATACGACACATTCACGACTTTATAAGATGTTTAAACATTGCATAACTGTGCTTAATCTTTGAAATAAAATGGTCGAATTTTTTTGTATGTATATATATATATATACACACACATATATATATATATATATATATATATATATATATATATATATATACATATACAATAAGCACCATCAAAAATAAAAATATTTTGGTCTTTTAGATGTTTACAAGAAATAAGGCTCTATTATTCGATATCGAATAGGCTCGATAAGGCTCTATTATTTCTATGACCTCATTTCGAATTGCATGATCCATTATTAAGTGGAGTGGAACAAAATCCTTTATGAGATACTTTCTTATGAGATCTTTTGTAAGATAGGATTCGTAATGTTGAAATAAAATGTCAGTCTTGTGTCAGGTATATAAGGCATTATTTTACTACATAATAGAGCTGAATTGATATGAGGAGTTTGAGATCTATAATGTAGTGATTGTGTTATTTCATGAAGTAGTGTTAAATTGAATATAATTAATGTCAGTCAGAAACAAGGCCTTCATTGAATTTCGTACTTGGTGAAATTACAAGTTACAACTCTTATAAATGAATCGTCTTCTATCGGTGTTAGGAGCCTGTGTAAATTAAGGTACATTGATTTATGAGACTGGTGGAACGCAAGATAGATTTAGACCAGAGTTAGAGTCAGAGGTATCGTGTGGTCAATAGCATGGATGACAGATGGACCACGAACTATCAAATGAAACCTACAACTACTAATTTGAGTATTAATTTTACACTTGTTTTATTTATAAATAATACCAGTAATAAAGGCAAACGGATAAAATTGTTGGAACGCTTGGGCCATGTATTTTGGATCTTTCATAGACGCATGTAGATAGATTCCCGCATATATCACACAATTATTTGGCTCTTATTGCTCCTTCTTATTATAAATTGTATTGTAAATAGAAACTTTTCATGTTGATCAGTGCGATTTATCTCCTAAATACGAGTTTCATCACTAGAACGTTTGGCTGGAATGTTTCTATAGATACCCTAACAATTCTCCATACAGAAACTCACTACGAATAAATATATTTCATGAGATAAACGTTATTTCAATTTTGTTAGTTTTCTAAAAGAACCAAAATATTATTTCCCACTCTGTACGAGTAATGAAATATAATTCTTTCCAAAACAGATTACAATTTAGACACAGGTGAGTAGATCCCACAATTTAATTAGAAGTTTCATTAGTTAAGGCACTTGTGGTTAATATTAAAAAAGTTGTACTTTCTGTCGATAATATTTTGAATTCCGAAGAAACTAGCATTTGCTAACTGGCCCAAGACAAAATCCTAAATATTAAATATAAAAAATGCGTGGGCGACAAACATTCTACAGAATGTATTACGATGCTAGTGACTGTAAACACAATGATTAAAAATAAGAAAAACCATCAAGATCAACAAATATATGCTATATCGGTAATGGTAAACCCAGGAACAGGTTACAGCAAAAACAATATAAAACATTATTTTCATCAAACAGCTAGAAATACTTGTTATATTTCACCAAGATGATCATGAAATATATGAAAACCAAGAATTTTGATCGGAAAATGTACATAATCTTTTCTAGTTTAATTAATTGATTATTCAATTGTAATTTCTTTATTACTATACTATTAAAGTAATACTTTCACGGCATTAAAATAACCCTAGCTTTATCTGTGGGTTTTGCTGAGAACAACAGAGAAAATTTCGATAAAACAGGGGTCTAGGATAGCAAAATCGTTCCTCCTTTCTCCAAATAATTTTTTCCTCCTTTCTTCATATGCGTTAGCGACGGTATAATATTTGTGGTTAAACATAAGTTATTTGGGTATAAAATGACGGTTTTAATTTGGTTTCAAGTATTGAAAGTAAAAGGAGAAAATTCAGTTAAGTCAGTAATAATATTATCTTATAACGTGACATAATTTTTAAATTTGCAAACATAAAAGAATAAGTAATATTTTGAACTAAATTTGAATATGCTAAGGGCACTTTCTAAAGTAGTTATACTTACACTATGCGTATTTAGAGATAATATTTTCCTATTTCTATTTCCTCTTCATTTTAAAAACTTTCCACACTAAAAGTATTGCTCGATACCTTTAAATTTGATAAATAATTTTTTTTTCTTTCTCTAGTTACCCGAGCTCTTGCACGCCAGTTTTGCACGTTATGCACAGTACGCGTTGGCGGCATAGTAAAGTAGTTGTCAAATACTTGCAAAAACATCACTTTTTAAAATTCTACCACTTCTAATGGCCAAAAGTATCAGTTTAATGTACCACACCTATTATAATGTCGTGAACTCTGTCAATCGCCATTACTCCCGCTCAAATCGATCAGTGTACTGCTGAGTAATCACTAATTAAACACAGCGCGCGATGCTAAATTTAATTCCGTATGAGTCGTGTTACTCGCACCTGCAGTGTCATTTACGTAAGCGACATATGCACTATTGAGTAATGGCTTCTTTCCTCTAAATTATGGTACTAAAATAATAATGGTTGGTGATATATTTCGTTACATATGGTTATTGTAAGTGACACCCATCTGACCGAAATGAAAGACGTTTCACGTCAAAAAATAAATAATGTTACGCAGCTTTGTAGCATTTGTCATTTTGTTTTGAAAATCAGGAATCACTTCTAATTTTTTGGTATTTCGTGAGAGCATTTTATTGGCGAATGTAATTTACGTTAGCCAATAAAGAACGTTAGCCCTATTATCATGCTGCGCCCCTTTTGATCATACGATAGTTTTCAAAGTAACTGTATCTTAGTGAAAAACTGCCAAAAACACACGTGTACGAAGAATGCATTTTCGTTATCGTTTCTTGTTTTTATTTCGTTACAGTTTACGTAAAATAAGCCAGTTAAAATAGAAAACCTTTTTCTGCTTCTAAAGCTATAAATTACATTAGAGAGTGAAATTGAAAAAAATAAAAGACAATATTCAGAAATGTGCCCTTTTATGAATTGAACATAAGTGGTAAACGATTTTATCATTTGTTGCAATACTCATAGAATGTATGAAGGCATCGTAGGTCTGTATTATTTCGGGAAAAGATTGATTTTAATCACTATCATATGTAAATACCTAATTTGTGTTAATATTTAAGTTGATTTCAATGTTAACATTTAGGTAGATTATATTTAGTCATGCTACAGATAAAAATATTATTTCATTTTTAATTTTTGTTTAAGCGTGTTTTTGTGTCTAATATATCGGAATGTTTTTAATTGTGGGAAAAAATATTGCCCTGCCAAGTTACAGATTTAATACGGATTAAAAGTAATCACTTCGGGTTATTCCGATTATCATACTTGAAATACGAAAACCTTTTAATTAGTGAAATAAACTAAAGTACTAAAATGTAGAAGTTTAAATTCCTTCGTCTGTTACATTATTTAAATGAATTTGAAATTATTGTTTTATCTATAATACAGTTTATCAAGTATAGGTGAGAAGTTAATTGAAGATTGATATTTTTACACTTTGTTTAGTTCAGACTTTAATTTTATGGTATCTATCAATCGACATATGAAGAGGCTTTACACAAAAGGATTAGCAAAAATGTAATATGATTAAGAGAAATACTCAAATGATTGATAACATGATTAACTCGATAATGTGGAGAGTACGATTGTGTTTACAATGACATGGTTAATATTTTGAATATATTATACTTAAAGCTAATCAAATATTAGGTGAAGTAATTTTTCAGAGTACGTAAAGTGAATAAAATTTAATGGAAATATTTTTTCTTTGCCATATTTTACAAAGTATTCAAGTCACGTGATAATTTATTTCCTTATAATTACAACACGAGTAAGTACATTATCAACATTTTTGTTATTATCATCATTTGTTATATTAATAGTCATGTTTCACGTCATTTAAAGAAACAATTAAATTCAATACATAGGTGTGTTATGGCGCAGGTGTAGTGAAATAATAATATTATCTTCTTACAAATGATCGAAATGGTGCTATTATTACGTTGATTCCAGCTGTCCGCTAAATTCAATAAAAGATAATCTATATGAAGTGGTTACATAGAGTAAGCGTGAGCTTATATACGTGCGTTTAGCTGTCCGCCAAATCACCACTCCGGGTAAGTACTGGTCTCCCTGGGCATGTATTGTATGTATTGTATAAAATTTTATATATGCCCTATATTTAGATGTCCAATATTATATGTTGTGATAAGTGTCAATAAGTATCTAAATTAGTGCGAAACAGTCATATTGTGAGTTCTACTCGTGCTTAACTGATTCATTAATTTTTTAAATTATACTTTAGTGTAAGCTTCTTATCCACCAAATATATATGGAAAAAAATGACTTTTCAAATGGGAAATTAGGAAAGAAAAATAGATAATTGTAATTTCCCAGGTACACAAACTTTGATAATTATTAATAATTTTTGATAAGTTTGGGTTTATACTTTGATAATTATGGGTAATTTTGGATTTATACTCTGATGATTATTGGTAATTTTGGGTATATTCATTAAATGCATAATCTCCGTGCGTAATTTTTCTTTCCTATTGACTTTTAGATTTTATGCCAAAAATACTTAAAACTGGCGTATTTTTTTATTTTTTGTGTGTATTTATTAAATACAAACGATTAATATTTGTTATGGAATAAACCAAGACAGCTAAAATTATATTTTTTAGCAATGTCACATCCCGTTACACATTTACGTCATTTTAATTTCCATTCAAAGAAATAATAAAAAAATTGGACGGCTTCACTGCCTTTAAAGTCTTAAGTAAATTTTTTCCAAATCATTCAGTCCATCATACAAAACATACTGTGGATTTTTTAATATCCCTTTTAACATTTTACATTTCTTTAAACACTATTTTATTCGTTTGCATATTTTTTTATTCTTATAGATGAAATGTCGTTTATCATTAATATTAATTTATTTTTAAATTAGCGTTTTTTTTCGTTTTAAAGAAAAAATACTGGAACGAATATAGCAAGCGGATGAATCCGAACTTATACATAGCCTCATCGTAATCTTAGTAACTTAATTGGTCGGTATGCACATGTTTGCACATTTGGATGCATATCTCTGAGTGTATATTTAATTTTTTTATATCTACGAACATATTTTTTAAAATTCTAGGGGTATAACTAGGACTTTCAAATAATGTACAAAACAATGGAATGCATATACACATGATGTATAAAATTATAAAAACCTTCGTTCATTTAATTCATCTCTTTAAGTTTATCATCTAAACCTATCAAGCATGAGTTCTAAGCGACTAATACTACCTTGTATTATTATACCTAATATTCTGACAACTAATACTACCATGGTTCCGTATACATTCAAACAGTTAAAAGATTTAAGAGTACGTGAACATTGTTTACTATATATTTAGCATACATGAAAATATGTACAGGTTCCTAAAATTATAAGATCAAGTATAATTGTTAAAATTTTGAAATATAATTGTTTTTGAAGTAAAAAGTTCTCATAATAAAATTATTTCAAATAATATAAAATGAAAAACAAGAATTAAATATACGTTTTCAAGAACTTAGCTAGTTTAAAATACATGAGTTAATAAAGTGTTCATATTGCCAAATTTTTGGTTTCTTCGTCTAGCCCTTTCAAATTATATCCCAAACTTTATATCAAATTAAAATAAAAATGGAGTATTAATTCTTAACTTCAAAATTTTTCGTACTGAGATATCTGTGAATTAATGTTTTATTAAGGAATTCAATCTAATCAACACGCGGCTAAACATAAAATAGAAATTTTCAGTTTAATGCCATTATGCTGAATCAGCACTCAGTTCTTTGGTGCTTATTTTTTTTTTTTAAATTTACCCTATCTTTCCGCATTTTTTATACATCCGTGGCATATCACTTCACAATTTTCTTGTCATTTACTCTATCTTTACAAAAAAAGTGGTGATAAATTTGTGGATCAGGTTTTTATTATGATATATTTCAGGAATAACTTACACTAAGAAATATACCATTTTTTGACGTAACCATTAAGGTCACGTCAAAAAAATATATTTCTACTAGTATATTTCTTTAATCCAAAGAATGGTTGTTTAAAAATAATAGGGAAAGTGGAAAAATATAATGATTTATGAAAAATAGCGGCCAAAAGCCAATCATTATCAATTACGCAAGCCTTCTATTTTGCGTAATTGAAATTTTATATAAGATATAATAAATATTCCGCAAAAGAGTTGCAGATATTTGTTGAAAATCGATACTTTCAGGGGATACATTCTTTTAAATAATTGCTCCTCACGAAAAAAGTTAAGTCGTTTATATAAAATACAAGATAAAGTAATTTTTTTATGTGAATCAACAACCTAGTCGCCAACTAAAAGAGATGAAAACAGGTTTTATAATCCACACTACACAAAAGTGAACAAATAATAGCTCCTTCATTCTATGACAATTCACTTTATTCTGTTCAATAATATATTTTCCAATACATAGAAAAGAACATTCCCAAATGAAGCTCATATCAAAGTTTTGAAGAAAAATCCTATTCGTTTCCTTTATATTTAATGAACCGGGTTTTGATTAGTTCGATGTGAAATTAATTTTTTTTCTTTCAAATATATAATGCGAAATAATAAACCTAGATTTGGATAAAGTGGCATGAAATATGACGAAAAAATTAATTAAGACCTACTATTGCAAGAAATATTGAATTACGTTTTCTAAATACCAACTTGAATTAAGTTGAGCGTAAAAGGAATTTATAAAACCTCCATATAATAAAAACTCTGTAGTAAATTTTTATGTTGTTAAAAGATATTTTTGATTTTAGGGGTTAGAATATTTTAAGAAATAATGTATAATGAAATGTGTGGTTTTCAATGGATAAATAAATCATTTCTCTCTGCCTATTTTACTATAAAAAATTTGTTTTTTTACAAATTTCTTATAGAAATAACTGTTGAGGAGTGATAATGAATGCCCGTGTAGATATCACCAACAAAAGTGACATTTTTTTATTTTTCAGGGGATACTTCCAGCGAACAATGGAAAGTAAAGAGCGTTTCGATTATTTCAATGAGTTTGAAATGACTTTAAGTCAACTAACGTATATCTGTAGGTTTTATAATAAGATAGACAAATATAAACTATTTGTATCCTTCATGAAATGTGGAGATAACCAATCTATAAGGTTTAAGTTATAAAACTTTTATACCTTTTTGTTAGTAAATTTTTATTCCGAGTCGGTTACCATATAAATAATCAAAATGTTTTTAACTATTGTGAGATCGCTAATTATGTCTTACCATTGATCCTTTTTTGAATACACGTTTCATAAATTAAAATTGCGATTTTTAATCGTCGATTTGCTTATTTTTTTTGTTTCTTTTGAAGTTTATAGCCATTTCTTTAATTTTTATACGGTATTAATACTACAGAAAATGATTTTTTTTAATTTCAGTTATGTTTTTATGTTTGTTTAACATCAAATTTTGTTTTATCTAAAATAATTAGTATTCCTAACACTATATCATCGTGAATGAACATGTAACGAACAGCGAAATGAAAGAGCAGAAATGATAAATCGAGTAGTAAGTGCTATGGAAACTCTGAAACTGGGATAAAAGTATGAGCAGTAGGAATATTTAAGAAATGTTCCCTAAATTTTAATTATAGATATGTAAAAAATACCTAAAAATACTGTAATAATCATTAGCTTCTGAAAATTACAAGTAATACTGAAAAAAATATATTATGGACGAAAAACTTCATATGTTCAATCGAATTTTTTCTTATTTCGAAAATTATCGTTCAGATTTACCAGTTAGTTCAATAAAAGAATGTATTGAAGTTTTTAATAGCACATTATTTCAATCAGCTTTATCTCGATATCCTTACGGACAGAGTGTTACAATAACAAATTCGTAGTAAGAAATTTAAAATAGTTATTATCAATAAACAAATTATTGAAATCATTGCAATGCAACTAAAGTAATTGTTTGTCTTATTACAATAGGTTTATAAGATAGTTAATACAATCTTAAATCTGGCTTCAGAAAACATAAAAAAATGTAAAAACAAGTTTCGTAACTGAATTTTCCATTTCTGGTCGAGTAGTTTCTTAATTTCATAAAGGACAGTTTTCCTTATTTATTGATTTAAAAAACTTATAGGAAATATTTTTAGAAGTATGGAATAATTTCATCACTTATTCAAAACTACCAATATATGATTAGGCAATCACCATTTTTAGTATTTTTCCATTAAAACATATTCGAATTTTAAGTTTCACTCACACAGATGAAATTTGTTGGGTATATATTTCAACATATTACAAATAATTTTTCAAAATTTTTACACAATAGTGTATTATATATTATTTTATTTTAATAATTAATTTTCTCATCAAACTGAAATTCCATTGATTATAATACAAGATACATAACATCAAAACCGAAACTGTCTTATTATAAATATACATGATCTTTTCAAAAACAAAATCCAGTTAAATATCTAACAGGGCACCCGAATATTATTATTTTCTTCATTTCAAGCCATTAGTTACCGTTTCCATTGGTTCTAAGTATTTTAACTAATTTGAAGCCACTTTATTTTTTGAAAATTTGCTTAAGTTATAGCTAAGCATTATTTTAAAATTGTTATATATTAGAGTTGTATTTATAGACTAAACGTTTTTATATTTCTAATTAAGATAGAAGAATTGAATTGTTAAAAGGTTATCAGAAAAACGCCTGTCAATATTGATACATCGACAGAGATAGAGAGGATGCGCAGTCAGTCGCCAACAGACACAGAACCAAAAATACACTTTAATTAATCCACTTAATTTGAATCTTGTAGAAGTTTTTTTAATGAAGTGTTAATATTTGTGAAAGTAGTTTTAAATATGATATAAAGCAAGTTCAAAAAATATTCTTCCTTTTAATATTAAACTAAAAAAGTAAAAATAAATTAATGGTTTATCAAACTAAAAAACAAGCTTTTACTGTCTACTCTGTAAGGACTTTAGTGCATGCCATGTTTGTTATTGCGTATAATATTTAAGTTTAAAAGCGTGGGACACTTTTGCTTCCCAAATATTATGTGAATGAAAATTTTAATACTTCCGTAAGTTTTCAAGATTAAAATATTAATTTTAATTTAAAACAAGATGGATTCAAAATAACTTACGGATTCTAATAGTTATATTTACAAGTTTTGATCATGCCAATTTTATGTAGATATGTAATGAAATTTGTAAAAATAATTTTCATGCACTTTTAATTCTGATGACAATTCAATAATTTCATAAAACGAAGAAGAGACAAAAAAATAACGGAATTTTTAATATAAATTTTCACTCACTTCCAGATATTCGACTTATTCAAAATTTTCCAAGCGAAACAAGAACTAATAATATTGTTATAAATTCACAAACTACTTTTTTCCGTTTACAGTCTAAAAAAAGAAATCTAAAAGAACTAAAATAAAATTTTCCAACTAAATTTTCACCCACCTCCAGATGGAAAAATTATTCAAGGTTTTGCACACATATCAAGAACCGTTGAGGAACTCGGTATCAAGAATCACTGTATTGTTATTACAATAATTTTTTGAGATCGAAAAAAGAAATTGTATGGTCTTAAAACAAAAATAAAATATTAAAAAAAAACCAAAAATTAATTAATAGGTAAACAAAATAAAAAGCACACTTACAAAATAATGTATTAAAAAGCAAAAAATTATTATAGAACCTATTTTCTCTGTATACCAAGTAACGACTTCAGTGAAAGCCATGTTCGTTATTGGGTATACTATTTGAATGTAAAAACATGGAGTGCATTTTCTCGAAAATAAAAGATTTTGTTTCTCATATTAATATTAATAGAATTAAAATGGTTAATATTTTTGTTAAATACCAAAACAAAGCAACTCAGGTAATTTTTTAGAAGTTTTGGAAATAAGTTCTAGAATTGAAGATAAAGATTAAAGAGATAGATATAAGCGGTCTTGAGAAAAACCAATTGATTTACTTGTTCCTCTAGATATTTAAATTTATAAGACACATTTTAATAAATTTATAAGACAAATTACATAACTACATAAATTTATAAGATAATTTATAAATTATAATTATTTATAAAGTTTGATAATATGTATGATTAAACAATTTCAAACACGGGTTCAACTTTTATACGCGACATGACTTCATCAGAAATAACGACATTGATTGATATATGTTATTTTACAGGAGCTTTCCACAAGAATAAATTGAAAAATGTATATAACATTTTATGAAGCAACATTAAGAGAAGAGAGCAGTGAAACTCATCTGATTAGCAGAATCACGAGTAATATGTGACCATTTGAAAAAGAGCTGTCAGTGTCATTCTGATATACACACAATTAATAAGCAAATGCTCAAACTTTACGGTCATTTTATGTTTAAAATTTTATGACCATTTTTAATTAAAACGAAACCATATCAAAATCCTCAAATTAGGTGGCTCAAAAACTGACTGTGTGCTGAAAGGTTCTGTCTATGAAAGATTTAATACTTCGTAAGTACCCATTAGCTGTACACCACTCTTCTTTTTACCTGCGATAAAATATAAAAATATTAGGAAAAGTTTCTTTTCTATGTTCCAGTCTACTTAACAGGAACATGGAAAAGAACTTTCTACGTACATAGAAAGTTTGATGGAAAAGAAAAAGTGGAAGGCGCAGGAAAACAATTGATAATCTATCAATTGAGGTCGATCCATTGATTTCTTTTGTTTAAATGTGAATCAATTATAACTGAATAAAATCGGGTGTACTAAAAAACGAATAAACTAATTTCCAGTTCCGGGTGGAGCCGGGTCACGACCGCTAATTAATTATATAACGAAAACTTTTTCATCAAGCGAATTTATAAAGTCGACCTTTATGGGAACAAACATTTTTAATTAAGCTGAGGACCCTTAGCCAAATTATTTCCCGCCCTACTGGATGCCGCCTAAATAAATTGCCCTCGCCGGCGAGTGTTTATTTAAAAACTGTTACGAGCTTCAATTCCTGTCACCTGCCTGTTTTGACCGCTTTGAAAATTTGTCATTTGGCCGTTGCAAATATGATGGAAATTCTCAGACGTCGATACAACTTTTTGAATTTTGAGCGGACGCTGAAACTTTCAGTCGTAGTTTGGGTTTTGTTGTACACAAAACTTCGAACTTGGGAGTTTGATATAGAAAGTTCAGTTATTGAGGCGAAATTAATTTTGAAATGGAAGCCAATTATTAAATTTTATAAAAATATTCTTATGTATTAATAAAAAAATTGATAAAGGATGTGAGGTGTCCTTTTAAATGGAAAATTATAAGAGACACATGAAATGCAAAATGTTAATTATTATAGTTCCCTGCTTTAGTTTTATATAAATATTTTAAACGAAGATGTGTGAAATATATGAGTTAAGAAGATGTATTAATATGCCAAATTACAAATTGTTGCGTCGCATTATTTGTATATAATAACATAAATATATTACCTACTATATTTTACGTAGGCGCAAAAACATGGTGTATATTTAAAAACCATTGGACGTTCCCTTAGACCCACATTTTTTTTAGAATTTTAATTTAAGTTCTTTGAGAAATAAGAAGCCTGATATAATTTTTGCACATTTTTCGGAATTTCTGTGAAGATATATTACACAATCTATCTAATTCTCTTATAACTAGCCCTTTCAAACGATGCCCAACAATATATAAGGCATTAAAAAAAATGTGAGTATTTAATTCAACTTCAAAGTTTCCAAACGAAAATTTTTGAGTTTTACAATTGGTGATTGATCTTGTAAGGGTATAGTTTTCTTTTCTTAACTTTTCTATTTAGTAGGAAAAAAAATATGTAAATCTGACTTGTTTCGAACTTGGAGCATTTGATCTGGATCATTCATTATCGATCCAATCTACACCATAATGTTTCCAACAAAAGTTTGCAAGAACTTAGCTGCATTTATCTTATTACTATTATGGTTAAATTTTTAAAAAGGTCTTGACTCTTTACATACCTGCGTAAAAATGAGAGTAGTAACTATGCGAGTTTATTTATTCTCTCGAAGGGACGAAACGGTTTAATTTATTTACATAAACGAGCAACCGTTCAAATTAATATTTTATTTTAAGTAAAATAGGCTATAGCATGTTGTAACGAAATCAAAATGTCGCACGAAATAATTAAATGTTTTATTTGATAGTAATTATCGCAAAGAGCTCATATGTGAGATTTAGTACATACTGATAAAGAAATTTATTATAAGAAAAAAAGAGAAAAATGGTTAACAACAAAGAAATAACAAATTAATTATATTTGTAATAAAAATAATAGATCATAAACGCCCGGTAGTGAATACTTAAACCTCAGTCGACCCGTTGCGTTCTAGTCTACAGGTGAATAGAGCAATGACGTTGTACAGCAAGGGGGAGTGCACATCATCTGGACGGATAAATACATGAGGCGCAATCGTTGGGAGTGTACGTCTCCCTCATCATGGTAAGCGTTTTTTTTTTGTTTTATAAATTTAGACGCAAATCGTAATTGTGGAAAATATGATAATGATTTTGGCTTAATGTCAACATGAATCTTATTTTATTTATGTAGTTTTACGTAGTCGATTGTACCAAAATGTTATTATTCTACTACTTAGAATAAGCAGCTAGCTTTAGATTTCCAGGATATCTCTATTATATTTATAGGACTCGTCTGGTTCGCATAGATTTGAGTAATTTTTTGTAAGAATATTTGATAAAACTATTTGATAAATATTTGATTATATATATATATATATATATATATATATATATATATATATATATTCAGTCTCGTGACAATTCATAAATTTTGTCATAATTTCTGTGTGTACGGTACAAAGGAAATCCATAAAAAATCGTAAGGAAGGACGAATAAACGATAAACAAAAATCCATAATTATAAAAACTAAAGTCACTACTGTTTGAAAATATTGCATTCAAAATTAAAAAAAACAGAAAGTTTGTTATTACAGAGGATTATTCTCAACCTACAACCATAATATATCGTACTCATCGGAGGAAATTCATGTTAATTGATTGAAAATCGCATCACGGTGTGGTCTGCTTGCAAACGCCTGGTGCGTTTTCCAAATCGCAAACTGAATATAATGTGTTCTAAACAGGTATCTTTTTTTAATAAATTTCTAATGTAGTCGAAGGCTTATATTAGATTTAAATTCTTCACCTTCTTTACACAGTAAAAACAAACAAAAATAGGGCATTTTTTTCGGACGATTGACTAGATTGATGTTTCGACCGTTTGCTTGTTAAAATAAAAAATATAAATGTTTTTAAAGAATTTAAAAACTCACATTTCTCTAAAATATATGTGATCATTTTTTTTTGAAAATGTAATAAACCATACAAAATCTTAATAAATGTTTTCTCAACTTCTGAATATGGTTAAAAACATCCATTGTTTTCAGGTAAAACATCATTTTTTGTAGCATAAATAAGGAAATAAATTTAAAGACTATAATTAAATAAAAAAATATTAAAGAAAAATAAAATGTTATTACCATTCACCGTGACGTATTTACTTTTAACCTCTCAAAGCGGATGTTTTAATTAGGAAAACTTCCTGAAAAGGGATGTTTAAACAAAAAAAAACTTTTCCAATAAAATAATCAGCGAATCGAAAAATATAATTCTGTGTTTTTCTAAAACTAAGAAGTTGACACCTTTGCAAAATCCCCCTATATTCCGAGGTATACAACGTTTGAACAAATTGTGTTTACCATTTATTCACCGTGTTCACTACAAATATACGCCACCTAACCTAACCTAAATTTATAATTACCTATAACCATGGTAAATTTTATCATCGTTACATCATCGTCGATAAAGTTTCATGGATTTATAATTGCAAGAGTTATAAACAAATGTATTTCAATATAAAAAATGGGTTATAAACAAATGTGTTTCAATTTTTAAATAAGCATAAGGTTGAAATAAAAGTTAAGTCACGTTAATATAGAAAATGTGACTATGTTTAAATTGTAGGAAATTGGTAAGAAATTTTGCGCTACCAGGTGTTATTAATTAACATGTTTTTAATATATCATTCTAATTTTTGTAACTAACCATTACGATGGTTCTGAACTCCACTACGATGGTTCTGTACCTACGTAAGTGCATATGAAAGTTTATTTAAGTAATTAAGGAGTGTTTCTGTCAAACTATTTGTAAAAATTATTACCACTAAATGTAAATATTGTTTTTCATCAAAAACTTTTCACGGTCATAAAAACATCGTGAATCTTTAAAGAATTTAGATACCTAGATTATTTCGTTCCATGAATTTTTTTTTCATTATTTTTGATTCAGTATCTTGACAAATAAGTGTGTAGTCTCTAAGGGTATGCTACTTAAAATTCTGAATATATTATTGTGGTACTTATCACTACCCCTTTCAAACGATATCCCATACTTTACATGAAATTATGATAAAGTCAAATAATTCAATTCGCCTTCTAAAATCATTACAGATATTTTTAAATATTATCTACTGGAAAATATGATTTATTACTATATCAAATTTGAAATACCAACTTTTTACGTTAAGCGGTTCCTGAGAAAATAATCTGTGATAGATAGACAGATCCAGGGGTGATCATTATGCGATCATGCATGGGTCATGGTTGATTTTTTTCTTTTGCGATACGATACCCTAAAAAAATGTGTATTTGTTTGTTCCACTTTCATGGCTCAAGTATTTAATCGATTGTTATTAAATTTAGCGTACATACAGCTATTATTATGGGAAAAATACATTTTATGTCATGAAATCATTTTATGAAAACGCGGGCTATTCCGACAATAAAACTAGAAATATTAAACAACGAGATGCAAATAAAATATGTCATCGATTTCTAGGCTTATATGAGGTAATTGCTAACAACCACTTGATGGTAATCTTAAAATATGTATGTGTAGGGTAGGGCGGGGCTAGTTGAGCATAGGGGTAAGTTGGGCAATCGAAATATCTCCGAAACTATACACCGGACGTTAACACGTCAAATGAAGGAAAGGCGGGGGCGCGGGAGGGGAACACATCACGCGACCGTGCGCTTTGTTTATTTTGCGAACAAAAAGTAAAAAAATCGTGTCTGTCTATATTTCTTCTGTACAGGTTAAATCTTATTCATTTTCAATCATGTAAGTGTTAAAGTTTCATTAATTTTATGTATTTTCTATATCTATTATGGATTTTGTTTAAACTAATACAGTTTTTTCATAACCTCATTTTAAATTCAAATACTCGGGTCGGGGCATGTTGAACAACTGTTGCTCAACTTACCCCGTGATTTAAAATGATAGTGACTTATATTTTTCTCTCGTTTTAGAATGCGGACGTATAAAAGGAAAACGTCAAGAGGTATGTACTCAACTCAACAGTTAAATGATGCTGCTAATGCTGTCAAGGACGGAAAAAGTGTGAATGCCGCCGCCAAGAAATTTGGCATCAAGAGAATGACACTGACCAAATTTATTAAGAAATCGGAGTCTGAATGAGTTGTTATGCAACACCAAGGCAGGTATTTTCTCCCGAGTTAGAAGATTCTTTAAAAAACTATTTGCTACAAATGGCGTCAATCTTTTATGGATACTCCCCTAAAGATGTTCGTCGCCTTGCCTACGAGTGTGCTGTGAAATTCGAAATAAAAATTCCAGCCTCCTGGACTGCCAATAAAATGGCGGGGAAAGAATGGCTTACCATGTTTTTGAAACGTCACTCCGAGTTGTCCATTCGTAAGCCAGAACCAACCAGCCTCGGTAGGGCGACAGCATTTAATGCTCATAACGTTAAAGTTTTTTTTGACAAGTTAGCGGAAGTTATGGACAAATATGGATTCACTGCTTCACAAATATGGAATGTGGATGAAAATGGAGTGTCCACAGTCCTGAAGCCGTCAAAAATTGTAGCTGCCAAGGGTAAACGTAACGTTGGCCCTATGACGTCAGGGGAAAGAGGTACAAATGTTACAGTCGTAACAGCTGTGTCAGCTTCTGGAAACACAGTTCCTCCTTTGTTCGTATTTCCCAGAAAAAACTTCAAGAGTCACTTCATCAATGGCGGCCCCCCTGACTGTATAGGAGCAGGTAATTCCAGTGGATGGGTTACAGACCAGGAGTTCTTTCAGTTTATGCAACACTTTATCAAATATGTTAAGCCGTCTATTGATCACCGCATTCTGCTTGTATTAGACAATCACTCATCTCATTTACACGTGGAGACATTGAATTTGGCTATAGACAATGGCATCGTTATGTTATCTTTCCCCCCGCACTGTAGCCATAAGCTTCAGCCTTTGGACGTCTCAGTATTCGGGCCGTTCAAAAAATATTGCGCCACTGCACAAGATTCATGGCTACGAAACAACCCAGGGAAGACTATAACCATTTACGATATCCCAAAAATAGTCGCTGATTCACTGCCTTTTGCTCAGACGAGTATGAATATTATGAATGGTTTTAAGAAGACTGGCATCTTCCCATATAACCCCAACATTTTTAGCGACGATGAGTTTTCACCATCGTTTGTGACCGACCGTCCAGATCCAGCATCTATTATCCTATAAAGAGATCGTCAAGAACAAGCAATGTCCACAACTCAACCTATTCAACCTGATTCCGTTCCGTCTACCTCTGCCAGTCAATGTGAACCTGAGCCCAGTACGAGCAATAAAGAAAATTAACAGTTTGATTCACCAAGGGCATTCTCCCTAGAAAATGTTCGGCCATACCCAAAGGCAGCTCCAAGAAAGATAAGTACAAGTATTCGAAGAAAGAGAAAAGCTGCAATTCTCACAGATACACCCGAGAAGAACGCGTTGCAAGAAGAACAGATTAAATCTAGTAAAAAAGTTAAGAAGCAAAAGAAGAAAATTGAAAACAAAAGAAAGAAGAGTGTTAGTAAAAAAATACTTCAGTCTAGTGATGAAAGTGACAAAGATGAATGTATCTGCCTGGTTTCTAGCGAAGTCTGGTCTGACAGCAAACCAGGAGAGAAGTGGATCCAATGCGAAGATTGTAAAGAGTGGGCACAAAAAAAACGTGTCCAAGTTGCTGGCCTTCATTTCATTTGCATCAATTGCAATTCCGATGACGATGATGATTAGTTTTAGTCATTATGGATATTTTTTCTTAATTTAATCTTTATTGAAATTGAAAAAGTCTGATTTTAAGTGGAAAGGCTGAATTTATTCCAAAAATTAATCTTTAAATATGTTGCGTTTTTGTTGATTCTATTTTTATGTTTAATATCTAGAAGAATATTATGTTTTGTTTTATTTTTTAACTTAGAATTAATAAAGTAACAGTTGATTATCAAATACAATTTTTATTTCATGTCTAGAAACCTTAGACTAGAATCTCTAACTGCTCAATTTGCCCCATACCCTTGCTCAACTTACCTCACCTATGGGGTATGTTGAGCATACTTGACTTTCTTCGTTTATACAGCTGTAACTTTTGAACTTGATCAGTCAGAAATAAATTGCTATGGGCTTTTTTGTAGGAGAATAAATAAGGAATCCATCGGTATGCCACACAAGCTGTTGAGACTTATTGTGTATTAAAAATTGCTCAACTAGCCCCGCCCTACCCTATGTAGTAAATTTTTTAAGGTTTTTAAAAAAATTGCTAGATTTATTGTTCATTTGTTTAAAAGAAAAGAAAAGGGACTAACGTATGTGTCAATCAGTATTAAGTGTGCTTCATACAAATCGTTCGATGTAAAATTCTATTTTAGTGGTAACATAGCATTTTAATCCTAATACTTAATGTTTAAATATATTTGGCATGTTTTGGGGAAGCAATATTTTGCTTCCCCAAATATTGGTACCGAAAATTTGTTTCTCAACATCTTGAGTTGTGCAGAATCAGAAAATTCTAGTTGTAAGTATGTTAGAGTTATTTTACATAACTTTGAATAATACGTCAACGGAGATATGTTGAAAAACACGGCTTGATATTTTAACCTAAAATGAAAAAAATAATAAAAAGTTTCTAGGAGCTTACTATGATTTAAAGGAATTCTCCAGTTCTTATTCTAAAGTCTTATAATTTTTAAGAATTAATTTTTACGCCCGTAAATATATAATTTATATGGTAAAAATGAAATTATTAAATAAAAAGAAAAAAACTAAAACAAGAAAATTAAATCTTTCCTGCACGTGATAATGGCGGCAATGAAAGTTTTACTTTTACCAGGTTATTTTCCTTATTTTTATTTTCATTGTTACACTTTTTCCTGACTTCTATAATAATTAATGTATCTCTTTCTAGCTATGTAAGAATTGGATTTTAAAGCAGATTATAAGAGAGTTACAGAAAAAAACAATCTTGTGTGTAAAGTATATTAGTATGTTCTTGAGGCTTATAATAGTGTATAAAATTATGTTAGAAATATATTACATTCCAATATATTACATAACAATCTGACTGGAAGCAGTGACATTGTAATTACTCAATTTATACACACAGGTATAGTTTCCAATTCCAATTCATAAGTTAATAATCATAATTAATTATCTATATTTGTATTCATAGCCAACTGCTTACGTTTACGCATATCGAACTTGCTCGCTGCAATTAGCTCTTCCGCGAAGGATTAATTAAAATCAGATACTTTTTAAACTCCGTCCAGAAACGTGGATAACTGCATTAAAACAAATCCATTCAATAGACTACTTATTTAATCACCTGTATGTTACTTGCACACGATAGAGGAAATTTTTCATCTGTACTTCAGTTTCCATTGTCATATACAACAGATACTATTGGGACGATATTGCAAGTGGCAGCAAGTAGATTTCTTTAATGAATTAAGCTTACACATAGATTTCTTTGAAAATTAGTTTATTTTCTAAAGGTTCATTATTAGGTTTTCACAGCGAAAAAGGAAAATATTTTAATTTAGTTAAGTTCGTAACTCTATAACAGATTCCATGTTTTTAAAATTTTAACCTTTTTATGTGAAAATTAGGAAGTAGGTGCTGCGTATGCTTGTCGTTATTAAAATGAAGTCAACTATAATAAACAAATTAATTGTCCTCCATGTTTGAATTTGGGACGAACAATTTTTATTCCAATCAAAGCTTCCGATCTAGTGGTGAACCATTGAATAGGTCTTTTAAATTGAAATTAAATTTTCATTCTTGATTTTTTAGAATTTTAATATTAATTTTTCCGATTCTTAGAATTTTGCTGGTTTTTAGGATTTTATACTTCAAATGGGAAAACTAATCCCTTATAAGTACTTAAATATATTCATCTATCCGTCAGTAATAATAGTTTTTCTCAGAAATATTTTGAGATAAAACCTTAAAATTTAGCCTAGAAACAAAACATTTTAACTCGCATATCACTCAAGGTATTCAAAGATATGTGAATGAACATTTTGAGCCAGGGGTTAAGTATTAAAAAAATGTTTTTAAATTACAAACAAAACGGCGGCATATTCTTTGATAATGCTTGTTAGAAGGGTTTAATGCTATTTTTAAATTAGTAATACGCCCAAAACCCATTTATAGCCCTTCTATGTCCAAAATTATTTAAAATAAAATAATGAAAAAAAAATTTAAATATTTTATTCCAAATAATATATTCAGTATCTATCATCACCGAATAGCGCCACTTTAATCCATTATAATGCATCATGGGTAGATTGCAATGCTTACTGCACTTTTTTGTCATAAATCATTAAAATATAATTTCATTAGCTAATATATTTTATTTCGGTAAATATAAGAAATGTGACAATATTACAGAAATACCCTTGTTAGCGATCTATGGTAAATTAAACTTTTCTAACTATCCTTTCATTTGCTTTATTTTAGAAAAGAAAGTTAAAAAAAGAACTGGCTAAAGTATAATATAATTAGCTTTCAAGGACAATTTCACACGAGGTCGAAATTGCTTGCAATTTGTAGAAAAACAATTTTGTCGTTAAAAATCTTTAACGTCCATAATACGCCCAAATATATAAGACTAGAAAAGTTACTATAATAGATTTTTAAATTAAACCTATTGGCATAACTGAATATTGATATTATTAAAATTTTAATTGCGATATCAAAATGACTATACACTGTTTATTTATTACTTAATATGGCAACACTCACAAATGTCTATAACCAATCAGAACGTTTGAAGTTTTTGGAAGAGATAATTGGTTCATAATGACAGTTGTGCTTCGTGTTATGGTATAATGCGTATCAGTGTTTTTTATTAAGTAGTTTGTAAATTGTATAGTTTGGGTAAATATTTGGACATTATTTTAGAGTATGCCGGATGCAATTATAATTATTTAGCGTATGTCGAATGCAATGCAATGCGAATGCAGTACAAGGAGACACTTTGTGTATAAAATTTATGTAAGTACATAAATAGATTCCAAAACAAAATAATTCGCATTTTAGTTATTGTGTACCCATGTGCAAACTAAAATTCAAATACACATATGGTTGTAGTGAAATGCGTACCTAATAAATTAAAAAAATTATGAAAATAATAAATGTTATTTCGTTAACTTACTATTTATTACTCTTATAATATTTATATGAGTTATGTGAAGTTAATTCAAAACAAACTTAGGCCTCTTTTAGTTCTTTTCCAAAAAAATAAATAACAGTTAATTAGCGCTATTTACCTAAAATACACAAAATACTAATTTACACAAAATTATTGGGTTGGCTAAGAAGTTTTTAACCCCGAGTTGCTATCAACAATTTTTCTTAAAAATGTATATATTAAACGTAATTTAATTTAAGTAAGCACCATTATTATCTAATACTTGTCGCTATCTAGTTGGCAGTAACAATATGCCTTTCTTTTAAAATTTGGAATTTTAATTTAATTCAGAAAACTGTGCAAGGTCATTTTGGAGATCTTCTTTAACGCTGAATTTTTTTTCACGTTAATGTTTACTTAAAGGCCTGAATAAATGGTAATCAGAGGGCGCAATGTCCGACAAATATAGTGGTGAGTGTGTTGAATTCAGCTGAGCTCCTCTAATTTATGACGAATAGGTTTTGCAACACGTGGCTTAGCATTATCATGTAGAAAATAAATTCGATCCTGTTGACTACTCGATTTGTTAGCTAATCGGCCCAATTGTTCACAATAAATATCTGAATTAATTGTAGATCCCTTTAGATTGGCAGCGGGCCAATGAACAATGCTCCTGAAATTCCACGACCAGCTGAGCATCACCTTTTTGTCACTTATTTTAGGTTTCGATATTTAAACTCCTGTTTCTCCGACACCCAGCCTTTGATGTTTGCGTGTATACCCGCTACTCATTGCCAGTTACTAAATGATTCAGCAAGTCGAAGTTACGTTTCAATGTCAATAACTGTTGACAAGTATTAACTTTGCACTGAAAGTAATATGATGACAACTGGTGGTATATCCACACACTGTATTTTTAAACTTTTCCCAATTCTTGCACGTGTGTTTCTATGGTGCTATGACTGCAGTCTGCAATCTGCAAATTGACGATTCGCTAGTCAAACTCGCTAGTAGTATACAATTAGGCGTCGTAATCGTTGAAAGTCCAATTCAACAGGACGTCTGGTACGGGGTTCGTCCTCAAGATTGTAGTCCTTTCTTCTGACCTTTCTGAACCAAATCTTTGTTGTCGCATAAGATAACGTGGACTCGCCCATCACATGACATATATTATTTGTGGCAGTCTTTGCATCGTCAACGAGACGAAATTCCTAAAATAATAGATTCCATATTCGATATGTATTTAAATCCTTTTTCTTTTTTGTAATTCACTTAAAGCTTTCACATTGACTGTTGCCAACTGACTGACTTTGGCTTATTTTTAACCTACATAACGAAATCTAGAAGTTTCGAGAATCTTTGTGGAAAAGTCCAGAAATTTTGACTAAAACTTGCTAGGCATTTTAATATAATTTCATACAAATTTAAAGTTTAATCATTTTATGCGACTGATTTCAAAACGGAACATTGTGCCGGATTACACTTTACTATTTGTACAAGGGGTTGGAGTCGGGCTATATATACTTAATGTCCGTTTACTGAAATATATTAGTTATTATTAAATATTTTCTGCTAAAGAAAGTCTGTAATAGTGATAATTTATGATAAATTAAATAATTTCGCTCGATTACAGAACTCAGGAAGCACGAGCCAGACTTGCATAGTTTGTGTGTAGGCTATTTTTTCTTCTTTTACGTCTGTTTATAAAACGTTCGAAGTGCAAGATTTCCTTTTTCTTTCATTATTTCATCATGTGTTCAAAATACCTCAGAAATATCGAACTAATGATAAAAAGTAAGTGACAGTTTCAGTTATACAGTTAGTTATACAGTTAAGTTCAGTTAAATAGTTAAGACAAGTATTCGAATACGTACTTCTCTAGTTTTATTTTTTTTAAATAATTTGCATATTTTTGAAGTATTTTTATGAAAAAAATTATATATTACGCAAAAAATTCATGGACTTGCTAATTCCAGAGCATATAAATCAAAGCATTTATTAAAAGCGTTTTTTAACTGTTTTGTAGCACATTCTTTCATTGTGACTAACTGTTATTTTCTTTTCTGGTAGCTGGTAATCATAAAAACAGGTAGTCGATTTTTTTTGAGCTGAACTATGTCGTCTGTTTTTTTTGAGCTTACAGTAAGTGGATATAAATTATTTTGCTGGTAATTTGCGGTGGTATTTGCTCTTTGGTTTTTTTTTGTGACTCCCTGATTCGATGAGCTGCGAATACATTATTTTAGGCGTTCTTTGAAATGTGTTACAATACCAAAAAAGTTTGAACTATTTTAATTTTTTTCTGACTTAACAGAATAGTAGTTCCATAATGGTCGCTTGCAAATTAGTCACGACGCTTGTTAAGTGTTCCTGTATATTGATTTGCAAATATTTATAAAAGACCCTAATAATTAAATATTTAATTTCTCATCAGTCTTGATTTCAGTTATGAGTACATCTACGTTAATTACCAATCTACATTTTGGTGTGTGTGCCCGCGTGCGTGCGTGCGTGCGGGCGTACGTGTATGCGCGCATGAGCGCGCACGCGTCCTCGCGTTTGTATGTGTGTGTGTGCGCGCGTTTGGGTGTATGTGTGTGTGTGTGTGTGTGTGGTGTGAGTACGCGCGTGTGTGCGCGTACCAGTACCAGTATTATTTTTCACCGCTGCCTAGTATATGTTTCAAAACCATAAGCATATTGCGAGTATCTCAAAAGCTGTGAAGTTTGAATCATCGGTATATTTTCCTGTAAAATATAGGAAATTTTTTTAACTCAGTTTTTTAATAACTTTGACTTGATAGATTGGAAATTCAATGAGGGGTGGATATGTCTTTTGTTTAAGTTTTAACCAATATCTCTAGAATGGTTTTCATTAAAAAAAATATTTTGGAATATCTGCAACTGATTCTTTCATTTGATATCACATACAATATATGAAAAAAAGATTTGACTACTTTATTTACCAACTCAAAAATTGTCATTCGAAAGTTGTTGAAATTGTGAACTATTGACTTTATATTTTGGTTAGTGTGAGAAGGACTGACCTTTTCTTATATTTATCCTTACCGTTTAGAACAAGTAATGTATGTTGAATGAAAATGATTTGATCGAACGAGAATTATTTGATTTAATATTGGAATCGGCTAATCACTTGATTTCGGGAATTATACGAAATGTTGTTCTATTAAACATAAAAATATTCCATAGTTAGAATATTTATTATGGGTGAATGCCCATAGTTTTGTGTACATACAAATTTGCATATGAAAATTTAAGCGAGTGATTTGTTAAGCTATTAAAAAACATTAATATTATATTTTCATAGTTAAATATATTCATACTACGTAGGGTTTGATTATGCAGAGACGTAAAAATGTCGTCTATTTCTCAAAAATAATGACACCGACAATCATTATTTTTCTATAGATCTGTGACTTGAAATTATAAAAAGAAATATTGGATGTCCCTTTTAATTACATACTAAAAGACATGTAATTCTTTTTGCATGTCTTGTAGAAGAAAGTTGTGCTTTTTGTATTCCTTCTAAAACTTCTATTTAAATATTATTGAGATATTATCACTTCTTCTAATGTGAACCTTAAGTACATTTTGAGAAAATAGCTGCGACGGATATACGAGTTTTAATTTCATTGATTAAGAAGGGTTAATATTTAAAATACTTTTTTATAAAAAGTATTTCTAATTAAATGCAATTACGTAAATATAACATTTCGTGATTGATCACTATAATTAAAAACACTTAATATTAACCTCTAATTCTTTGAAATATACAGAAAAAACCACATCCGAATTAATGCGTAGATTTTGAAGTTAAGAAATAATACATCGATTTGCTATACGAACATAGAAAAACTACAAAAAATACATCGTTTGAAAAGAGGGATTCTATGCTCATGTCACACACACACACACACACACATATATATATATATATATATATATATATATATGTACATTGAATAGTATGTACATAAATGTTATTTTACACGCGTAAATAAATAACTGCGTGTTGACCTATAATACGAGATTTGACATTTACAAAGAAACATTTCTCTACGAACTAAAAAGGAAATGTTTCTCAGAATTTACGTAAATATGCAAAGTGGAAATACTATTCGTTGCTCGTGTATCTAATGAACTGAGAATGTATTTTCTTAAAGTAAATTTTGAAGATATTTCATCTTTACTGTGCGAAGAATTAAATACATCATTTAAAGTGATACCGAAAATGGTATATTAGTAACTTGTATATTAGCGACAAGTTACTAATAGCCTGTGATAATATTTCGAAGCACCAAGAAAAATTTAAAACATATAATTGAAAAACATGAAATTATTTCAATTAAAACTTTCGCATGTTTAGACTTTCAAATTTAAAGAATAATAATAGAAACATACATTATCTAAATAGAAACTTGGTTAATTTATTAATGAAATTAAGTCTACTTTAACTGCCACCAATATTATTACTTAAGGTGAAACTTGGATAAATTAAATCTCTATATGCCTGTTAAATAAAATTAAATTACTTTCGCTTATTAGTGTTTATTTAAAAGCCGTCACAAGTCGCGGCTTCAGCGTTCTATCTATTTTTAACTCGTGGAAACTTTAATATTTGCTCTTTATTGATAATCAATAAAACTTTTCTATTTATCTACATTTACACACATTTATGACCTGGCCACAATCCCGTATTTAATTACGTGCATGCTCTGATCTTGAAATAAATGTCTATCACATTAGGATGTAAATGTGATCATGCAGTACGACAATAATATATAAACCAAATGGTGATAATGGGATATTTTTAAGTTTTAACTTATATAACCGTATTTTCTCCACATTTAATTTTATTTAATACTTCTTTTAATGGACTCAGTCTTTTATTCTGTATTTAATTATTGCATATTTCTCAAAGATACATTCAAACACTTTTTAAAACTTTAACTATTTGTACATTCAAACCCTTATTAGTAAGCTTTCCTTTCCTCGTTGAATATTTTATAAAAATTAAGATATTTCCCTTTGTTTTGTTCCAATCCTTTTTTTGCTAAAATACAAGTACAAGTATAATTTGGTTTTAGTTGGACCTCGTGAATATAATTTCAGTTCTTGCTTCTTCTTAAAATTCATCTTAAATATTTCTTAAAAGCTTCAATGTTGTTCCAAATAAACAGAAAATTACGTAGTCTACTTAGCCTATATTAACAGGGCTTAATTGTTGTAGCAAGGCTTTTTTTCCCATTACTATTGAAAATATAAGGTCAAAATAATATTTTACGCTTTTTTTGTAAATCATTCTACCATGCCATATTAGTCTTATAGTTTTCACTGCGCCAGGTGAGCGGGCACTGCACATTATTCCATAATGCACAACGTTCTGTCTTAATGAAGGGATGACATATAAAAACATTTATTTAATAAAATTGTCTTGTTTTTTGTTCAGGAATTCAGAGTAGCAAACTTGTTGCTTCATAAAATGTTGTAAAATCATTATGCACAACTTTCTATCTCAATGACTAGATTACATACAACATCAATTTATTTATTAGAATTGTTTTGCTTTGTATTCTGGACCCCATAGTATCCAATTTGTTTCATCTCGAAATATTCTGAAGTTTTCTAATCATTTGCAGAAAAAATTTGAGCAGGGTACATAGATCTACGGGGAAAATAACTAAAGCCGAGGAAAAAAGAAGGAAAAAGGTGTTAAATTGTTTTTTAATGACCTAAATACAATAAGTTACAACCTATCATAGATCACTTGAAACATAATACTTTTACATACACTGGAAAAAAATTACGTCGCATTTATTAAATAAACCTATTAATTAAGACTGGAATTGAAACCATGAGAGTTCTGTACATTGTTAGGCATATGGAAACACTAGTTAGCCCGGCAGACTTTAATCTGCCCTTTGAAAGACAGTGCCACCTACCGTGTCCGCATTTTGGGATTTTCTTTTTTTGCACTAAAACGACGTATTTTATAGGCATGACTCATTTTGGTCCATGAATATAAATATTTTTAATAACTTTACTACAACGCCCCCTTTCAAATCTTACCATAGACTTTGTAAATTTGTGTACTAATACCATACACATGGACGGTATTTTTTTACTTCAGTCGATCGACCTATCTTTCTCTTATTTGTCCTATCTTCTCTTTTCATTATTCCATACTCTAGCAAATAAATCATTGTGCAATAATTCAAGACATGTTCATTTCTGAAATATGGGTAGATTATTAAGTAACAAGCTACCCATGACCTTTTTTGTTAGTGTTTTTATCTCAAATCGGATTGTAATTTCTATGGAATTCCTTAGTATCGTGTTTATACATTTAGTGTACCTATGTAATAGATACACTGTTTCTCTGGCACAAGAGTGCGATGACGCGCCGGCAGTGGCACGACAGAACTCGACAAGAGTGAACGTGTACCTGCACAGTGCTCGGTGTTCTAAGTGAGCTAGTGATTTATATAAAAATATAAAAGACGAGAGATCCTACATGGCATATAGAGAACACATTTGTTCTCTTTTTGAACTTTTGATTAATAATTGAATATTTATTCATACTTTTAATACGCAATACCAATTTTATTAAAATGGTAAAAACATTTATAAATTTACCAATTTTTACAGAAAATGAAAGGGTTACAGATTTACACAAATACTTTCTTAATTTGTTGTAATTATTTTAATTACGTTAAACGTTTGTGAAAGCATCTTAATAATTTTAAGTACTTTTCATCCCCTAAACACATGACTAATTTCAAATCTACTTTGGCCATTCCAGAAGTCCTTTTTTGCTAAGTCGGATCTAATATACAATAATCACTATTGGTAATTGGTAAAGGATATGATAGCTTTCAAAAAAATAATTTCATGAATAATTACACGGTATCTGAAGTTTCGTATACGAACTACTTGCAATTATGACTCACTTGAAGATGATTCGTTTACCTACGATCCGCTAGTGTTTTAACTGGAGTGGGTACAAATGTTATCAAAAATATTAATTAAGAAAATCTTCTTATTATAAAGTATAATGAGACATGAAGCTCTCTTTATATCTCATAAGTCAGCGAAAGTAATTTAAACTTAATATTTTAGTAGTAAGAACTAAAGGAAAGCTATAATCCTCAATGTCTACTTCAACCCAAATTAAAGAAAAACCTGGGACTAGTTTTTATTTTGCATTTACTCTCCGCACTCTTTATAGGTCCACTTAAAGCATATAAATAAAAAATTAAACCTTAAAATAGCATATAGATGTACATGGAGAATACAGAGATATTTTGAAGATTTATAATTATTACGTAACTTTAACAAACCCATAAAAATTGGAATGGAAGTAAGATACAGTTAAGAAATACACAAAAACAAAAACTGTCTTATACGTGATTCGACAAACCTTACGTCATACTAACCGTCCTTTTAATGAATAAATTTATATTGGAACATTGGTGCATCAAAACGCACTCAGTAGAGATAAAACAGGGTTGACCTAGTTACAGGAATTCGGTTAGAGCACCGAAGTCACGAAAGGTTTTCAGTCATGAAGAAAACGATCTGCAATAAACTGGTATTTGTCAATGGAATTTGAATGGAAAATATCTTGCCAAGTTCTATGCCTATTTGTGTATATAATATCTGCTAAAAATATTTGAACGCAAAAAATTGGGTATTTCCTAATTAATGTGAATTCGAAAAGCATGGAATTTTATATGGGATGTGGTAAATTTAAATTCTGTACGTTTCCTAGGTGAAGTACAAATTACGTGTTCCTGGTGAGGAATGATTAATTCAAAGGACTCAAAAAATATTTTTAGAATATTTTTGAATAATAAAGGGTTATTCCTTATATAGACAAATTAAAGGTTGCTAAACATTACAAAATCTTTCATCGGTTGCGATATGAAATACCAAATGAAATAATATGATTTTATTAAAACTATAAAATTATTAGTTTTCGTAAACTATGATTACTTGATTTAATAACTTAGATATTGGCAGATTTTTTTTTTAGAAAATGCAAGTTGATTTTAAAAGTAATGACAGAGCTTAGAATTAGTATTTTAAACATCTTAGCACCATCAAAATTCATATAACCGGTACCGCTATGACTGATGACATTTAAAAGTACATATGTTTTACATTTATTATACGACTACTAACCATACGCTACAATTTTACAAGCGCAAAATTGTAGCGAATTTCTTAGTAATTATGGTTTAGAATCGTTACTTTATTTTCCCGCAAAATTTTAAGATAATTTCTAGTAACATTATTATCAAATAAACAAATTAGTAAATAAAAATATTACAACTAAATTAAAACTAAATTCTAACAGAAAAAAAAAACAAAACATTTATAGAATCATTCACACGTTTTTCGTCTCTTTGTTAAAACCGTTTGATTAGTAAGGTTAAATTTTGTATAGTCACATTAACTAACACTTCTTTTCGTTGTTAATACTTTCAAATATTTATATGATAATTTTAGAGAAGTACGTAATTTTTTTGTTTTATACATCGTGTGGGATATCGTTTCAAAAGACCGATTAGAAGAAATTCAAAACTACTTTTATTACAATTTTAAGTGGTACAGCTACAGAGATATGTCTCCAAAATTAAGAAAAAAGAAGGTTGATAGAATTAAAGGAAAAGATTATAGGAAAACTATACCGGTTATATTAGATCTCACAGATTTAGAAAAATTCACTTTATTTTACGCCTGTGAAAGATATTCTAGGCCATACACTAATGGTATCTGAGAAAAATAGCTGTGACAAATAGATGATGGATAAAAAACTAAGCGATCTTATGAGAGTTTCCGTTTTTTCTTTTTCTGTAGATATCAAATCATAAAAAAGAAACAAAACTCTTTAGCGCGTCAAATATTTTCCACGTTTTTTGAAGAAAATTGGTTTCATTATCAAATAATAGGATAAAATATTCATTCTTACATAGTATAAAACAAAGTCGCTTCACGAGTCTCTGTTTTTCTGTAAGCTTAGATCTTTTATACTAACCAACGATTTTGATGCGGTTTTCACTATCATTCAAATAATTTCTTCAGAAAAGTTATTAGATATAATACATGCATATTGTGTAAACAGGAAATATAAAAAAGTCAATATTTTGTAAAAAAGTAGAATTTTGGGTGTTTCATTGCTAACGCTGACTAAACTTTACGAGATATATCAAAATTTTTTACTTGGTAATTGTGTATTTTAAAAATATATACAAAAAAGTCCGGGATTGGGGTAACCATTTATATTCAGTCTTTCGATGGTTACATTTTCAAAGCATTTTCACAGTATTTATTAATCTTTACTTAATTAAATATCCTTATTTCGTTGAGCATTTAATGTATTTAAAAATTGTTACATTATTACTTGCCACAAATCATTATCATTAATATTTTAGAAGATATCACAGATTTAAAATAACTAAAAATCAATATTCACAATGTCGATGCCCTGCATGGTGAGAGGCGGCGGCTGGCAGCGGCGACGGGCGTTGGCAGCGCGGGAATGACAGTAATATTATTAATCGATCCACAATTACACCACATTAATACCTACATTGCACCCGTGCGAAGTCGGGGCGGGTCGCTAATGTTCAATAAAATATTATTTCAACGACGCAGAGTTTATTTTTTACTATCTCTCATTAAACGTTAAAGCTTACAATTATAATTATATTGACAAAAGTTCTGCTTCGTGCGTAATGAACTATAAATATTGTGGTTCAACGCGCACTTCGAAAATTTGTGGGTAACATTTAATATTGAATTATTCAATATGGAACTGGCACATGCAAAAGGTGGAAGCTTTGAATTAATTTTTGTTTTGCCGGTCAAAGAGCACCATTTTTCTATCATTTAATGAAATGTGGTTTTTAATCCATGAGATCTAATTTAAATTTTAAGCATTATAATATATATAAATTTTCGATACGATTTGAATAATAAGATTGATACACAGATTTAAATATTTGATATATTGAATTGGATCCGCTATCGTATAATACATTTGTTTTTAAACTGTAACCATAAAAACGTCGAATCAAATGAAATCGAATTTAAAAAGGACAGGTGTATTAAAGAGAATAAAAACAAAACTAACCTGCGAATTGAAATTACACATATAGTCTCGTGTATAATATATAGATATATATAACTTAAAATTGTCTAATCCAACACAGCATAACTGAAGAATTAGGTAACAAATAGAATTACTTTAAAAATACGTCAGGCTAATTTAATATGCATTTTAAAAATTAATTAATTAAAAAATAAAATTAGTAACAGATGTATTTTTCTTACAAGTGAGAATTGAATTATTGAATATAACCCACTTTCTCACTTCTCGTTCAAAAACTATTTTTTACGCTACGTAGAAAAAACAAGAAAATTTCATACGTTTAACACATTTGTTCTTCCAGAAATTATTCACTGACAGCCTCTACAGTTTCAGTTCTATGTGTATGGAATTTTATGAAATCACGTCTTAATATGGAAATTTCACTTAACACGTAGCATAAAACATACAAACAATTTTATTTAATCAGACGCATTAGCACAATATATTATATTTTGCCAAACGGGGCTGAAAAATATTAAGTGTCAAAATGACATTCAGTATGCCCAAAACCTAATAATAGTTTAACCATGAATTTGAGGATTATTTGGAATCCCAAAACTCATATTCATTAGAAATTTCAATTAAAACCATTTCTTTCAATTTGAATGAACGAATTCAAGGGTAAAAATATATACTGAATCATAAATGGTGCGTCTTCTACTCCACATAAACAGGGTTTCCTTTGCAAGAAAGGCTTATTTGTGAATTAATAAAGGTATCAGAAATTAGCTGTAGTATTTTTTAGGAGATAGGTATTTTGCACTAGCCGGGAAATTTTATGTGACTATTGCATTATACTATTTTTTACATTCCATACTTTGAATTCAGTTGCTTCCTCTAATAATTTGCATATTGGTAACAAGTAAGTATTGTGTGAATATGACAATAAAATATTTTTCATATCTTATATTTGACCTTTCCTTCATAGAACCGCTATAATAGATATTTGCCGAGTAATTTAGCACAAAAAGCGATGCGCTTATGACATAATTCAAACGTGACCAAAACTGCATTAATGCATATATTTCAAGACCAAATAGTAGAGTATTTCATGATGCTTTTTGATGAGCCCTATTTTTAATTAACCTAGCAGGGATTATTTTGACTTTTCACATATGGGTTGAAATGGAAACAGTTTGGGTATCTCTAAAAGAAACCAAAATAATCTTTGAAACTTAAAAGTTCAAACAAGTTCAGTAAGTAATTTTCTGAACAACAAATGGAATAGTGAATACTTCACAAATGTTCAAATAGCTTGCGAGTTATTTTTTTATTAATTAGTACATCTACTAATAAGAGTCCTTTTATCCCAAAATATAAATTGTTTTCAGAACTAATTATAATAATATCCTGAAAGAACCGTGTACGGTACAAACAATTATTTCCTTAATTATGTTTTACACGTTTTCTTTCAACCAGGTAATTTCATAATTGAAATTATCAATTTACATGAAAAATAGCCAGTAATACAACACCCATCAATATCATGGATGATTTATATTTAGAATTAAACTCCCGCAGTCATTACTATACACATGATTGATTATTTCGCTTATCCAAATATAATATAATTTTAAAGCACTTATTCAGATTAAGTAATGAAATTTAAATTTACTAACGGCTATAATCAGCAGAGAATATATTGCTGTTAGTTTAATTTAATCTATTTGTCTCTTATGGGATTTTATTTCTGTATAGCTGTGTTGATCTACTGAGCTATGATACGATATAATGTTGATTGCCTAAATTAGTGCTATATTAAAAAAATAGCACTGTAAATAAAAATCGGAATAGGTATATTTCGAATAATTCAGGTATTAAAAAATTCGTAGAAGATCCAAGAATTAAGATTAAACTTCTCTTCTTTTCTGTAGAATGCGTAAAATATATTTTAAATGGTGAGGTATTGTTTTTTGTTTTGGTTAAGTACAATATTTAAACTGTTTGATATCCTATGGAGACAGAATATCCCATTGATTTTCTAATGATATTTGAAAGGATGGTGATATTGTAATTGCAAGAAATTAGTAGTGCTGAATGTATGCAGATATATTATAAATTTTTGGCATGGTTTTTGACTCTATTAGATACCCAAAGGCAAAAAACATCTCATATATGAGTAGAATATGCACCATGAGATTTTTATAAATTCTTAGTAATGTATATATATTTCAAGTTACAAACTAGGAGACCTCCTTTTAGGTTATTTACTACTAATATTAGTTTTAACCATTTCTAAAATTATGAAATTTAAAATCATTAATGTAGTTTTCGGAAAACTTTCTGAAAAATTCTAGTAATAATCATTTCGTGGTTCCATAGTTCAAAAACTAAAAATTCCTGCAAAAAATGCTTTTTTTTGGAAACCATTCACTTCAAGTAATTGAAAAGTTGCACGACGGTATTAAATTTAAAAATAGACATCTCAGAGTTGTGATAGAATGTAATATTTTTTTAATTTCAAATATGAAGGAAACGTAAGATATCAATCAAAAGAATAAATTATGAGATTTCAAAAGATACACATAATTTTAATATTGGAAGTTTACGTTTGACATTTTTAAAAGAAACACATAATTTTTACATCAGAAGCGGGGAATGCATAAATTATTTCGTCATTTTCCATAATATTTGTGGAAATTTATTACATTAAATTTCATAAAAATAATTTTGTTATTGTTATCTTTCAATTGATTTCCTAGATTATATATATAAAATTAAAAAAAAATTATAGACTTCCTTTTTGTGTAAAAATACTACATTCGCATATTAAAAATGTTGATTGCGTAATAAGATTTGCAAACAGGTATTTTTAATTTCTAACTATTTTATTGGAACATAGGCACATAATATGTTTATCGGAATGCCAAATTTAAATTTTCACTCCGAACTGCTTCGAAGAAATACGGCTGTGACTGCCAGACAGACCCACGGATAAAATAAGGATCTTATGGAGGTGAGGTTGCTTCCATTTTGAGATCATTAACCGTAAAAACAATTTTATGAGTCTGATTTAAAACAATATTTTAAATAAAAATATTCTTGAAAACAATACGTAATATTTTACTTTCTTCAAAAATCACCTGTGAAAGGGGTTGGTAAAATTCATTTGAGGACCGACAAATTGTATTTTTGTAAAGGATGAAAATATTTGGGTTAGATAAAGAGGGTTAAATATTTTTATTTTGAAATACGGAATTCTAGAAATAACGTCTTAAATAATATCTTAATGTAAATACATTTAATTAAAATTAAAAAGTAATTTCTGTGCATGGAAAATATTTTAAAAACAGTGAATGATTAGCATAATGATGATAGCAGAAGCCAGAAAATTTTTTGATTAATGTGTAGAAGTTTAGGCATGTGATACTGGATAAAAATAGGTACATTGACTTGAAAGATTCGGTATTTACAATATTCTGTTGCAAAATATTCGAATATTTTGCAATAAAAACCGCAATAGTGTAAATAAATAATGAATGTTTTTAATGAATTGTGGATGGATTTACTTGGAGATGCTTTTATTGGCACATGGTGTTAAACTTATCGTTATTATGTAGTGCTAAGTAAGTATGTAAAAATACAAGTTTCTATTAAACAAGTACAAAAAACCGAACATTTATATTATTTAACCCAATACTGAATTAATTTCATATTTAAATTAATTAAAATTATTTAATTTTGTAATATAACATTTTTAATTTGACGTGATTTATCCTGTGTATGCGTTTATTTGCGCATCGTCACATAACATGTAAAAGTATTGATAAAAATGTGTAGCGCGTTGAAGTATTTCATAAAATTTATTCTGAATATATGGAATTTTCAACAAAGTATTTAGGACAGGGGATACTGTGAAATAACGACGAAGACGCGTAATGCTGTCTAAAGTTGGTGGTGTATATATTTTAAATTTATTTTCAGTGTTCGTCATAATACTATAAATTGACTGTGCAAATAGCTTGATTATTAAAAAAGGACTTCAATAATTTTTTTGGTTGTCTTTATATTTATTGACCTGAAAAGTAGAATACAATTTCTAAAATCTATGAAGTTTATTTCTTCATAGACTTATATTTACAACTAAGTTATAGATTTAATTCCTGGCAACGTCAATAAGCATATAAATATTTAAATATATAAAATTCATATCATTAAAAGCTTTGTAATATACATTTCTTTATTAATTGAGAAAATATTATATTTGCACAATGAAGATTTGACCGCTTGACATTAAATGATTACTTATATAATAGATTGTGTTTCTCAACCGTACACCCAAAATTAGTTAACAAAATTCAGCAGTTAAGTCACAGGCATAGTTTTATTTGGTTATTAATTTAAAACGCAATGTATTACCACAAAAAAAAAATCGCTAGGCCAAAATGTGTTGCATATCGACATCTTTATATAAAATAATTTTATTTTCTCTGTACAGGCAAACATTAAAATAATTCTTATGCCTGTCTCATAAGGATCATAATATGATATGAGTCCTGGTGAAAGCAAAAAGCGTGTTTCGATTTATTTTTTCCAACATAGTCTGAAATTTCTAATTTGAACTGCGTTTGACTCGATCTCGATTGCCCGCGGAGCAAGTCTATAACATGAACATTGCATATGGTATTAAGGTTTCGTTTTTTATTAATATACTGTTTAATTTCTTTGGTACTGCCTGAGCTTTCATTTAACATAGAATGGGTATACATTTAAGTGTATATATATATATATATATATATATATATATATATACATAGGACCAATTCTTGACTGCAGATAGGCATGAAGGGTCTAGGTGGCTGATAACGACACCAATACTGGTGAGAAGAGAAGTCATTTCACCAGAGCGAGATTCGAATTCAGTCATCAGTCATGGCGACTGTAAATATCACCATATGGACGGTGCCGTAAAAAATTACTCTGAATATACAAATATCTCCCGTATTAAACGCTATTATTTTGAATCAACGTGTTTAACCAGTTCGACGTCAGTAAACAACTTCGCTTCTTGAAACTTAAATGTTAAACGGACTCATAAATATTACAAGAATAATGTTTCTTTGCACAAATTTTTTCCCTAAAAATTATGTCCATTTCTTTTACATAGACATCACAGTGCTCTCCAAAATTATATGGAATGCTATATTCTGACATAAATAAAGTATTGATAACCAATTGACGAATGTTTTGGGATTACGATTTAATCAAACATTGCATTCCAGAAGTGTTTTTCAATTTATCAACGAAAGATGAAATATTCTTTCAAGATTCAGGAGTTCTTTCATATTTATAATGACGAATTTAAAATATAACATTTATTTTAATGTTGTGCCATTATAAAAAAAAATTTAATTGAATACAAACAAATCTGGAAAAGATTCGTTATTCCGATTTGGATATCTGCAATGTTTAAGAACCGACTTAATTTTATAAAATAGTGATTTTCTGGTTTTTGAAAGTTTTACGATATTTCCAATATAAAATATTGTAAATCAATGTGATAACTTTAATCCATATTAATATAATAAAATTTAAAATATTTTATATTAATAGGGATTAAAATTATTTCTCTTGTTAGTTGTTTGCGGTTCTTTATAATAAATAAATCCTTTATTAGGAAATAGGCCGTAGGCAAATACGCTAATACTATAATCACAGAAAATACATAAAGGCTAACAAAATTGGCGTTTAGATTTTTGTGCGTGGGCATTAACCCACGCACAAAAATCTAAACGCATTAAAAATATTATAAAAAAGAACGCAACGATATGCAATTATTAAAAATAAGTAAAACACGACAAGCGTAACACCATTTTGTTGACAAATAAAAGACTTGCCGAATACATTCATTGTGAACAGTGACGCTACCACTACATATGAATATAGTTATATATATATATATAACTATATTCATACATACGACATATGAATATAGTTAGCTACAAAAATTTCTTTCATGCTATATACTCTTAGTCATCATTTATTGTTTCGTAGTTACAAATGTAATCATGTACCTACTCTTGTGGTTATTATCGCCTTATATTCATGTTTGAACCGAGCAAGGAATTTTGTTAAATGGAGCGTTTGCGTATGTACATGAGGGGAAGAGAGCGGAAGGAATATGCGTAAGTACGGTTTCACGCGCTATATAACTGGTTGAAATATACACCTAATTTAAAACAAAATATTTGAATTTCCTTAGAAACGGACAAAATTTTGTGTCAAATAAAAAGAAACATCTTATTTAGAATCTGTGTAGTTATGTAACGTTGATTCATAATCTTAATTCTCTGAATTAAGAAAACTGAAAAAAGAGAAGCAGAGACCGGAAAACACAGAGATTCTTTGTCCATGTAGTCGTACCAATAAAGTTACGATTTTTCTGAATAAAAAGGAATATTATTAAATAGTTTTACGAACTATTGAGATTAAGTTTATCATAAGATTACAGGTCAAACTATTATCAAAATAATATAAATCTATAGCGATAACATCTTGAAAGCCAATAATACTAGTCGAAGAGGCGGAATTTGCTAATGAAGAAGGATGATGTCCTTAAATTGCTTCCCAAAGATCACGAGCATTTCTTTTTTTGAAGGAAACTGAAATAATGAAAGTACGTAAATTTGTGATGATGTTTTCAATTCCAGTCGAAAAATATTAAAACATTAAGAAGTGATTTCCGTCAATAAATGTTGAAATATTAAGGAAGTACCAATACATCAAATGTTAATAAAAATATCTAATACGGTACTAAAAAACCAATGTATCAAGAATTAACAACTGTCGGATATTTCAAATTAAACTTACTTTCCTAACGACATTTTTGTAGTAATATAATATAAAATAAAAATAAAAAAGAAGTAAATATAAAATAAAAGAAAAAAAAAACATTCTTTTCCTACATTTTCATTTAGTTATAAGTAATTTTTCCTACTTTAAATGGTTTATTTAAAATATATGAACATTTCCATTGTATATAATGACGATAATGTCAATTAACGAACATTGAAATATATAATCCGACATATAAGTGAAATAAATGTTAATATACGTTACGCACATAATACAGCTTTACACTTTAAGCTGAACTAATACACTTTAAGCTGAACTTTCAAAATTTCATTCCTCATTGAGAGCTTTTGTTGAAGTATTTTTTTTGCTACTTATTGTTGAATTACTATAATTTCATAATAATAAATATAAATTTAAAACAGAGGTCGTCAAAAAAAGATACTTCATTTTTTACATTTGAACAAAGGCTAAATATTCGAAACGTTACTACCTGCCACTTTGGTGAAAATTTTGTTTGGGTCTGTTTGGAGCTCCTGAATTATGTCGCCATTTAAATTTTTTTGGTTGGTGTACGTAGAATTTATTAAATTTATCAACTAATTGGAAAAATATACACATTTTTTGTTGGATTAAAATTACTATTAAATGCTGTTAAAATTCAGTGATTATATACGTGTTTGTGTCTCACAGAGATAAAGGTTATTTCCTTTTATTATTTGTGGACCATGTTGTCAAACAATAGACAAACTATACCAATTTTACGAACCAACGAGGATAGGCCGAGTGACATCTGCCCATAACGGGAATTTAGTACATGCTGTCTACCGTATAGATTACATTTCAGAATTTCAGATTCAATTACAACTAATACGTGCCACGGCACGATACTTATTCAGTCGGTCGCACCAAGAATTTGGTCAATATTGAGGTAAACATATATATATATATATATATATATATATATATATATATATATATATATGTATATATATATACATATATATATATATATATATATGTATATATATATATATATATATATATATATATATGTATGTATATATCTATATGGTCAATATTTTAGTTAAATACATAGGTGGCTAGTTAAAAATTAATTTTTAATAATTAAGAGTGCTCTCGTAATATTACATCCGCCATACGTATCGATTAAATACATTAAAGTATAAAAATTATTAAATTAAAATAAATGACAAATTAAGAGTTACAAAATAATATTGCGGCCAGACGATACATTATTTCATTAAGAAATTTAATATCTTAATGCATTTGTGTAAGTTCCATAGAATTTTTCTAATATCTCGCGACACCAATCGATGCAACGGTATTTTTGGCCATCGGCTAAATCATAGTATATCCATTGATATTTTATAAAGCTTCCTGATGGCTAATAATTTTAAATCATATTTTTTGAAATCTCATCACATTCTCCATATACACTATTTCCACGTAACCGCAAGACTGAATATATTTGGCGTTAATTTTTTAGAAATTCGTCATTCTCAATTAAATGAAACAAGCGACGTGGTATTATTTCTACTTTCTTCAAGTTCTTTACCGTGATGTAGTATTATTTCTACCTTCTTTAAGGTCGTCGTACTGAACTTAAAGAAAGTAGAAATAATATTACATCATGTAGTTTCATTTAGTTGTGTTAACGCAAAAGTTAAACACCCTCGTGTGTATGCACTGCAGGCGTGTATTACAGGACACATACTTGTTCAAATAAGAAATATTTAACTATATTTTACCTCAGAATATACAAGACCGACCAAGTGCATGTCAGATACGGGTTGACGTTGCATCGCAGTGTCCATAGAGAAATAATTGCGCGATCTGCACCTCGAAATTGCTAAATTTATTAGCGTACATACCGCAAAACAAGCAATATCATACCATATAATATTGCCCGTGTAACGGTATGTATATTAGTTAATTCATTAGCGACAAAATTATCTTCCTTGCTATCTACCATAAATTTTCTATAAGTGTAAAGTTAATTACCTTTATTTCTTTAATTTTTATTAGATGACCAAAATAATTTTACATTCAAGATAAAACACGAGGTTAAAAATATCGAGGATTTATGGGAAAAGAGGAACTGTAAATCTTCATGCACGACTTTACTTTATATTACTGTACAAACATAATTTACATTATAGTATTTTCGTCAATATCTTGTTATGAGGTGTAATTAATTTCTTGAGTGCAATTAAATGGGATGCATTTGAAAAATAAAAGTATTTAGAAATCATAATAAAGTTATATTATATAAAAATAACATGAGATTTGAAACCTACATGACTCGCATTCCTAAAAAATCCACCGAAACATATAAATACGCATTAAGTATACATTAAGTCCAAACTTTTTAACGAGCTAACTTTTCAAGTCAACGTTTATGGGAGCAAACATTTTTAATTAACCGGAAAATACTTAGTGAAATTAATTCTCGCCTCTGTATAGACCCTCTAATTAAATTGTTCTCGACACTAAGTGCTTATATAAAAACTGTTACGAGTATTTATTTCCACTTTCCACTTGTTTAAGCTATTTTGAAAATTTATTGTATGCTCATTACTACTTTGACGAAAAGTTTGTGCTCTTTTCTAAGTGATTTAAGCTTTTTTTTGACGTGTGAAATATTCATCAGTATTAGGAATTTTGTTATGTCTGGCTCCATCTATGTTAAATGCGACGCTGCTTGTAATGCTCTCCAATTATTGTTTTTCTTTTGTCTTATCGTAAATTAATATATATATATATATATATATATATATATATATATAAATTTGGTCGTGTGTGTGCTTATTTTCGACCCTGCAGCCAAAACTACATACCGCAGACGAAAGGCCTTTGTATGTAGTAGTAGTCTTAACCCTCCCATCGTACATTATTGTGGTTGGGCGTCGATAACTATATGGGTTTGAAAGATATGGGGGTGAAAGTTAGTCGACATCGAAAATGTGTGGCTTTGAATATAAAAGTACCAACCTACCCCTTCTCATTTCTTTTAACATTAGTAATACATTACAGTTTTGAGAACGTATTTGAATAAAATTATTTGATATATATATACTCATATTTATATATATATATATATATATATACACACATATATATATATATATATATATATATATATATATATATATATATATATATATATAAATATATATATATATATATACACACATAAATATATATTAATAAAGCAAAATATTGGCATCTGGTTTTTGTACAGGGTACAATGATTTAAGTACCCCTTTGCTTTTCAAATAAGCCTAATTTTAATTTTTTTAGAAAACAAGTAATGATAAACTAATTGCTGTAAATGGTTTTTAAAATACAAGGAATTTGGATAACAGCGCAATAAATATTTAACAAGACGTAATGTGATAAAACAGAGGAAACATGTACTTTGTCACGGGTATCTCAAAAAGTGATATCTAGAGTGATAATTACAGTTATGTTACAACTTTTGTGTAAACTTCTAAAACTCAGTTTTTGAAGGTTCGATAATTATGGAAATGGAGAGCAGAGGAGATGCTTTTTAAGTCTATTTGTAAACTACAGGTGAACACATTTTTGTATGTCAATACGTGTACCTTTGTAGATGTACTATCTAACATTTTTAAAAATATATCTGAGATCCCAATAAATAGTCATTTTAAACTATATTTCACACTATTTATGGAATTGTTAACATTTTTTTTGTGTACATGAATCATTCGTCCACCCCGTCCCTCTCCCCTTTCCCTAAAATTTCCATATAAATATTATTGGTGCGGCTGAGTTATGTGCGGGTTAATATACATTATTATTAAACCGAATTTCCGGTTTCAATCTCGGTTTTTTTTCAGTTACAGGATCATAAATAACTCAATATGTACACACACAAACACAACAAAACCTAGGTCGTAGTAAAGAATTTACAAAAACAGAAATAATACTACATCACGTAGTTTCATTTAATTGTGAATAATGAATTTCTACAAAATTAACGCCAAATATATTCAGTGTTTGTTGAAAGATATGTGAGAGAACTAATAATTCCTTATCAAAATCGTTGATTTACTAGCAATGTCCATTAGTTGTGGACCCAAACCGAGCGTTGTAAACTTTCGCGCTAAAATAAAGAAAAAAACCCACAATCAAAAAATACTTTTCTTCTAATACAAGAAAAAACGATAATATTGTATTCAAAAGGAGTGATTAAAAAAGGTAAGATAATTTTATTTCAGTATTCCAACTGAAATAAATTGGTTATGTACATTTCTAATTTAATATTTACCTTAGTGATATAAGTATTATTTTTTATTGATAAAAAAATAAAAAAAGTTGACACTAATAATTTTTTCGAATTTTTTTTTTGTTATTTTATTATTTTCTTTGTTATTTTATTGGGACCATAAAAGGTATAAAAATTTTATATTTTCATACATAATACAATTGCACAAAGAAGTGCCGAACTGTCGATGCCTATTAATTACACAAATGTATGGTGTATCTATGTGAAATAAAAGTAAGCGCTACGTAAATTTCAAATCCCGAAATAACCTTTTTTACCCCAATATACCCGAGTATTGACATGTTCAAGATATTATGAAAAAAAACTCAAGGTAGGTAGTAGAATAAAAAAGTATTCTTTTTTAAACGTTCCTGAGCCTATTTATTTGTTCGTGCACCACATCTGAAAAATTAAAAGGATTTTCTTGAAATATTTACTTGGTCTGGAATAATACATTGGCTCTATTTTATCGACCAACTAAGAAGTGTATATGGCAATTCGATGTTTTAATATAAAGTGTACTTACCTGAATAAAAACTTTGTTTTTATAATTATTGTAATAGATGTTTTTATGCGCATTAATCTAACGATTAATTTAACAATATTTTTTATACGGGAACAAACACCCGGGTACAGTAAGTTATGTATATATAAGCATTAAAGAATATTATATACTCCAACATTTGCTTAACATAAACATTAAACGGCCTTTGACATATAGATGGAATATAATATTTTGGTAAAAATAACACTAAACTTAAGAAACAAAAGGAATGAGATAACGATTATTATTTTATGGAATAGCTATTTTCTCGGCATACAAAATACTAATTGTGTTGTTTTTTAATGTCCTTTCTGCGTAACCATAATATAGTAAATTTACCGACGTGTTTTGATTTTTAAAAGTAAATTGGTGATTAATTAAAACTGCCAAGGTAAGATTATACTTTCTATAAAATCGATTAAATATAATCTTGTTACAAATTTGTAAATTTTATATAGCGTAAATAAAATAACGTGAATTAGTTTATTAAATGTATGTTTAATAAAATAAAGCCACAAAACTAATTTTGAAAGGGACTTAATTCATAATTAATTGTACAGTTTCGAAGGTGATGATTAGTCTCTTGACCAGAGCAACGAAAATGATAAAAATACAATTCCCTTCAACGCCTAATACATTTAATATCACTGTTTGTCCCTTGTTTCAATTAGTATCTAATAATCAAATATAAACGATCTCATCATAAAGGAGAGGAAACAATGTAAACGGTCATCAAAAATAGATATTTCTACTGAATAATATAGGTACATCTAATACAAGATGTCTCATAATACATTTAATATTGTTATTGGTCCTGTGTTTCAATTAGTATCTAATAATCAATGTAAATGACCTCACCATAAAGGAGAGGAAACAATGTAAAAGGTCATCAAAAATAGATATTTCTACTGAATAAGATAGGTACATCTAATACCAGGATGTTTCTTAATTCATTTAATATCGGCGTCTGTCCCGTGTTTCAATTAGTATCTAATAATCAAATGTAAATGACCTCACCATAAAGGAAAGGAAACAATGTAAAAGGTCATCAAAAATAGATATTTCTACTGAATAAGATAGGTACATCTAATACAAGTTGTTTCTTAATTCATTTAATATCGGCGTCGGTCCCGTGTTTCAGTTAGTATCTAATTATCAAATGTAAACAACCTCACCATAAAGGAGAGGAAGCAATGTAAACGTTCATAAAAAATAGATATTTCTACTGAAAGGTACATCTTATGCAAGGTGTGAAATATGAATACATAATATGGTTTCTATCACTTTTTATATCAGTTTTTCTATCAGTTTCTATGAATTTTATTTCAATTAACATACGTGAAAAGATTTATATTCAGCTGAATTAAGATCACGCCTTATAATGGATACTGATTCATAGTTTATTTTTATAAATTCTGTATTTAAAATATCATCTACCAAAGATCTCTTGTATATAGAATACGATGCCGTGAATATTGTGATCATCCGCTACCGTTAATATACATACCGTAGGTGCAGTATTTCTAAGGTGGACGTTAAGGCAGACCCGTAAATTGAATTCTAATTTTTTTTAGAATATAAATTCTGAAGCAATCATTTTTTATTGGAAAATTATCAGCAATATGCTGATGTACTAGATGGCAGTGAGTTATTTGTAACAATACCATTTGGTAAATTATTGATCATTGACCGTATTTGAATCGATTCTAGGTAAACGCGTGCTCCGTCGGGACAACTGGATTTGATCTGATTATTGAAATGCGGTTTTACTTAAAGAGATATATGAGATTTTGTAGAAAAATATTTTTATGTTAACCTGTGTTACTATAATTCTCAAATAATTATGCGATACGAATATATTATAAATATCAATTTGTCATAAAGCATAACTTATTCTAACTCATTTTGATCCGTTCATTATTTCATAAGTTAATATAAAATTAAATCAAATCTTAACTACTAATATACGTCATTTCAATGTACACTGTCTACATATTTTTAACGCGTAAAGTTAGGCTTTATAGTTCAGACAATTCAATCGTTGCAAGTAACTATTGCAAGACAATTGCTATGTTGCATTGGTAAGTATTTCAATAACCAATGCAATACAACAATTGTAACCAATGCACCACAGCAATTGTTTTGCGATAGTTACTAGAAAATATTTGGACTTTTAGGTCGAAGCGACGCATAATTCTTAAATCTACAATCGTGAGGATTTTACTATTGTTTTCGGTGCGTTGCATTCCTTGTTTACTTATTTTATATTTGGTTTTATAGGATACATATATGTGTGTGTAATTAGTAAATTTAAATACTTTTTATTCTTAAAAAATACAACTCCATCCAATATCCAATTATGTAATTTAAATACTTTTTATTCCTAAAAAATAGGACTCCATCCAATATCCAATTATGTAATTTAAATACTTTTTATTCCTAAAAAATACAACTCCATCCAATATCCAATTATGTAATTTAAATACTTTTTATTCCTAAAAAATGCAACTCCATCCAATATTCAATTATGTAATTTAAATACTTTTTATTCCTAAAAAATACAACTCTATCAAATCCACTTGTAATTAGTCGCCAATTTTACTTTTAAATAGTCAAAACACGTGGGTGTATTTACAATGTTGTTGTTACGCAGAAATAACATTTAATAATAACACTAATGGCAATTCATATGCGGAATGATTAGCTGTTCCATAAAATAATAAATCGTTATCGCATTGCTTTTATTTATTAAATTATATAATATACATAGCTTAATCTGTCGAGATTTTGCTCGCGTATGGACCTTTAGAAAATTTTGTTAAATTAATCGTAAGGCAAATACGTCTAACGTTATCGATTATAACAATTTCAAAAGGAAGGTTTTTTACCTGCACTTCGTATTTTAACATCAAATTGCCATACACTGTTCTGGATTTGTCAAGTGTGTTATCCCAAACCCAATAGAATATATTAGTAAAATTTCAACGAAATTCTTTCTGCTATTCTTACGTGATGCACGAACAAATAAAGAGGCTCACAGATAAATACAACAAAAATAATACTTTTTTGTTTTACTACCTGTGTCTTATTGAATTCTTTTCTTTAGTGTATACACATCTAAATGTCTGGCTATATTCGGGTGATAAAGTTTATTGCCAATTTAAAATTTGCGTGGCGCCAACTGCTTTTGTACATAGGTAGTAATGTTTTTGCGCCTACAGTTCTTGTACATAAGTTGAGTAATCAATAGACATCGGCAACTCGACACTTCTTTATGTTGTTGTATAAATTCAATGTAAATAAAATTTATTAATGTATAAGCTAATCTCAGTAAACTAAAAACAAAATGTTACTTAGATTAAACACTTATTTTTTTCACAAAAATCAAATCCATTACGAGATGCGTCTTTATATATGAACACATAGAGAAAAAAAATCAAAAGCAATACCTTAGACAACCGTCCCAATACTATATGTTTTTAAATATTTTTTCGAAACAGACCAATTTTTAAGTTTTATTACGTGTAATTATATATAGTTTTATTACATGTGTAATTGTATAGCATGTGCCCAATCAACAAAAATATTATATACCCACTTAAGGTAAATATCACGTAACAAATATATATTACGTTTGTTATTTAATATTTACCGGAAGATGTTTCTACTGAAATAAAGTGTTCACTCGCGTCATTTAATTACGAATTTTGAATAAAATGTTACCGTTTCTTACTAAATCAGGAGAAATGGTTGTTTGTCTGTAGGATACAATTTTTTTGTAGTGACTTTTTTCTTTATTTTAAAGCGAAATTTGTCTAAATGGTACGTCATTTCTGAACAATGTTTTTAAATCATGATACTAAGATACCTACACCACTAATACACATCCAAAGTTTTATAATGAATTTGATAGCCAATTATCTATTTACATTAACCCCACATAACTTTCATCAAATTTGAAAATTTGTTTCCAAGTAACAAACCTAATGATAAAATATATTTCCTTGCCATTTATTTTTTTAATTCGTACAGTATATAGATAAAATACATAGCGTATATAGTTATTGTGTCACTGCGATATTTATTAAGGTCTCAGAAATATGGTAAAAATTGTAAAGTGGTGAGCTGGTACATCTTTGAAGATATACGTACAAATATGCAAAAATATGCAGTATCCAAATACATTCAATAAGAATCCCCTACTCCCTATTTCAAAAACTACTGAACCTTAAGTGACAGCGTTATATAAGCCTACACAAAGTTTGTAATCAAACTGTAACAAACTTTGTAATCAAACTGTTTTTGTGATATCCATGCTATAAAATAGGTCCCCTCTTCTTAATTATGTTAGGCACTGTTAAATATTCATTGCACTGGGAATTCTATATAAGCGAAAACTTGTGTTAAATAAAAGAAATTCTACATTAAACGATGCATTTTCCCTCGAGATGCTTCGATGCAAGAGTCGGACACGCCTTTGGATAATTTTATTTTATTTTAATTTCTTTATGTGTGCGTGCTATTTGAAATATGTAGAATTAATCTTATATCTTTTTTTACTTTCTACTAATAGACATTTGAAACGTTTTAAATATTTCAAAGTATTAATAGTGTAAACATTTTTAATTAAGGAAAATTATGTGTGTTTGTATGTATGCATTAAAACTATTGAACCGATTCTAATAAAATTTTGCCTCTAGGAATTTTTTATAAATATATAAACAATTTAAGTATTTTTATTTTCTCCAGGACGTCCCCTAAGATTGGTCCAATATCCGTATTTTAAAAATTATATAAGGCAAATATTATAATGACACGGAGCAACATATAATCTTGATTATAATTATTAAACGCGCGGTGTATCAATAAATATAGATGTAGCCAGCATCTAGAAATGTTGATATAACTTTTCTAAATTAAAAATCTCACGATAAAATCCGTAATACTTATAAATGTTTTACATGTCAATGAAACGTTTAAGAAGCTTAGAAAAGAGAACGAAATTTTCGTTACGATAATAGTGAGCATACAATAAATTTTCGATACAGCTAAAACAAGCAGAGAGAGGAAATAAAAACTCGTAACAGTTTTTATATAAGTACTCAGTGTTGGGAACAATTTAATTAGAGAGTATCTACTGAGGCGAGAAATAATTTCACTAAGTACTTTCCGGTTAATTAAAAATGTTTGCTCCTATTAAGATTGACTTCAAAAGTTAGCTCATTAAAAAGTTTTGACTTAATGGACGCTTAGTGAATATTTGTACGTTTCGGTGGAATTTTTAGGAATGTGATTTATGTAAGTTTATCCACCGTGTGAAATTTTTTAAATTGTTATGTAGTATAACATAATTATCATTTCTATATACTTTTATTTTAAAAATGTACAGTATTTAATTGGGTTGAAGAAATTAATTATACCTCTTTACAAAATATCGATGTAAATAAGATATTGTAATTATAACATGTGTTTATGTAGTAATATAAAATCGTGCATAAGGATTTTCATTGAAATAATATGGGTACTAAAAAAATTTAAATCTATGCCTATAAAAATAAAAAAATTACTAAATGAAACTGAGGCACTGAAATTAAATTTTTTGCTCCTGCCTTTAAAAATATATTTTTTATACCCAAATTTTTAAAGCTAACCAGCCTTGGATTTTTCATTTCTTAATTTAAAAGCATGTAGAATATAAAACAGTTATTTTTTTGACCTACGCAGCCCAATAGGAGAACCCAAACTATCTAACAGCCATGTCACAACATCATGACTATCTAACAGCCTGTATGTCACAACATCATAATTCTTTCAGTTTACGCACGATTGTGGCCAAATTGCATATGCAAGTATCTGTGTTATAAAATTATCAACTATTCCGCTAATTTTTAGTTTAATGATGGCAACATTTACGATTCGGATAGTTTTACAAATATTTCAAATTTTTTTTATTATCTTAAATTGCCTTGAAGAAAGCATCTCCGTCTGTTAGTCTTTACTTGTGTACATATATACATATATATATATATATATATATGTATATGTATATATATATATATATACATATATATATATATATATATATATATATATATATATATATATATATATATATTACAGGTCGCAATTCTCTGCCGATTTTATTGACTTTTGCCGTCGATTGGTTATCAGTCAAATAGTAATAGAATTGGATTAATACCCACAATTAAATGCAACATAATTTAAATTTTACGAACAAATTGGTACACAATTTGCACTTGTTCGTGGTCGTCGACGGTTTTAGCTTTCCTATATTAACTTTTTCGTAGAATTGTATATTTAATAAAAAAAATGGAAATGGATTATGAGCAATTTCGGTTTTAGTAACGATTTTGCAAGTGTCAATTTATTAATATCTTCTAAAGATCTATATGCAAACGAAATACAGAGCAGATTGAGTTATGTATATACAAGTTATACAGTATGTTTTTTCCAATTACCTTTATATTTATTAAATTTTATATACCCCCATCCGCATTCATTCAATATAAATATTACATGGTCTCTGAAAAGTAGATGGAATAAAATATTTTGTTAAAATAATACAAAACATAACGGGGAAAAGGAATCAGCCAACGATTTATTATTTAATGGAACAGATGTCTTCTCCGCATAAAATATATAAAATATTCTACTACTAATTAAAAAAAGACTAATTAAAAGTGGGATGTGTTCTGAATCAAAGAAAAAATCACATTTTCTGTAAAGTCCATTAAATATAATGTTATTTTCAATTTGATAGTTTGATGTAGCGTAAGTGGAATAATATGAATTGGGTAAAAATATTTACGGCAAGTCAGATATATAAAAGGAAGTGCATTGAAAATTAGCTTTGTGGTTTCGAACGTATTGATTAGTTTTTTACCACCTAATTACAATATGTTTCGCTCACGGACTATTAATTTACGTGATAAAAATTTAAAGATGAAAGTCGCATCAAAATCGAAATTCATCGGTTCTTCAATCAAAGGCCCAAATATTTCTACAGCGGCGGAACTTTAGCTCTGCTTACACGTTGGCGACAAGTGTTAGATATCAAGGGTGATATTGACTATGTATAAAAAGTTTTAAATTCTTTAGACAGAGATTGCGGGTTTATAATTTGCCAACCTAATCAGATTCAAATTTCCTTCGATTCTTATCATATTTAATGTCCCTGTTTTTTCCCTATTTTATTTAGTAAATAATAATCATATGTAACTAAGTTCAAGAAGTAACAATGCAAACTTTTATCAAAAATCGAAATATTTGCTGAAAAAATTAAAAAATCTGGCAAAAGAAATGTATTATTAACACAAAATATAACTATTATATATACATTACTTTAATACTAAATATGGCTACTGTTGCCTTTTATTATTTTAATGTAATAATAAAGATGCAGCTAAACAAACACAACGCATTTAACATCAGGCTTAATGGGTAATTACGCGATTAAATTCTAAGGACATAATCACATTCAAGGAATTGTGAATTTACATAAAAAATGTATGTATATAAATAAATACATTTTTATAATATTTTTTTACAAATTCTCCATTTAATATGTACTCTAATAAATCATGTATTTAAATAAATACGTTTTTATAATTCTTTTTCACAAATTCCTAATTTAAATTGTAGCCTAATAAAGATCTCGTGTGTATAGAATACGATGCGGTGAGAATTTGCTACGATTCCCATACGTATAATTTAAGTCAAAATTAATTCTAATCGTTTTGCGGTATAAATATTGAAACCAACATTTTTTTGTAAGGAAACATGTCAAGTACTGATTAGGCAAATTAAGAAAACGTTGACCCGTATTTATGATTCCGAGTAAATCTGAGCAGCGTCGCCCTGGATAATTGGATTTGACCTGATTACTGAAATGTAGTTTTCCTTAAAGAGATTCATACGATTTTTTGGAAAATTATTTTGCTAGATATCTATAACCTCAAATAATTATGCGTGGCAGGAGTATGTCATGAAGCAAATTTGTTTCTACTCGTTTTGACTAGTTAATTTTCGTATGAGGCAAAGTACAATCAAATCAATTACAGACTAATAATCTACGTCATTACAATTTACACACCGATATTGAAACGACTGCGTATATATCGAAATAACGTACATGTTACGAAAGTATATCAATAAAACTAATACCATTGTCATTATCATAAAAAATGCGTTATATATATATATATATATATATATATATATATATATATATATGTACATATATATATATATATATATATATATATATATCAATAACTGTTCCCAGGACTTCATTGAGTGAGAAACGACAGAGTTAAATTGCACGAAGAAATAAATAGGCTTATAATACGCTCTAGGCACTAATTAATGATAAAAAAAAAGAAAAATATAGCGGGGGGGGGGCAATATGTCGTCCCGATTGTAATTATTAAACGGCCAGTGTGGTATCAACCATAGATGGAGTTTAGATGTTTGATTAAATGTTTAGATGTTTGGAATCAATTTTTGAAATTAAATATAGTATGAAAATAAATATATAGTATGAAATTAAATATGGTTTGAAATTAAATATAGTAGTAGTTAAATACAGTAGGAGAGATTTAGATGTTTGGAATCAATTTTTGAAATTAAATATAGTACAACAAAGTTCGTAATACTTGTTAATTGAAAAACTTAGAAAAGAACACAAACTTTTGGTCAAAGTAATGGCGAGCATGTGATAATTTTTCGAAATAGCGAAAACAAGTCAAAATAAATACTTAAAATAATAAGTAAATAGTGACGAAAAAAATTTAATTAGAGGGAATCTACTGAAGCGAGAATTAATTTCACTAAATACTTTCCGGTTAATTAAAATGTTTGCTCCCAGAAAGATTGACTTCAAAAGTTAGGTCATTAAAAAGTTTTGACTTAATGTATACATATATATAATATATAGTAAGCATATTTTAGATATATATATATATGTATATATATATATATATATATATATATATATTTATATATATATATATATGTATATATATATATATATATATATATATATATATATATACACATAAATATGCTTCAGCGTTTCAAAGTTTATGAAATTTGTTTGTGGAACTTAATCGCCGTTACAATATACTTCCATTTTGAAAGAGCATAGTATTTAATTATATTAAAGAAATTAATCATAGCTCATTGTAAGATAAGCAGAGAAATAATATTACACAATAATTGTATTTTTACAGTAATATTAAATGAAGCATAAGGATTTTCATTAAATGTAAGTGAACTGAATTTCTTTTTAGTATTTCCTGGAAAACTACATCTTTTTATATTCAAAATTCATAAACAGCTAGAAAGTATATCAGTTTTGGTTCTAATTTATTTCTCAGTTTAAAGCTATAGAATACAAAGCTGTTATTTCATAGATTTTCGCAGCCAAATAGGAAAACCAAAATCCTTATAATACTTTTAGGACAATGTGTCAAAAATATTATTATGCCAAAACATCGTAATTTTTTAGTTTACGACCGATTATGACCGAATTGCATACTCGCGAGCCTGTGCTTTATAAGTTTTTTAGAAAGAGAAAATATTCTTCTGGAAACGATATCATTTTTAAAATATTTTTCTAATCTAAAATATGCTTCAAAGAAACATGCATCCCCGTCTTTGTACTTGTGTATCTACATACGTGTAAGGATATGCTGTATCTTTTGCCCAATATTTTAATTTTTGTGACCAACTTTGTATGGAAACTATGCTTGTTCGTACACGCCAACTGTTTTCAGCCTCTTTTTTCACTTTTTCCTAAAACTGCAAATTTAATCAAACTAACTAAAAATACTGTGGAGCACTTTTGGCTTTACCAATAATTTTGGAAGACAGAAAAATTAAACAAATTGCGGAAACTGAGGAAATATATTTTTCTTTTTTATTTTCCTAATTCCGAATTCAATGTCAGGTACATCAATTTTGGGGATGAGAAATTTTTAATCACAGTTGATTAGATTAAATTGAGTATGTATTTTAAATGCAAATAAATTTCTGTAGTAAAATTCTCTGATACTGCATTTTAAAAGAGGTGATGCTAGATTTTAAATAAATTTTCAGTTCCATTTTACCCCAAATCTTTAGTTTTTTAACCACATATTAGTATACGTAGTAACCTTTCAAAAAATTAGAGTTTACTAAGAACTTCTGTATAAAATTATTTTATATATTATGAGCAGATATCGGTTATTTTATCTTGATGGGCAAATCGCGCAATTATTTCTCTACGTGCACTTGACCGGCGACGCAATATTAACGCATATTCGACATGCACTTCGTCAACTTTTAAATACTTTGAGGTGACATGTAGTTAAATATTTCTTATCTAAAGTTTAATAATAGTATAGATGTATTCATCCTATAGTGCGCGTCCGGCGTGCGTATACTTAAGGACGTTTAATTATTGTATTAACGTTGTACGAGTGCATCTCGAGAATGTGTTGAAATATGAAGAATGTTATTAATTATAATCATCATAATTTTTTCTAAGGAAGGTTATAACAACGTAACTACACTTTATATATATTTGTGATTGTTGCTTTGCTTTTGATGTATTAATATTCCATAACATGAATTAACAAAAAATATCGTCATACAGAAAGGCCAAACATCAAAATTATATATACTAGTAAAACCTGACAATAACATCAATTCAACATCAGGTTACATTTTTTAACGAATGGGCCGCATAGGACATAGTTCTGATGAGTTTAACCATTGGTTCGTAAGAACGATATGATGTTAATATCTCCTCGCTTATATATTTTACTCGACGGAATCAGGTTGATATGAATTAGGAATGTTTTTCGAGAGAATAATTTTTATACATTTAATGACGCATGACAAAAGCACATATTCAGTATGTGGCTGTAGACAATTACGTGATTTGCTTATTTTTAAAAATTCCATAAATCTTTATTTTTGGTACAAAATATTTTTTCTACATCTGATAGAAATACCTCTTTGTTGTATTAAATTGCATAGTGGTTTGCTTAATCCTAAATTATTTACATTTTTTTTATTCAGTTTTACGAAAAGCACGGCTACGTATAAAACTCTATTGGATATTAAGGATTAACCATCTCGAAAGTTATGGATTTTATCACGGTATTACTTATTTTTATACCGGCATATCTTCAGTAACTTATTTTTTTTGGCGTTTATATTGAAATATGAATCATTTTCAACGTATGAATCATTTTTAACGTCAAGTGATGAAAACTTTTTACGTGATTATTCCGAATGTTCATTATTAAACTTCATATAAGAAAATGAAGATTTTACCTGAAATAAAAATATTTCATAAAAAGATATTCCTCTCTTTCTTTTAAAGATGCCCAATATTAAGTATAAAATACCACTTTTTTTTTAGAATTTGTTTTCCAGTTCGTATATTTTAAGAATAACTAGAAAATCGACGCACCGATGAATTATTTGATTCTTATCTGATTGAAAATTGAAAATCAAACAGCAAAAAAGAACAAGTTATTTTAATTAGGAGGGACCTAAGAGGATTTTTTTTGTATTCGAAAACCAATTATGATTTATTGTCTATACAGTTTTAGTAACACAAAATCATTATTTGCTGAGCTCGAAAAGAATCTTTGCGGTGTAGGGTATTCTTGTCGATTCTAATAAAATTGAAGGTTCTTACATTTCTGTTAAACTTGACTGCTTGTTTGTTGAAAACGGCTATATTTTTTCTTTTGGCGGCATTATTTCGAGTTAGGGTTATTAGAAAAACTTTTGTAAATAGGTGAATAATGCAAATAGTCGGTTTCAATAAATTTCCTCAGAATTTGCTTATAAATGTGTAAGATTTTAAATTAATCGACTTACAAATAATATTCAAATAAAATCTATAAATATCTATATATTATTATATAAGAGGATACAATCCGTAAAGAAATATTTTAGTACTAAACTTGATTTATTTGTAATTAGAAACATGTTTAAATATTGTTCTTTTTTCATAATCAATATACGTGATGTTCATTTACGAGTTCCTCATATAATAATATGTTTGCTAGCACAAATGTATTGACTGCTGAATAGTCTATATTAATGAGTATGATATTATTTCTGATGATATTTATTTTCTCCACAAACCATTTTAAGAAACGTAGTACTGAATTTAATGCTGTGTAGTCATATAATTGTTCACTGTCAAACGTTTCGAAATGACCATAAAACTTAAATCAAGTCCGAATTTTCGCTAGTAATAACATACAAACATTTTTAATTTTGAAGTAATGGAAATTTCAATCTTTGCCTTATTCATTTCTGCAATAAAATTTTAAATATTAAAGGAAACAGACTATGATACGTACCTAATTTTCTTAATTATGTATAATCAAGGACTTAACAAATTAATATGTATCATCAAAATCCCAAAATATGTCTCAAAATCATGTGTGGAATTGAAATATCTTCGATAGTAATAAATTAAATTATTCGTTATTTTTACTTTCGAAATTCTCCAGAATTATATATCTTAATCTGATTCTATGATCTATAACTTTTCATACTACTTTCCGTGCGCTTTGTAAACTAAAAAGCTTTGCAATGGTCCTTACGTCTTAATTTGCCCTTTGAAAATATTTTGAGGTTGGAAAAAAACATTCTTAATAACTCTTCTTACTCCGAATTCTACGCGCAAGGATCGCGAGTACAGCTAGAATCAAATAAAATGTGGCATTTTCGCTTTGTTGATTTTCATGTTACTTTAGTTACCGTACTTCAGCATCAAATTCGCACTTAATCGGCAAGTATTACTGTTAATTATGGTAAAAAAGGTCTTTTTCACATTAGTAAACTGTATTCAAAATTCGTGTTAAGCATTTTATTTAACTTCATTTTTTTTCTTTTTATGATCAATTTTATAATTTTTCAACCGATCTATTTCTAATAGAGCAGTTTGATTACAGGACCTTCTCCACTATTGTTTAAAATAGCCTAATTCTCCTAAAAACTGTATTCTGTTCAGGGCAACATACTTTTATCCATTTGCAAACAATTTTGGCCCTAAATAAGCCAGCGTATTATCAACAGCGTGTCTTGTGTATACGAGAGTAAAAAATTGGACCATTTATGTTTAATATTCAATTGTAGCTATATATTTTAATACCAATATGTGATTCCATGGGCTATGTATATTTTTTGGGTCATAATATTAAATCTGTATTGCTTGAAATAATCATTTTAAATAGTTTATACGCAATCCTGAAATACTATCAATATTTCAGTGTTGACAGTGCTGAATTGAAGTACGTCGAAAATGGGAGTGTTCTTGTGATAATTGTGAAATCAACATTACTCAAGGAAGGACAAATTTGACAAGAAAAATGAAATTTGGTTAACATCCCACATTGTTATTTTACAAGTTACTTCTGGAAAAAAATGTCTGTGAATAATGATTAAATATATTCGCATTTTTTTAGGATGGGGAGCATTTTTTATTACATTTCTTAAACCATATTTATTGAAATTTTAATTATTGGAATTGTATATTTATTTTAGCAAAAGTACGTGCTTAACTTAAACTTCTACGTAAGACAACATTTCTATGAGCAATAAACAAATAGTTTTAACCATAACTCAAGATCTCAAAAATACAAAAAATGTATATATAAATTCCGATCTTTATCATAAGAAAACTAACTGTCTATAGAGATCCACCAAGCAACTTTATATCGGCATTCTTAAAACTACCGTTGGAAAAGAAAAAGATGACAGGTATTATTTTTTTATTCTTTTACACTATAGACGGGTAAAATGAGCTAGGATTTTGTAATATTATGTAAAGTAGAGAAAAATAATGCGGTACTAGTTTTGAGACAGAGAAGTTATTAACATATTTTTTCCATTAACATGAAAAACATATGTATTCAAAAGTAGTTCCTAATCCAGTTAATCCATCATAAAAGCTCAAGGGAATAAGTAACAGTAGCAATCATACATTTTACGATATATATTTTTTAATATCTTTGAAAGTAAAAGTTTTTATGGTACTTTATTCAGAAACTAGACGGCTGCATTTATTTAATAAAAGAAATAAATGGTGGGCAGTTACATAGAAAAATTTCAATATTAATATGCTTTTTTACTGTTTGTATTGTACAATTTTGCTTAATATAAGATGATTATCCAGAACCTCCCAAACTCACACACACATGGCATATTCTTGTAAGCTAACTTTCAAATAGGTAAATGTGAGGCTAATGTGAGGTAAATGTGTAAGCACCGAGGACAATAAGAGATATTAAACATTATTTATGTAAAATACATCGTATTTTTGAGTGTCGACCAAAAGAGATATAAAATTAAATAAAAAAAAACCATGAGATATTTTATTCCCATGAGAATTATTAAATTAAAACTATAAAGAAGTCAATTATGAAACCATGAGCGTCGTTATATTTCATTATCAATTTTGTACTTTGTGGTATGAATTACATTATGTGATTATGCAGCATCATACTATGATCTTTGATAGTTTAATAATTCGCTTATGATGTGGGATGTTTTTAAACAGCAAATTAATGTGTTAGTGAAACTTACTTAGCAAATAAACTATTTAATAGTCAATATACGTTCTATCTATATATTTTACTTCATTTCAACAAAATATGAAACGATAATCGGGAGGAGTGTGATGGCCAAACTTTTGAATGATATAAATATATGTAGGAAGATAAAAATACGAGAAAGTTGTGTTTTCGTGAAATTGTAGTACGGATTTAGCTAAAAAGCTAGTGTATAATACCATAATATCACTTGTGATAATATTGTTATTGTTTTATATACAAACTTCAATTTACTTTCCAAGAATCTAATCAGGATCTGAATCAGATAAATATGCTTCAGAAATTCCTCATTTTGTGGTAATTTAATGATAATATACATAGGCCATTTCTGATTTTAATGTAACCTAGGCAATAAAGATATGTCTAATAGCATGGGGTATATTTCAAAACTAACGTAATTAATAATCACGGCTATGGTTTTTTTATTATGGAATAAAATGCACCAAAAATAAAAAAAATGTTAAAAATGCAATTAAGCGAGAGAATACTCGCATCTATAAGTTCTAAAAATATCGGAAAGATTATGAAGGCGGATATATTTTGATTTAATCGACACTCAAAAATATCATCGCGTTAATTTGTGCCACGAAATATTTGAAAAATTCCACGGAAATAATAAACATGCTTTGGGATTTTTTATTTTTTAAGGAAATAATGCATTGACTGACAGAAATATTATTTTCCAATTCTTATGTCATATTACGAGATTACTCCAAAACATATTTTTACTTAGACACCTATGAATTTAAGTAAAATATTATTCATTTATAAGCCGATTTAATCGAAGATAAATCACTCGACGAAAGATTGAATTTAATCATTCAGATCGATTTTTCTAGTAAAGATCGCTATCCCAAATTCGCATATTTAATTTGCTTTTATTTGCTAGATTAGTCATAAAAAGTAATTTCAAATTTATTTATTTACGCCAATATTGACAAAACGCTTGGTTTGTCAGTAGATTTATAGTCAGTAGAATACTGTCTTGATCAGAGAGTATTATTATGCTGTGACACATATTAGTGGTGATTGAATCTGAAATTTGATCTATCGGTTCATCCTCGTTGGTTCAGAGAATCAGTATAGCCAGTCTATCGTTCGTCAACATGATCTACGAAAAATAAAGGGAAGTGACCTTTATCTTCGTGAGACAATGGCGAGATCGTTTTTTGTGACGACCCTTGCATAGAATTCTACTTCTCTTATATACATATTAATCTTTATGTTTATTGCATGAATATGGCTAAAATTGCGGAATGCATTAGCCAAAAAAAAACCATTATAATTTTAATTGTTACGAAATACATTGTGCCAATGCACACTAGCACAAAATCTATCATAACATATATTGACAATAGACTGAGCACAACGTTTATTTTAACGAATATTTACTGGGTTGCTTTTATCACCAGGCCTATATATAGCCTCTGAATGCGTGACATACTGTACCCAAGTTTGATTCCCGGCCGCTTGTCAAAGAAGGCTTGATTGATGTTTGTAATCGCATACCTAAAATACCAGAGTAGCGACGAGCAACATGGCAAAAACATATGCTAGAAGGTTAGCAATTTTAATGAAATCATTAATTTGATATTGTTATAATTTCATATTCTTATAATATTAAATATTATAATAAACTTTTTCGAACAATATTTTTTCAAGTGACATTTTTCATAACTAATATTTTTTAAATTAACTGAAGTTTTGACAAATTTAAAAAAGAAAATTATAGTTTAGTGTATGAAATAGCTTCATATTATATTAAAAATTATCTTCTTTCAAATTTCAAATATTTCTCCTCAATATAAACTTATTTTGCCATAATTATGCAAATTTTGTAACATATTTATGAATTGAAACATGCTTAAAAGTAGATATAAAAGATGTTCATTTACCATCATAAATACAACGCAAGGTGAACTAGTAAATGTCGAATTATAACGCCGCAGCCTATCGTTGAACATTCACAACAGTGTTTCATGCATAGTCGTTCTCAATCATTTACCCCTTTTACAGTTGTTCTTAATATTACTTTACAGAAGCTAAATGATGAAATAAATACCATTAACACCTATTTGAGGAAGATTATTTATTAAATGACCATGCGGTTACGAAATTTAAAAAAGAAAATGAAAACTATGTTTTTAATTGTCAATTAAATCTTATTACATATTTAACACTACATAAAAATTATTATTTTTTTAAATAGTTTATAAAATTTATTTAATTCTGTCTTCACAAGTAAATAAAATTACGTGATGTAGTATTATTTCTACTTTCTTTAAATTCTTTACCACGACTTAGGTTTCGTTGTATTACAAGATGTTTTATAGATTGGTATTAGAAGATGTAATACAACGAAACTTAGGTTGGGATAAAGAACTTAAAGAAAGTAGAAATAATACTATATCACATAGTTTCATTTAATTGTGAATAATGAATTTCTACAAAATTAACGCCAAATATATTCAAAATTCAGTCTTGACGGATTATTATTAACATACAAAAAAAACTAAAAATTAGCACATAAATAAGGGGAGGTATCGAGTAGACAAAACAAAACTTTCATCAAATTGCCAGTTAGCAACGTTTTGAATATTTAACCTTCGTTCAAATAATAATACATAAAGTGAGTATTATTGTTGGCAACACATGATTCAAATATCTAATTATACTTCTAAAATAACAGTGATTCAACGATAAGTAGCAAGTAAGAAATACTCCAATAAAAGCTGTTTGTAAGGAATTACATTTTAAAAGGTCAGGTTAAAGTTCAAAAAGCTTCATAAACTACATAAAGTTTAACAACATGTATTTTACTATCGTATCATACATTTTCAATGTTCGTTAATTAACATTGTCGTTATTATACTCGACGGAAACTTTTACAGATTTTAAATAAACCATTTGACGTGAGTAAAATTATCTAAAACTAGTTGAAAATATGTGGAAAGTGTAGTCATTTTCATTGTTTTTATTACTTTATATTTTTTTATTTACACACTTTTAGGAAGAGGTTTTTGACATAAATATAAAAGTTTGAAACTATAAATATTAATTATAAAAATGTAGTTAGGAAAGTAAGTTCATAATTTTTATTGGATATATTCGGTAGCTGGTAATTTCAGATATATTAACTTTCCAGGGTCAACGTGTAACTATACCAAAAACTCGAAACTAAGTGCTAATGTATTATCATTGTCATTAACATTTGATGTAATGCTACGTCCTTAATATTTTAATATTTTTGGATTAAAATTATAACATCACCGTAGATTTACAGACTTTCATCATTTCAGTTTCGTGCAGAAAAGTTTGAGAATTTTGAAGAACAATGTCAGGATATTGTCCTTTTTCCTCAATGATATTTCTTTGGTCAGTATTAATTTCATCCAAGGTGTCACCGGTTAGATTTACATTATTTTGGAAATAGTTCGACGTGTAATCTTATGATCAACTTGATCTCAATATGTTTCCATAATTCTTTGTTAATATTCTTTCCTTATTCAGAAAAAATTATAATTGTAGTGGCATGACTATATGGACAAGGAATTACCTAATACATTACAGAAATATGATATAAATTATCATTTTATCTACAGAAAGAATACAAAAATACTGACTAGCTTCATGTTGCTATATATTTCTGGTTCGAGATCTACAATCTACAAACCTATGGATACAACTTATAATAAAGCTTTGTAAATTTATTTTGACTTCGAAAAGTAACATTTATTATTTGAAGTGTAAAATATAGCAAATAAAAAAATTGGTATAAATGCATCAATGCTGATGATATTTTTATCCATTTAGGCAAGATAAACAATTTTGTAGAAGGAATAAATACTCATAAATAGTACATCTTATAATATATTTCATAAGAGTTAAAATTAAGTAAACATTTTCTTCTAAAACCAAACAGTGATTAAACAACAGTAAAAGGCCTCAAGCCATTTTTCAAAGAGAATTTCTCTTCTTTAATCACCATGTCTGTAGCTTAAGAAGTTAAATAAAGTTATAAACACGTATAAGAATCAGCAGACCATAATTGCACCGGCTATGTTATTTTTGTAACAGTGTAAGTATTGATATTTCATAGTATTTACGGCCCTTCAGATAGATGATTAATGAATATAACTACTCCAAAGATTATTTTTCATGGCTTATGACTTTGTTTCGTTTTCTTTCTTTCATGTTAATTTAGGTCTAAGCATATTAATTAAGTCTTCTCTTTTTATTTGATACAAAATTTTATCCACAGCTTTTCTAAATGTTTTTAAGGAAATTTGGTGTAGATTTCTATCAGATCAGGTGTATAGTGGGAGACGTAGTACTTATACATATTAGTCCACTGTTTTTTGCCTCATAAACATACGCAAAACGCTCCAATTACCAAAATTACCCGTTCAATTGAAATATGTAGATTCCACGTAAATAACCACAAAAGTACTCGATCACGTTTGTAACTACTAAACAATAAATGATAATAATATAGTGCGAAAGAAACTTTGGTGCCTAAATATATTTATTTCGAATAGTGAAGTTTTTGGAAAAAATATTTTATTTGTCATTAAAATACTTATGCGCTTATTGTGTTTTCTCTGTTGGAAATACTTCTATAGCTTCGCGAACTTTTCCTGTAGGGTTTTTATCTCATTTATATTTTCATACGCGAAAATTACTTTTTTTAGCTTTTATGTTTCCTCTGCTTCTGTAACCCTAGCGTAATTACATATGGCCTATTTTTTAATAAAGGGTAATCTACTAACAAAACATGCCGAATGAACGTTAAGTAAATCAATCCATAGTTCATTAAACAAAAGAGCAATGAACATAATTTCATTTTTTATAAATTTACAGTAAATACGAAGGAAAATTTACTTTTTCGTTTTATAGCAAAATATGTGAATATTTGTTTTATTTTATTGTTGAATTTAATTGTAATTTTTTTATTTTCAATATATGTTGTCAATGAACCTATTTTTATTCAGGATGAATAAAAAATAAAAACAAGAAAATATACATAAAGGAAACATAGTTGCAGTGATAATAACATATATTATTTTGAATATCTAATGAGTTAAATATATTTAAATTTATTAGCAGTTTTTAAAAAATATTTTCACAAGTATTTTTAAAAATTATGTATCCAAACTTTTTATAATATTCGTTAGAAACGAAAATTTTAAAAAATGTTGCTGATATATATTATTTCGAAGTAGAATTAATAAATAGAACCAAGATATATTTCGTTACGGCCGTGTATTTTGTATATTTATGGGAAAATAACATTATTCAAACAATATTTAAAATGTTTATTATATCAGTTTTAATATATAACCGTCCTTCACTTACTTTCTCGAGAATCGCACACTTGCGTAGGCATGTTTACTCATAATAATGCAGTAAAATTATCTTCTTTGGCAATTGGGCTTATCAAATAACTAAATTAACGGGTTTCTAAAGCGCTGATCATTACAATACTGTGCATTCCGTGTTGGACACCGACTGCACACGCGAGGGCGCGACACGGGTGCAATTTATTTCAGTTTTATATGAGATACCTAAATCGGATTATTTGCGGGAAAGTAGTTTCATAGTGTCTGAATTGAAAAGGGTAAAATACTTAAATAAAAAATGGTAAAGTGTTTAATAAAAATCGTTTAAATCGTTATTGTGAATATTTTTATGATACAGAAATTTTGAAGTTTTGATGCAAATTAAAAAAAATATATAATTTCAGAATATGAAATAAAATAAACGAGCATCATACCGTTTAAAAAATATTTCCGAAGTTAAATACTAATTAAAACTCATACCATGCACTAAACTTCTATACATTAATTAAAGGTCTGAAATGTACATGTGTGAAATAATCTGCAATTAGTTTGTAGCTTTAGTCATTTCAAGTAATAAAAATATTCAGATACGGAAAATTCATACCGCCTAAATTGTATAATGAACGTTCGCTGGCAGGATCAAGTAAGATAATAAAGTAATAGGACAAATTGTTGGCTTAAACTGAAGTATTAAGCCCAAAAAAATAGATTCATTTTGAGGGTTACATATTTTAAAAAAAATAAAAACAGGACTCAAAAAACCACTCGCTTGTCCATTTGTATGTCCTTTTGTTGCAGCCGCTTTTCACAAAAACAGTATGACATTTAAGTGCTATAATATCCTAACCGCATATTAATAACTAACCAATAAAATTTAATCCAGGAAAACCAATTACCATACATTATTTTCTACTAGATTGTATGTCAATTTAACCTATTGATATAGTTTCAAGTCAGCCACGGTTCCCATATTTCTAAAATATTTATGGAAATATTTTCCGAATCTTTCATTCACATAAATAAATCCATAGATATGATAAATCACCAAAAATCACCTTATTCCGTTTTTTTTTCTATACTACAAATACACAAACAATATGAATTTTATTAACTTCTTTAATTTTTTGGAGAGGGTAATATATTATATAACATTTTCAAGAATATATACACTTAAAATACTATTTCAAGTCAGAATTATCACATTGCTTTTAAGGTTTCCGATCTCAAAATGGAAGGTAAATCTTGGAATATAAAGTAATATTTTATCATTTTTGACGAAAATAAATACACATTGAAACTTAACCTCACTTGGAGAAATACACTTAAAATATATTTGAAAAAACTAATATAATAAGCACCAATGATTTACTCTTTTGAATTTTTCCAATAATTGTAATTTACTCTTTTGATTTAAACCATAAATATTATTTAAAATAAAAAGGAAAGATTAGATTATGTCAAGTTCCTAAAAATATTTTCTTAATATTTTTGAAATTCATATTGTTGTGTTAAATTTCAAGTACTGAAACATTTCATTTATAATTTCGGATTGGTTTTGAAGTACAGAACTACAAAATGACGGAATTTACCTAAAGCTTTCTGGAAAATAAACTAACCATTTTAAATTTCATAATTGTTGGGAAATGATTAAAAATAATATTAATAGTATATAATTTAAAAGAAGGACACATAGCTTATATCATCAAATATTTATACATTCCAAAAAATGTGCAGAAACCTTATCGTACAAATTCTATTAATATTTGAGATGTTTTTTGTCTTGCTGAGTCTAATAGACCCAACGAATCATGCGAAAATAGTTTAATATATAAATATATTTATATATATATATATATGTATATATATATATATATATATATATATATATATATATATATGTATTTATATATATATATATATATATATATATATATATATATATATATATATATATATATATATATATATATATATATATATATGCATCATTTTACTACGCCAATTTATCGAAATCAACAAGATATTTGGTCTCCATAGGATGCCAAATTATTTAAATGTTGCATGTGTTCAAAGTACCTTCCAGATGAAATATATCCTATGCATTCTACAGAATGGAAGGAAAATTAAATAATACCTTGACTTTTCAAAACACATCAAATTAAGTTTCTTTAAATATGCTATTTTTTGAAATAAGACTACTGCAGGAAATTTGCATCTTATTGTTGTATTCACAGCTTCATAGAAAAATACAGTTATAGAATCAAATCATATAAGATGCAAATTTATTAAATTAAGCCATTGACAATATATTCTTTGTAGATTATAGCTGTTAGTAAATTTAAATATCTTAACATAATCTGAATAAGTGCATTAAAATTATATTTGGATGAACAAAACAGTCAATCAATGACGGAGTGGAATTCTGCAAATTATTCATCCATTATACTTACGGCTGTTGTCCTATGAGTTAGTTTCATGAAAATTGATAATTTATTGATATTACGTTGCGAAAACACGTAAAACGTGACTAATTAAATAATTGTTTGTGCAGTAAGTGCTTCTGTTAGGTCATAATTTAATTTAGTTCTGAAAGGAATTAGTATTCTGGGATAAACAAACTGTTATTGATAGATGTACTACTTAATAGAAAAATAACTTGCACACCGTTCGAAACTTTGCTAACTGTTCATTATTACTTTTGTGGTTTCGAAAATTAGTTACTCGATTTGTTTACAATTCTAAGGTTAAAAATTATGTTGATATCTTTTAAAATTATATAATTTTAAAAATTTCCCGGGCTGCAATAAATTTATCTAAATTTATAACCAGAATTAATTTTAACAACCTCTGTTTAAGGCAAAGTGATATCAGTTCAGTCCATTATATCAGGTCAGTCCAATTAAAGTTGATTTTATTATTTTGAGAAACTCTCTAAATTATAAGCCTGCGAAAAATGCGTTCAATTAAGTGTGGTGAAATTACTACTTTTCTTATAATGTTAATTTTTTCATTTTTGGGGGGGATTTTTGCCAAAACTTAACGGTAATTTTTTCTTCGGAATTTTAATACAAAATTGTTTTACATTTAATTAGATTTTACACAATTTTCTCGACGTGTAAATAAGATTAAGTGTGGTAAAATGATTACATTTTTTTTAATCTTAATAATTTTGAGTGCAATTTTAACCAATATTAAATTATAAATATTGTTGAAATTATAAAATAAGTTAGACATATAAACCAAGTTTTATTACATAAGTTAGAAAAATTCTGATATTTGACAAGCAGAGAAAAAATGGAATAGCCCATTATCGCTTTTCTTCTTCGAATGCGTTTTTTTTAAACTGAATTATTCATTATTCAATTTCAAAAACAAATTTCCGAAATGGGCTTTGACCCAAAATATTTATGCTTTATTAGACACGAAAGAGCACTTCTTTTAATGTAATTCTAATTATAGGTTTTAATTATGTTTAATGCTAGAGAGTGAAAAATAAACTCTTCGTCATTGAAATGTTTTATTTGACGCGAATATTTTTTTGGACTAAATGACTATGAAACAAATTTTCTTCCGGAAATCTGGCAATTATTCGATGTGCAAAAAAAATTTCGTTTCTTTTTTATAATCCCATATCGGCGAAAGAAAAAAAAACAAACCCTTGTAAGATCGCTCATTTATCCACGTGACTATTCATAAGAGCCATTTTTCTCAGAAACCCTTTTCTTAGGTGTAAAATGTTATGAGTTTCTCAAAAATTTTTTTCAAAAGTTTTGCTGTAATCGCCTTCTTTGATTGTATAATTTTGGGCACATATCTCTGAGTTTATGCCATTTGAATTGTAAGAGATATATTTTTGATTTTTCTTATCATTAGTCCTTTCAGTTTATATCCCATGCGATATCTACAACAAAGAAAGTTTGGGAAGTTCTCTAAAATTACGATATAAATATTTTAAAGTGATATAAATATTCTCAAGTTTCAAATTCAAACGATTTCTGCAAAAATCAAGCATGTTAAAAAGAGAGATATATAAAATATTTTATAAGAGTTAAGTTTTCCTTTTAAAGAATGTCCTTTAAAAAAACGTTTATTTGGTAACAACGTTACTAGAAATTTTTTTTTAAATTTAAAAAAAAAAATGTGGTGATGATTCTAAATCACATTTATTGAGATATATGACATAAATATATTTAAGCTTGTAAAATTATAGCGAATGGTAAAAAGTAATATTAATATCGTTAAGTAGTTTAATAAAAATAATAAGATAATAAAAATATAATATAGCTACTTTAACATCTATACCTTTACATAATAGGCTTTGTCAAACTAGCTTTTAATAGTAACTGAAGTTATATGAATTTTGATTGTGCTATGAGGCATAAAATAAAAAATAATTAATTTTAAGCTGTGTCAATTCTTTTAATGTCAAGCAGCATTTTCCAAATAAAGAAATCCATATCCAAAACAAAAATTAATATCAGTCATAATTTAGAAAAATTCATATCTTTATGATTTTAATACAATCAACTAAAATAAGTAGTAACTGAACAATATTGTTTAATTTGGTGTTTAGTATCGAAGCAGATAAAATTTAATTCTTTAATGCTTAATAACCTTTAATATGTTTTAATAACAACTAAAACTCCTTTCATAAAATATATCTCAAATCCTCCGAATAAATTGTGCCTCACAAGAAACTTTCTCCTGGGAAACCTACAAAATTTGGATTTACCACATACCGTACACGATTCCACGCTTTCTGAATTCACACAAATTATGAACTAACTACCTTTATATAACGTAATTTCGTTGCATTCAAATATTTTTAAAGTGTATTCCATCTCAAATAGACGGATGATCTTGTAAGAGATTAATTTCCATTCAAATTCCATTGCCAAATACTACTTTATGACCGATCTTACCTTCATGATCGAAAACTATCCCAAAATAACAATCACTGACATAGTCATGCGTATGTCAGTGATTGTTATTGTATATTTGTTAAGTGTATCTTATCGCCATTTTTTTATTATGCATTTTTTTACTATTACTTATTAACCGGAATTTCATATAATTTCTCCATATACATCCATATGTTACATGCTGGTTTGGTAATTTCCTAACATTTTAGGATTTAATTTTCCAAGTTTATGCCTTTACGGAACAAAAAAAGAGTTGTGAGAGTATATGCAATACACATAGTTTTTAATTTGGGCTGAAGTAGATTTTGAAGATTACAGCTTCTGGTCAATACTGACTACTAGAACGGTAAGATTAAATTACGTTTGCTGACTTCTGAGATAGAAGAAGAATCTCATGTCTCATTATACCTTTCAATAAAAAAATTATCTTAATTTATATTTTGGATAACATCTGCCCCCAGTTACAATTGCGGATAGCAGGCAAATTAACAAAGCATTTGTATGACTATCTAATCCTTTAATTTTCTGTGGACAACAAGCAAGTTTGTAAACATTTTTAATACTCTAGATTAATTGGTATTTTAAAAGGTTAAATTTATTTTCAAATATTAATAAAAAATTCAAAAAGAAAACAAATGTGTTTTATATATTCCCTGTGTAGGATTTTTTGTCTTCTATAAATGTACATAGATCACTAGCTCACGTAAAATAGCAAGCACTGTGCAGGTATACGTCCATTCTCGTCCAGCTCTATCGTGCGACTGGCAGCGCAACACCTCACTCTTGTGTGAGTGGGACAGTGTACGTATCTTTTACGTAAATATACATTAAATAATACACAAGGAAATCCATAGTTATTGCAATTTAATTTGTGCCTAAAACATTTATAAAGAAATAGCTTGGGAAAATGTTTAATTAAATAGTATAAGCATGGTTCAAAAATAAACATTTATTAAACTATTGCCTCATTATCTATTTGCTAAACAACAAGGTGGTGAAAAGCGAAATACGAGAAGTAAGAGAAAGATAATTTCATTGACTTAAGATCCAAAAATACAAGCAATATTGACGGTACTAGCGTAAAAATGTTTCAATTTAGGAACTCCGTTTTAGGATGGTCTAAGTTTTGTCTACGCAATGAATGTTGAGAAACTTATATCGTACAAAGACACCTGACGAATATCATTGTTGTATATCCACGTAAACTAGCAGCACAAAACTATTATGAATGTTTTGGAAAATGCTATAAATTTTCAATAGAATGTAAGAAAAAAAGTTATATGGCAGAATTAGATAACAATGATTTTCTGGGATGCAGGATAAAAATTTAAGAGAGTCTATTATGCACCAAGAAAAAATGAAATATACATTAAAACTTTAATAAGAAGTAAAAAACATAAACTTGATGATAGTGTCATTGTAAATTTAAAATGAAAAGGTTATTCCGCTGGCATAACCATTATGTTATGATATTACTGCGTGCGTTAGAGGTGCATATTACTGTCCTAATTTAATGATATTGGAACAACAGATTACTTCAAAATTAGCACAAGCTTAGAGATAGTTGTCTTTCTAAATTACTCATTATCTTGTTTGTTTTCGAAGAACTTTACTGGAGAAGAAATCTTAACAGAAATTAATTAGGTCCCTTATAAATAAATTATACACGTCGATGGTAACGTAAATTGCAATTTTCGTTATTTGCGCACTAATAATATCCTTTTAGTAAATTCTGAAAAATTACCTGTTCAATGTTGAATAAAATGTACACAAATTTCTTTGAAACAGTATAAATATTAATAGGTAAATACAATTTATAACTGAAAATATTTACTAAAAACAAACTTATCTGCACCTGGGAAAGAACACTGAAACTTGTATTTTGTGATTTTATAAGAGAGAGTGAGAAAGTTACAAGACATCATAGAAAAGTAATGAATTTTCACATTTCTTTATGTGTGGCGATTTTATTGAAAAGCATTTATAGATACGGTGATTAGAACTACTTGGACGGGAATAAAAATGAACAGAAATTCGATAATCCATTTATAAAAACAAAATTTAGTGGTTTTTGCACTTAATTAAGTTGTATGATATATGTATGAAAAAACGAGTGTGATTGTTTTCTCCACGATAATATCTCAAGGTCTCCATGGTATTATAATAAATCGACACATTTTCGAGAATTATATCGGCTTACTGATTCTCGTCATATGAGTTTGAGTACCAAATAATAAAAGTGAGACTAATTTAAAACAAATTATAACACTTTAACTTAAATTTCATGGTATAGTTTTGATTTTCAATGTACAAAAGAGATACAAAGACCCAATTTCATCGTTCTGTATTTATTTCTTTTATTTCATTCAATACAATCATACAAAAACAAGTTTGACTCACTCACAGCAACAGCTAACTGCGATACCTCCTCCCCTGCCTCTAACTAACAAACCTGAAACCAGTATATTAAATTACATTACAATTTTTGTCTCATTTTGCTCCGTACACTGTATAAGATATAACATCCTCATGAGTTTTCGTATCGTTACACAATGTAATACATCCTGAGACATTGTTACTCAGAAAATAATGAGAAAATGGTTAAGTAAACGTGTGTAAGAATAAAACTAAAAATATTGAATTTTATTGCAATTTTTGTGACAACAAGACAACAATATACGGCGTAAGCAATTTTATGAAAGATTAATATAATTGAAAGTAGGATTCACTAACAGTGGGCGGTTTTAAATAATTTACAACCTGATCCAGGTGTGAAATGACTTGAAAATGAAAATAAATGAATATTCATAGTGGAAAAATATGATAATATGTGGATAAATTACTATGTATTATTTTACATCTAAAGTAAAAGACAGTCAATTTCAAAACACCGTTGCCAAAGGCACGAAATGGAATTAAACGCTTGCAATTGAAGGCAATTTATTTAGGAACCTTCAATGGAGTACATATGTACATATAAATTAAAATATCGAGAGATTTTTGCAAATACTTCCTAGAGTATTAATATTTTTATGAAAACTGCAGTCGAAGTTCACAATTAAATATAACATGACAGTTACTTTTATCTAGACATAATTGGAAACTTTCTAGTTTGCGCTTGTAAAAGTTTTAGTAGCATCAAATTATTATCATTATTAGCCCCACCCCTATTTTCAAAACCATTTTAATTTCAATCTAAAAATAATCGAAATTAATATTCTTTTTCAATTTGAATTTTTTTGACGAAAATTTTTGTATAATATTGAACTTAAGAAATTATTTAGTTGACAAAAGTTATGTAAATGAAATATGCTAATGAAAATTCATTAGTACTTAAGCTACGTAGCTATTAGTACTAAAGTTGTCCAATCTTAAGTATATTTTGGAGCTTTGAATTTCAGTGGTATTCCAGTTATAATTTTTAGCAAATATTAATATAATTTTTTGCTATTATTTTCGCTATGTTATTTCCAAGCCTGTTTTCCAAAGAGCTCGAGAATATCGGGAATATTTACAAAAGTATTTTTTATTTTAGTTTCTCTAGTATTTATCGGTTATATACAGAATATGAGAAATATCAGAGCCGAAGTATAATTTTCTACATAAAAGATTATTCGAGATATTTTTTGATATAGAAAGAACGACAAATTTAATGGTTCATAAAATAGTTATTTTTTAATGAAAAAAAATAAAAAACAGATTTGTAATTAAGACCAAAAACTCTTTCTACCGACAATAAATGCTAACGCTATTGCTTGTATTTTTTCAGCTTCGTGGACATGCTTTTAGGAGTCTCCTCGAAATATAATTTTGTCCATCATTTTTTACTTTGGACTTATTTAGTTTAGAAGCCTCTGATGTACAGATGGATAGAGAGAAAGGCAGCGTTTGCTACAAGAGTAGCCATGTTTAGTTGGAGTTTTCCACATTTACCCCTTCCTATTCTATCAGGAGGGAACTTTAAAAAGAAAATCCTTGCAAAACCATTCACATGTTCATCCATTTGTCCGTCTGTCATAGTCCATCCTTCCGTCCTTGTGTCATTTTCCCTCTAAAACCGTTTAAGTCAGAAGGAGGATATTTGTTTTAAAAATTACAGGGATGCAATATGTTAATTAGCATATGGCTCATTAAAATAGAACCAAAAATATTTATAGGAAAAGTTTAGAGGTTGCTAATAAAGCATTTTAAATATTTTTTTAATTTCATCTGTTGGCTATTCGAATTGTAGGAGCAAATTACGAGGTTTCGAAAACAATTCATTTTAGAATTCCATTCAGAACATTAACATATATCTCAGGAAACGTCTTCATAAAATATGTGGTTATTAATGTCACTAGAACTTTACCTAAAATTCCCGGAAATCCATACAAATGTTTTCCATTCCCCGGAAAATTAATCTCATTGATGGTTTAAAAATTAACGATATTTTAGCACGTATAAACGATATGATAGAGCTTTATATGTCAAAATATATAAATAATATTTCAATAGAAATTATCTACATTTGGTAATGTCTCTAAATTGCTAAGAGTACACGGGACTCTCATAGATCGAATTCTGGTTGTAATTAACATGTTTATTCAGTAACCGAGACGGACATGTTTTTTTTTCTATGTTGGTAAAGCATTATGTTTTAAGTACAACATCTTCTATCCTTTGGCTTATCTACCATACTTGTGTTGCCTGACACATTTACAGTAACATTTGCAGTAACAGTTTACCTAATGCGGGATAAGGTAATTTACTTCAATCAGACCATACACAGAATTCTGGCCAGGTCAGAAATATGGGTAAAAAGAGATTTACATATACAGAAAGATTTTACTGAATATCAGTTAAGAGCAATTAACAAAGTTTCCAAGCCTTAAAGAGGCAGGAACAGTTTTCAAATGAAAACTTACCAGCGACGGCAATGATTTAAGTAGCCTCTAGAGATTTAATTTATCCAAGAATAATTATAATTGAAACTGTTGGTTCTGATGAAAGTAGATTTAATTTCAGCAGTTAATTTACCAAGTTTCTGTTTATGTAAATTATGTTCCTATAATTATATTTTGAAATTTGAAAGTCTAAACATGCAAAAGTTTTAATTAAAAAAAATTCACGTTTTTCAATTATATGTATTAATTTTTTTCTCGATGTTTTGAAATATTATCACACATAATTAGTGACTTGTCGTTAACGTATAACAACAAGTTACTAATATACTTTCATTGGTTTATATTTTCATCATACATTTAATCCTCCGCACGATAAAGAAAAACATATTTGAAATTTACTTCAAGGAAATACATGTTCAGTTCATTAGGTACACGAGTTATGAATGGGATTTCCACTTCGCATATTTACATAAATTCTGCGAAAATATTTCCTTTTTAGTACGTAGGAAAATGTTTCTTTGCAAATACAAATTCTCGTATTGTAGGCTGGCACGCAGTTCCTTATTCGCGCGTGTAAGAAACAACATTTGAATACACCAATGTACATATATTCAATGTTTGTATATATGTATATAATTTGGTATAAATATATAGACTTATATAATTATAATAACATGCATTTTGTCTGATGCTGTTTTTCCTGTAAAATTCAAAATATTAGAGCTAATATGAGGTGTTAATTATTACAGTGATAAATCATAAAATTTGTGTGCAACTTTTAAAAGCTTTGTGAAAATGTGTTTTAATGTTAACCCTTGTGAGAAAAGGAAATTTCCGCTGGTATATTGGTCACAAGTATTTTTCTCAAAAACCGCTCAAAGTATAAAAAGGTCTATAGGAAAAAACAATTGTCGATATCATAAAATTTTGAGAAACTGGCGATAATTTTACGTCCATGAAAGATCAAACCGTATGCGATATGTGTGTTTACATATAGAAAAGTAATATTGACTCGCGGTCGTTCATAGGAGAAATTTGACCACAAATCGTAATTTTTCAGTTAAACTTTATTTGTTAAGGTGAAACTCTTTTGGTGAATCTGACATTTTTAAATTTTATGGCGTAAATCTTTATTCTGTCCGACTATTTGACCAGAGATTATATGTTCGATATTGACAGTAGAAACGTAAAAATTGAATCATTAATTGCTGAACGTTACAATGAATTTCTAACGTATTAATAATATATAATTTATTATATTTGTAACAAATATCATATATAAATTTTATCTTCCTACACTCCTTCTTCATATAAACTTTAACTATGCCAAATCTTAAACTCCTCCGTGCGCGCAGTATGTAAGCATATTAAACATTATTTATATAGCTTAATAAACCAGATGTTTGAAGTTGTTGTTGATTCTAATCGTACAATATTCTTGTGTTTATTAGAAAACCATTTTTAAACGGGGGTTATAAATTTGTAGCCTGTTTTACCGTGGACGATATTGTTTCTCCTCACATCGAGTGATTAATCTATTCCAAGTTTAAATCAAATCGTACTCATTTAGTCAAATCCCTTTCATTCAATATGTAGTATTGTTCAAGAGCAAGGCTGACCGACATAATTGTTTGGAGACCCAGATTTATTATTTTTGAAACCGTAGCGGGCCAATAACATAGTGAATTTTAAATAAAAACAAAAGAGTTATTTTAATTTTTAAACATGAATAATTTATTAAAAAAAGAAGTTTCAGATTTAAAAATTATCGCGTTAATGAGAAAAATGACATTTGTTTTGTTTGCACAGTGCATCTATGTTAGTTGATATTCTAGAATTGGCTATGCGCACGGCTATAGAGCCTGTATTAAGTGAGTACATACGCAACCTAATTCAGGCTCTGTAGCGGAAAATATAAGGTTGATTTTTTCTTACAACTACAATACTAGTATGTTCGCAGAAGCAATACAATTAGACTGACGTGTTTTGTAGGGTTCCGTATCGCCACGCCGGGTTGTGTAACATATCTGCCTAATAATTTATGCACATTATTTAATTTGACTTTCAGTTATTGGTTCATTTATCGAGTAGTGCAGTGCAACTGTTTTTAATGAATATTTGCACAATATCCTATTAAATGTTTTTAAAGTTTTAACTAGCTCGCGGGCCGGATGCAGGGCCTTTACGGGCCACATCGTGGCCCGAGGGCCGTTTGTTGGATGGGCTTGTTCTAGAGCCATAAGACGGTGCGCCATTAAGACGATGAGGTAGAATACAATAAAAGAGAATTTGTTCTCAAAATAACGGTTATGTAAAATCAATAGTTCATATTCAAAAAGTGTCACATGACATTTTTTGGGTTCTGTACCTAAACACGTTTCCGTCTGTCTGTCTGTCGATCGAGACCTTTTTTCGCAGGAAAGTGTGCAGATATCAAGTTGAAACTAATATCAAATACTTATGTCTACGGTCCCTTGGAGTTGAAAAAAAAGCAAGCTACTAAACAATGCAATAAAAAAATACGTCCGTTTACGACACGTTTGACACTCGCAAAAAATCAAAACTTATTTTTACTTTCCATTGGCCTAGAATCTTGAAATTTGTCAAGAGGTAAGGTCTCATAGCACAAGTAAAGGAAAAAATCCTAAATTATTAATTTGTAATTATGTCAGATAAAACAATATTTATTAAATATACGTCTGTGAAAGATATAGCATGCAACATATTTTGGTTTCAAAAATTAAATTTTTTTAAATATTATAATGTGAACACGATTACACTTAAATGTTTATAAATACCTAAATATGTAGTAATATAGAATATTAAATTTTATTTTATTCCATGTATAGTGTATACGGAAATATTTTAGTGTGAGTTCTATTCGTATTAACCGGTTAATTTTTTGTAGATAGGATAGATTATTTGGTTTGTCTGTTTTCAAATTATTGGTAAATTAACTATAGTGAAATTTTTACAAAACTTTTTACGATAGAATATTGTGGGATAAAATTTGCTTTAATAGAATAATTATAGAAAATACATTAGCATCGCAATATTTGGCTTCCAATTTTTATGGAAAGTGTGATAATTTAGATTGTAAATTACATAATAATTTCATTAACGTAAACAAGTCAGGACTGATAATAAAAAATGAAACTTATCTAGATTCGTTCAGTATTTTGCAAGTCAACATACATGAAAACAGAAAAAAATGCCTCGATTGATTTGCAAGTAATCGTTATGGAATTACTATTCTATTAAATGTAATAAAAAAGTAGTTTATCTACTTTTTTCAGTGAAGTAACAAATTTTAAAGAACGCCTAAGATAATGTACTTCCTCTTACGACCTCTTATACTTCCTCTCTCGACAGAAAATACAACCACACATCAACACCGAAATAATTGATTTTCACTTTCACTCCAGGTTCAAAAAAGCACCATAGGTGACTTGGTTTAACTACCTATGTTTGAAATTATCATCTACGAGAGAAGAAAATCAGAAACTTCGATACAATATTATGGCCAATGATTGTTACCAAATATATTATGTATTTTTTTATGACTGAGGGTAAAAGTTAAGCACATTATTCTACACGACTAATCCCCAACTACGACAAACCATTAAAAAAAGCTTTAATACCTGAACTAAACTCTACTTTACACAAGACTACAGTCACTATAAATAACACATCTCGTATAAAAATAAACTGTTGATAAATATTGTTTTCCGTGTGTGGTCTATACTTTAAATATATATTTAAATGTAGCCAGAGAAAAGGTGCAGTTCTGGTTAAAATATTAGTAAAATATGACCTTTGTATTCCATTTTAAACAGAGTGTAAGCGCTCAGTTTCCATGCTTTTATTCTGATCTAGATTATTATGGACACTTATCACTCTGTGACATAGTGTCCTTAATAATCTAGATCAGAATAAAAGCATGGAAACTGAGCGCTTGAGGTAAAGGATTAAACTATTTATCACAGAATTGCGTAAATTTTGGTAAGTATTTGGAAGACATAACTCTCGGTGATTAATTTCTACTCTTAAAATAAATTATTTAATTGTATTTTAGTTTCATTTTACATGTCACCTGAAAAATAAAATTGTTAAAATTTCAATCATATTTTAACGATAAAATTCCAACAATTTTAGCGATAAAATTAGAAAGATAAAAATATTAAAACTAAAAAAAAATTTACGTAACTTAATTTTAGAGATATTGTTGAAAATAAAAAAAAACAATTTCTGATATTTTCCATAGAACTAAAGAAAAAACCATGTACTACAAGTTTACATAAAGTTTACCGCAAACATTTTGTAGTTATTTTAAATATCATCAGTTTTTTTTTAATTTGAACGCAATTTAAAATATTTAATAATCATTTTAATTTATTTTAGTTTTTTTAAATTTAAAAAAACTTTCATTCATACGAAAAATATACACGACAATATATATAGGTGATTAAAAATGATAACAATATTTATCAAGAGTTTAACAAAGATAACATGTGCTTTTATTAACACCATCACAGATTATTGAGTTAAAGATAAACTTATGTTTTTAAATAAGTTAACCCCATTATGCAGCATAAATTGACATTTGTAGCTTTTTTATTCGTAAACTTGGCCGCGACTTCGTTCCCACGTGGAACTTTAGAAAATATTATTCCGTTAACTGTTTAATGTATATTATATCATGTATTGTATTTGTCATAAAAGTAACTCTCCTTTTAAATAAATACACCTTGTATCGAAACCTCAAATTTTTATATCTTCTTTTCAGTTGGTCGATTGAGCTAAAGCATAACCAATATTTATTAATTATTCCAGACCTAACAGAATTCATCAGCAACAATTTGTCGAAATCGTTTAAACTTGCGTAATGCGTAAACCAATAAACAGGCTCACGGATAAACGAATAAATGTTCTAAAACAATATTTTCCCCTTCTTTCACTTTGATAATGTTCCTCTAATATGTTTATGAACATACTTTCAAAGTACGAACAAATTAATACGGACATTTTATTATACGTATGAAATTATAATAGAAATATTATACTCACATATAATTAAATGTTTATGCAGGCCTGTATACTGAAAGTGCCCGTTCTACTTATTTATTTAAAAGTTTTTTTTTTGTATTTAACTAACAATTCCGATAGGAAATACGATATAAAAGTTATTAAAAATACCTGTACTAAAAACCTTTTGACGATAAATTTTGAACATTAACAGTAAATTGGATTTATTCCTAAGTTATCTAAAAATTATTTTCAAAGTAAGAAAATCAGTAAAAAGAAATAAAACCAGCCAAATGTGTATTGGAATACGCATAACGTGGGTTTTTGTAGCTTCTTTTATCACTCGAGCGGTTGCAAGCTGTTTAAAATAATTTCAATTGAAATTTCTTGTCAATTGTTCGATATTTTTGAGATTTTTTGAACTTAAAGTAAAACAAGGGAAGAATCTTTGTACGCCTGACCTTTTAGAAAGCTTCAAAAAAAAAATTATAAATACGTAAGTTATGCGAACCCGGTTCGCAAATCAGGAGTTCCATAACTCTCGTGAACTGGAATTATTTTATTATTCATGAGTTATCACCATTATGGATTTCCTAGAGCAGTTAATATTTAATAATACCTAATGTATTTAAGTAAGTGGATATGTATATTATCGTGAATATGACATTTCTAAAAATACTGGTTTTTTTTAATTTTAGGTTTTCTAATTTCGTATATAGACAGGTAGAGGGCAGACGTATTTTAGACTTGTAAAGATATATTACTATACTTGTAAAACCATTTCCTTAGGACCCTTATAACTAGTCATTTCAAAGAATATGCCAAAGTTTTACGTGCAATATAAAAACCAATGTTTTCGAACCCTTAAACCCTAGCCCATAATTTCTATTATATATTTTTCTAATGTTTTTTTATTAAGATATTAAACGGGTAAACATGCTTTATTTCTATCCTAAATTTTAAGATTTTACCTCAAAAAATTTCTAAGAAAACTTTCATGTCAAACGTATAAACAGATATGTGTATGAACTTACGATGGTTCCGTTTTTCCGTTTGAGGTACAAAATTCGTTGAATGGAACGTTAATTTAACTTTAAAATACCTATTCAATGGTGCACCACTAGATGGAAAGCTTTAATAAATATAAAAATTGTACGTCACTATTTCACATATAGAAAAAGACAATAATTTTTTTATTATGTTTTACTTCATGGTCAAAATGATCTACGTGAGCAGCATCTAATTCCTACGTTTCATACGCATAGACTTAAAATATTAGTAATATTGAATCTCTAATTGATGGGCAAACTTAACTTAATTTTAATATTTCATTTTTTCACAGAGGAAAACTATTAGGAAACCTATAAAATATTTATAAAATAAACTAAAGGAAACCTATTAGTAAATATTTATAAAATAAACTATTTTTATATTTATAAAACATTAATTTATCGAAAGAAATATCAGGGAAATCTATTAAGCGCTTAATTCATTAAGAAAATCTATTTGCTGCTACTTGGAAAATCGGCCCAATGATATATGTTTTATTGGATAATGGAAACTAAACTATTGATTAAAAATGTCCATATCGTTTATAAGTATTACACAGATGATTAAGTATGCTCTCTGTTGAACGAGCTTATTTGTTTGTACTTTTCCACGGTAATGGACGGAATTTTAATGCTTGCAAATGCACCAGACTACAATTAATCCTTTAATCCTTAGCGGACGAGCTAATTGCAACGAGTTAGTTCGAAGTGCATAAATTGTGAGTAGTTGACTTTGAATACAAAGATAGATATTTATTAAAGATTAGCTTTGAATTGAAATTGGAGATTAAATTTGTGTATAAAAATAGAGTAATAGCAGTGTAATTATTACTCATAATTGTGGTATGTTTCTGATATATTTCCATAAATAATTATAAGCACAAAGAACATATCACTATTCTTAAAGAGGAGACTGCTTTTTATAACTCTGTTAGAATTTCTGGCCCACAATCCTATGATGGATTGACATTGCTTGTAAGGGGTTCGTTGATAATTGTACAAGATAGGTAATCCTTAGAAAAAAGAGACAGAGAAAAATAATCCGGTAGTAGTAAAACTGCACTGGCGCCATAATCACGTGTAAGAAAAATTTAATTACTTATATTTTTCTTCTATTACATTCTTTTTTCCAATATTGATTATATTTCTAGGGGCATTATAATACCACCAATTTCATGTAAATTATAAGATCTGGTACATGATTTGCAGAATTCTTATAAAACAATTTTTATTATTTTTTATTTATTAAAATAGAGGCGAGACGAGCAGTATTTTTGTATTTATTTCAGCATATTCCTGTAGACATATTAAGAAATGTTAAAAAAAAATTATTTTAATATCATTACAATTAGAATTTTAAAATACCGCATGACCCATGAAATTGGGGAAAAAAATTTAGTACCTATTTGTCTTCCCTAAAACATGCCAAATATATTTGAATTTTAAGATTGAAATACCGTAAGTGTTAAAATGTTTTGTTAACATTCTGATTTTTTAGAAACACACTTATTAGAGGCTGATAAATGGATTGACTTTGTGTGAATGTGTGATGAATTTCTTAATCTAGGAAAAATTTTAAAATTTTAAGTATTTTGGGGGTCACCATTAACTTTGTTGTTGAAAATTGTCTCATTTAGGTCCATGAATCTATAAAATATTTTATTTCAATTTATTTTCCGGTAAATTTCTTTTTTTCTCATTTTATTTTCAGGTAAATCTATCTTCGTTTGCGTAAAGTTAATTCATAATATAAAATGGTGTATGTACACCAATTTCTTAACAATCAATCAAATAGTTTAGACGTGAAAGTAAAAAACACAAATTCACTTTCACTTTTTAGGGTGTCGTATCACAAAAGAAAGAACGAAACCATTATATGATCACTCGTGGGGCTGGCTACCAATCACATATTATTTTCTCAAAAACGGTTTAACGTAGAAACTAAACATTTGATATATTATTAAATGTTTTTGTTGGATCTAATACTTTTAAATATTTAATCAAAATGTGAAAGGAATAGTAACAGGTAGCTCAAAAATATCTTTAGAACTTAATATACCATACCCTTAGAGATTTTTTACCCTTATTTTTAAGGTAATGAACTAGAAATGGGTAATGAACTAGGTAATGAATGAAGGTAATGAACTAAAAAAACTGAACTGAAAAAGCGAATGGTAATAACATGTCACTTTTTTTAATCTTTTTATATTTGGTTAAAATTTCTAAATTTTTTTACTTGTTTATGGCACATAAAGTATAATTTTTTACTTAAAAATAAAGGAAGTGTGTTACTAGATTCTGAAAAAGAAAAAATCTTGAAACATTTATTGAAGAGTAATGTTATTAATTACGTTTTCAAAGGCAAAAATTAATCAGTTATTTATTAAAAAAATAAAAATATTCGCCTGTATTATTAAAAAATTCAAGCTTTCTGAATTCATTAAAAATTTCTAAATTTTTTATGCGAATCTCAAAAGGAAAAACAGTAATCTTACAAAATTAATCAAGTGTCTGTCTATCCGTCAATCATTGCCGTTTTTCTCAGAAACCACTTAGTAATTCGAGTTTTCCTCGTGCTTGACAGGTTATTTTCATATCAATGCTAACAACACAAAGTACAGGTTATTTTAGTAACCAAAGAACTTAATAATTTAAAGCCGCGAGTAAGATAAATTTATTAAACAATATATTTCAAAATCTTGTTTAACAAATTTGGTAACGTAAGGTTGGAACAAAATTCAATTTTATTAGTACTGAAAAAGTGACAGAAGAAAACTCAACTGACTTTTGTTACCTATGTTTTTATTTAGAATGAAAAACTCTGCTTTATATACTTTAGATACCTGTTTAAAGTATCTAAATGTCAATTACACTGATTTTCTAGTTTTGTACATTCCAATATCTAAAGATGGAAAGTTGGAAGTATTTCTTGGTGCAATTTTAAGGAGAAATTAAATGGTATCGTTACCTTGTTATTGGTGCTATCGTAAATCTAGAGAGTAACCTTCCGTCATGTTTAATGTAAAAAACGGGTGCATAACTTTGAAGTCCATATGGCGTTATAACAAAGTTGTGTTTGAAGTGGTGTTAGAAAATAATATTTACACAATTGGTTTAAGTAATTTCATATTTACCACTATTGCAGTAAAGTGTAAAATGTTGTGTAATAAGTGTATTTTTATTAGTTTTCATTCTATGCAAAAATCTCAAATACTCGTATACAAATATAAAGAAACAAAATTTCATTATGATAACTTTTTTTTTAATTATTTCCAATAAAAAGGCAAATTCATACGATTTATAATTTTTTTACTGATTATTTGATGTATTTCAATAAAATTTAATAATTAGCCTCCATTTTTTAATAAATTTCTCTATTTCTTTTATAATAAAAATCCAAACTACGACTAAAAGTTACAGTGTCCGCTCAAAATACAAGAAGTCTTGTTATAGTCTCGGAATTTCCATCATATTTGCAACGGCCAAATGACAAATTTACATAGGAATTGAAGCTCGTAACAGTTTTTAAATAAACAATCGCCGGTGAGTGCAGTTTATTTAGGCGGCATCTAGTAGGGCGGGAAATAATTTAGCCATTTGCAGCAGCCAAATGACAAATTTTCAAAGTAGTCGAAACAGGCAGGCGACAAGAATAGAGGCTCGTAACAGTTCTTAAGAAAACAATCGCCGGCGAGTGCAATTTGTTTGGGCGGTCCGATAGGGTGGGAAATAATATAGCTAAGGGACTTTGGCATAATTAAAAATGTTTTTCCCTTAAAAGTCGATTTTACAAATTTGCTTGATGAAACAGTTTTCCTTATATAATTAATTAGTGGTAGTGATCCAGTTTCTACCGGAACTGGAAGTAAGTTTTTCCGTTTTGTAGTACACACGATTTTATTCAATTATAGTTAATGCAAAGTTAAACATAGGAAATCAAAGAATCAAACTCAATCGATAGACCAATCGTCCATACATATTATTAAATTGGAAAAATTTAAATGTAAGACCAACTCTTTATTTATTTTTTGTGTCTTCCACGTTTTCTTTTACATTAAACATGTAAAACAGATAACTTTTTATTTTAATCTTTCCCTACTTTGACTGAAACTCACACTACCAATTATTTATTACTTTTAATGTCTGCTTTGTTATTTTATATCAATTTTAATTTGTATTTGTCAATACCCTTTCTATTTTATTATATTTTTATATGGTTTTTGAGCGCTTTCTTATCACACTTAAGTTTCCAGGTTAAGCTATTTATTTTCATTGCAATTTATTTGACATAATTAAAAAGACACTTTTAATACTTTGTATGCAAAAGCCACGACATACATGAAATGTCCTTTTTTCTAAGTTAGAAAATATTGAAATTTATTCATTACAATTTAACATTATTTGCGTAAAAATATCATGTGTCACATTATCGCCCGAGATATTTTTTCTCAACTAAATAATTTAAAACTTCAAAAAATACATGACATACTTTATATGTATATTTATAACTCAAAATGCGACAAGCTAATACATGTAAATTCAGATTTACAAGCTTCTAAATATCTTTTCACGAGATTTCTTTGAAAATGAGTAACTTCCAAATATTTAAAATATACGTAATATCTTATTGTCTTGCATTCCATTCTTGTTTCTATTTCTAATTTGTCTAATGGTATACTTTTTAATTCAATTATTGCCTAAGTAAATCATTGACTAATATGAAAAACAAACGTAAGTCTGCTCTATAAAACCCTAAAACAAGTATTTGTAAGTCAGGTGGTGGTGGTTAGTAAATATCTTTCAAGCCCACAAGAAATCATTTCTGTATAAGCAATAGGCACATGGTATTTACACACCTTAATCATGACATCTGAACTATACTTGTTATTATTTAGTAGATTTTCTGCATTTCGAATGATCATAGAAACAAAAAAACTTCCTTTATAGAAGCAGAAAGGTTGTTTCCTTATACTAATATTGCATTCATATACAAATTATCGTGTCAAATATTTATTATTTTCATATTTTGCACATATTTTTTTCCAGAATAACTACGAAAAAGAATGCAACAGTGCTAGAAAATAAATACAATGAGAGTTTAATTACTTTATTATAAATTATAAATTAAAAAAACTAAAAATGAAACACGCTTTTACAACATAGTGCACTAAATAATAAAAAAATTATTATCGAACCTGTTTTCTCTTTCTACTTAATAAAAAGTTTGTAGAACTGAACGAAACCTTCAAAAAATTTTAAATTTTTATTTTCAAGTTTAATATCAATTTTAAATTTTAATAAACACTAAAATAATTAGAATAGTTTTTATAATTCCCCTTCCCCTTCCCCTTCCCCTTCCCCTTCCCCTTCCCCTTCCCCTTCCCCTTCCCCTTCCCCTTCCCCTTCCCCTTCCCCTTCCCCTTCCCCTTCCCCTTCCCCTTCCCCTTCCCCTTCCCCTTCCCCTTCCCCTTCCCCTTCCCCTTCCCCTTCCCCTTCCCCTTCCCCTTCCCCTTCCCCTTCCCCTTCCCCTTCCCCTTCCCCTTCCCCTTCCCCTTCCCCTTCCCCTTCCCCTTCCCCTTCCCCTTCCCCTTCCCCTTCCCCTTCCCCTTCCCCTTCCCCTTCCCCTTCCCCTTCCCCTTCCCCTTCCCCTTCCCCTTCCCCTTCCCCTTCCCCTTCCCCTTCCCCTTCCCCTTCCCCTTCCCCTTCCCCTTCCCCTTCCCCTTCCCCTTCCCCTTCCCCTTCCCCTTCCCCTTCCCCTTCCCCTTCCCCTTCCCCTTCCCCTTCCCCTTCCCCTTCCCCTTCCCCTTCCCCTTCCCCTTCCCCCTTCCCCTTCCCCTTCCCCTTCCCCTTCCCCTTCCCCTTCCCCTTCCCCTTCCCCTTCCCCTTCCCCTTCCCCTCCCCCTCCCCCTCCCCTCCCCCTCCCCCTCCCCCTTCCCCTTCCCCTTCCCCTTCCCCTTCCCCTTCCCCTTCCCCTTCCCCTTCCCCTTCCCCTTCCCCTTCCCCTTCCCCTTCCCCTTCCCCTTCCCCTTCCCCTTCCCCTTCCCCTTCCCCTTCCCCTTCCCCTTCCCTTCCCCTTCCCCTTCCCCTTCCCCTTCCCCTTCCCCTTCCCCTTCCCCTTCCCCTTCCCCTTCCCCTTCCCCTTCCCCTTCCCCTTCCCCTTCCCCTTCCCCTTCCCCTTCCCCTTCCCCTTCCCCTTCCCCTTCCCCTTCCCCTTTGTGACTTAATTAATAAAATTGTTTTAAATTTAATTACTTGGCACATTAGTCATAATATCAATATCACCATTTTAGAGAATTATCTGCAGAAACTTTTTTATGAAGATATTGTAAATGAAGATACGAATTAACGTTTAATAATATTTCAACTCAAAATATACCGAATTTATAAATTATGAAGGCGTTCTAATTTTTAAAACACAGTAAAATCTGTTTAGCGTATATCTTTACAGTTAAGCGGAGGTAAGAAGAGAGGTTTACAGAATTGATACTAAAATCGAAACGTAGCAACATACCTCTCGTTATATTTTAAAGACATTCGATTACATTAGAACCAAAATTCCCAAAATGTGGACAATGATATAAAAATAAGGTAAACAAAGGTTTTGATTTAATCGAAGTTAGTACTATATCATTTATTGGCGAGGAGTTTTAAATTTGCTACAGTCCCTTTAAAAATATAAAAAATTTAAATCATATTCCAGCAAATTTGTGTTCTGGTTAAGAAGCTTGATAAACTAAAGAAAAATCTAGAATTTATTACAAAAAAATATTATTAAAAGTCGAGAATTTGTTATCATAGGGATTACCCGGATTAAGCTTTTATTAAAATACCTCGAGATGGGTGAAAAAATCTACAACAATAAAGATAAGAGAACCTAATAGGGTTCTCGAATTATTTTTACAGAACCTGAAAACAATTTGCATAATATTTGTTAGATAATGCGAATTTCCAATTCTGTGTAACCAAACTCAGCCATTTTTTAAATAAATTCGACAAATATTTGCAATCCAAAATATTGCATTTTTCCTGATTAAAGACTTGAAAAATTTGGATTAATTCGTGGTATTTTGTATATTATATAAAATATAACGTTTCACGTTGTTCTCCATTGGTAATTATGTTAAAAATATACTTCAATCTAAATTTTTCTTGAATTTTAATATCTTTTTCCTCAATTTTCAATATTAATAACAAAGAATTGCAATTAAAAAAAAACTATTTTGTTCTGTTTTTGATAAAAATTTATTTTCAATAATTTTCAAAGAGGTGTCTCTAATATATATATATATATATATATATATATATATATATATGTGTGTGTGTGTGTACATATATATAAATATTTATATATATATATATATACACACATGCGTATGATTAAAGGGCTACAAATACATTGATTGAATTCGATGCATTCGGAGCAGAGCACTCGACTAACTTCCCTTAAATTTGCACAGCTTTTACGAAGGCAGTTCCCATGTCTTTCCAAAAAACTTATTTCTTACAGGTACAGTTTATCTTCTATTCCCGGAAATAAATAGAAACAACGCAGTGTTTATCAAGGTTGTAGGACGACCGACCCGTGATTTCTGCACCCAACATAGTTAGATATTCGGTCTTTCATACTAGGCCAAGGCATGCAAAATCATTATGTAATAAAGGAAGATTCTAATTTGATTGCGTATTTTTTTTTAAACTCTTCCCTAAAAAGTGGGTAAACAATTACTGTTACCAATGTGCCGTAACTTTAATATTTTTCAGCACAATCATTGCATAATAACCTGTCCGTTTTAACAAAGAGGCGATCATCTTTTTCCGTCACTTTGTTCTTTTTACACTTTATAAAGATCTTAAATTGTTATAAGGGAAATCTTTATTTAAAAAAGAGATAACATACATTTATTACATTTCCAGCTTTGCCTACCGTTGATAATATCGTTTACTTAAAGGTACTTCGTCGGTTTTTACAATTCTGTACGGCTTCGTTGTCCGTTTTTCTGTCGGTAATTGAAGACCCTTTTTCTCAGAAATCGTGGAGATATCAAGTTAATACCAAATAATTAAGTCTACGGTCCTTTGGAGTTGTAAAATTAAGCTTTTAAGTCAACACAATAAGAAAAACATAAAAATACCTTGATTCATGTCGCATCTCTTGACACTCTAAAATAAATCGAAACATATAGAGTTACTTCTCGTTGACCTTGAATAAATTTGCAAAAAAGGTCTCATAGTATAAGTAAAGAATATTCAAAAACCGTTAATTTATAGGTACATCACTTAAAAAAATCACTTTTCTTAAATACATGGCTGTGAAAAATATAGTATGCAATATATTTTTGTTACAAAAGACTAACATTTAGTAAATAGTTTAGTACTAATATTAAGTACATGTAAATGTTTCTAAATGCCATTATGTGTTCGGAAACCTCGTAGTGCCAGTTTCACTCATGCTTGACAAGTTTTTTTTTATAATATTTCGCGATACAAGTCAACGCAAGAAGGTTTTTGAATTTCGGTAAAATTGTGGAGCACAAAGCTGCCTGGCGCTTAAATATTCGTTTAGAATTTTGTGCATTTGGTTAACATTTATTTATAAAATTGTTATTATGAGCCGCACAACACAGTTACTATGCGCTCTCACCATCGATTGCGCATCAAACGTAAGTAAATTGAACTAGCAACGAGTACTTCACAATACAAGAAAATCAAGCTAGAAATGAATTAAAATTTATTCGCAAAATGTTTAGTATATTTGATATAGTGTTACAGGAATAGCTATAGAAAAAAATTGACCACACAAAGCGCAGTATCGACAGGACTGATATTTTAAAAATATACATTCAGGAGTGGATAGAAAGTGGGTGAAAGAAAAAGACAGAAACCTTCGAATGAAACTATTTACGGCATATTTCAATGTGTATTAATGCGGAAAGCCCCACTTTATAAAAGTAATGCCGCAAAAGTCAAAAGACCGTATTACCGTAATATTTACTATAAATTATTCCGTTTTAGGTAAAGTTTATAGTAAATCTTTATTATGGTAAATACAAATTATATATTGTCAAATACATGAGTAGAATTCCCAATACGAATGTTTCATACTCACTAATCAACATAACGTATCAATATTAATTTAGGTTCAAAATTAATATTAATTTTCATCATATAAATTTAATTTCAAATATTTCTTTCACAAGTAATAAAATGTGAATATCTTGAAAAACATAAGAATTGGAATCGTCTCCACAATCTTTCATTAAACTTTAGTTATATTAAAAAAAAAACTATTTTTTACGTAATTTTATCAAACAATTACAGAGACATGGATGGGTAGCATATTTTTGGTAATATATCAATAATATATTTTGAACTATCTCAAGTAAAATTGTAAAAAAAAATATTTTTAAATCTTTATTTCAATTGGTTAAATATCACTTCAATGATTTTTAGACGTGATATTTAAAAAAGAGATGACATTCCATTTGCCCCATTAATTTTTTCCATTTAAATATTATTTGGCACAAAATTAAGGCATATACAAATTAATATGTGTTGTCTCTCATAGTTAAAATACAAGGTTCTTTATGAAATTGTTTGTGTTGGAAATGAATATAAACGTGGTTGGAATATAAACGTGCAATTAGCGAAACCATTCAGGGAACATCTCGATGACTATCTTTTGAAATTTAAGGTATTCTTTTCTTTGTAATAAACTTATCCACGATATATTAACTTTTATGATAACCTAAAATGTTGTTAAAGTTCCACAAAAAACTCTAGAAACTAAGTACACAATTCCGTTCTTTCTTTTATTCTTTACCTCACTTTCCTTGAAATTTTGCCTTCTTAAATTAGCTCTGATCTTCTCAAATGTTTGCACAAGTTTTAAAAGTATTGTAAAAAATATATACATAGTAACAGATAATATCCTTACTATGTAATAATTTTGTGACAACATTATAAAAACTAGTGCATACATTTTAAAATAAAGGGTCCGTTGTATATTTTGTTTATTATATGATATGATATGAATTAATGATTATTTAATTTAAATTACTTAACGCTCGTATATTTAAATCGAATAAAGAAGACACATAATCAAATCCGATAGAAGTAATTATTCCCGTGAGCCAAGGTATTTTAGCCTATGTCTTATATACACTATACATTTTCTTGCTGTTTATATTTAAAATCAAATTGTAGACAAAAAATTCCAATTGCTGTTCGCAACCGTCTTTATTTCAATCAAAATTTAATGCTAAAACCAATTAAATTTTTTTTATAACCATTTATAATGGAACGATCACAAAATATTTTTCGCTTTCCCTGAAAACATATATTAATAAGAGAAAACTAGACGATGTTAATATCCCTATCGCTCTGTAGCTTTCAAAATTTAAGATCTAGGAATATGTAGCTCTCAGCATCAACTCAATTAATCCAAAAAAAGATACGACTATCGCAAATGTAATATTTCGAAAGAAGTCACTTCTGCCACCTGAAACTCCTTACAATGAAATTATTTTAAAAAAAATTTGAACTGTACATATTAACTAGACTCATAATACAACGAAAGATTCAGGTAAAGGTAGATTCATATACACATGAAAGTTATAAATATATATTTAAATTATCATCCCATTTTCAATCCGAGTGGTATAAACGTAAATATGATATATTAAAAAACGCAAAGATATTATTATCCAATAAGTTTTACATATTGCCTTCGTTTCTTTTCACTGTCATATAATTTAAACTCTAGATATTCATTAAACTCTAACGATCTGACATTCAAAAGATGCGTGATGAATCTGACCATGTTTGAAATCGTCATACGCCACAAACAAATATGCACGATCATTCGCTGCAACAAGTCATCACCATACATCCTTCTTTGTATTTTCATCACACTTTAACAATTTTCCTAATAAAATAAACTTTTGCCATGTTCCATGGATATTCAAGTAATTTATTTCATCTTTCGTGTGGTCTTAATCAATTATGTAAGATAAGAGGGAAATATTTAAGGGAGTAATTTTTTCTCACTTTAAGTAAAACATTTCCAAGAAAATATAAAAGTGAATACATAAAACGTGACAACATCCTTTAAAAAAATATTCGAACACAAATTTTCTTAAAAATAGCAAGAACTACACTATCCTTAAAAACATTTATATTAAAAGTAAATTTCAAGTGGTTTCAAACATAACTATGGGTCCACATACATATATATCTAAGTAAATTAAAAAGATTCAGTCAAACATTTTGACACGAAATTGAAAATAATTGAAACAAATTTACTTCAGTGACATTACTGAATAACTTAATAACAATTTAACTATTAAAATCAAAATTCACTTCCCCAACAGGTGGCTCATTAATGAATTCGCAAGGTAAGCGTTTTGTTCCTGAATGGTAACATTATCCTACTTAGTGCGCCTCTTAGAAGCATTATGTTTAATTAAATTTTACTTCCTTTTTACGCACTGGCCTGCATTAACATAAATGTAGACTCTTCCCCTTTTTAAAACCCCATGTCTACTTCGACTTTACAAATAATTTTATTTCGATAGGAAAAATAAGTTTTTTAACATTAATTCAATTATTTCAATCAATATCAGTTATAGTATATTTGTTTGCTTATTGATACTAAAATTGTTTTGCGAAAGAAATGTTGGAAACTGATAAGTAGATACACTTGTATTTTTTTCCCGATAATAAGTACTAAAAGTTTATTATTCGTTGTTACACCTACGGTACTAGTGAACAAATTCGGAATATTTTGAGTTTTGTCATCTAAATGGAACTAAATATCTATATATCTGTACAGTTTAATTGTTAAAATTTAAATTGTTATCTTGTATGTCATAATGAAAATGTAACATAAATAGTAATAAAATATTACTTCCTGGAAATTACTTCCAACCTAGAATAGTATCGCAAGAAATATAATTTGTAAAAAAGTGTTACGACTTTTTCAAAGTTAGTTAGTAAGTAGAAAATGAAAGAGTGACAAAAGTTCGTACGTACTTTGAAATGGTCTGGCAACTAGCATGTTTATAGCAGCTGTCATAATAAGTTGAAAAAAGCTATAAATATACTAGTTGAGATATCGCATTCAAGTTTGGATTGATAATTAAAGAGGTTCTACCAACTTAACAAAAAAAATACCAATTACTTTAAAGCGGTTCATTTAACTGACAAATTCCGGATAGTTTTTAAGTAAATTATAATAAGGTACACTTAAGAAAGACGAAAACATTGGAATACCGATATCAACGTGAGTAAGCATGTAAAAAGAAAATTAATGGATTTAGAAGTGTTGCTTTTTCACACAATCCTTAAAAACATTTATCTAGGATATTTTCCTGGTATCGGAATCCGGTTAATTCCAATGTTTTGCACTTGGGCAGTAAGAATTATTTTAAGTGGTAGCGGTATGTTATGAAATAAGTAGGATAAGCAATAATTCACAGTGAATAAGCAATAATTGGTGTACACCAAGACCGTGAGCAGACAAGTTTTTAAATCTGCCAATGAGATAATTTTTACATTTAGTTTTTTTTATAATATATTAAAGAGGAACGTATGCAAGTGAAGCTGGTGTTGATCTGGATCCATTTTAGATGTTATGTATATTCATATCGAGAAATATTTTCTTCTAGATTTTGGTGTGTTGTGAATTTTGTGATAAAATGAAAAAATATGTATTTCCAATCAAAGTAATATAATCATAGAAGATTTTTCACGCTCCTATAAAATGCGCCGTAAAAAGAACAAATTTTTAAATTATTTTTGGAATACTTTTCCTTATTAGATGAATGTAATATTTTCTTTTTCTTCATACATATCTAAGATTTGGTTGTAAGAACTTACTATTAATATGCCTACAGATTACTATTAGTAATGAATAATTAAACCAATCTCCAAGGCTGGAAGGTGATATTCTCTATAAAAATAAATTAAACTTTTAATGTGTCATTATAAATCATACATAAAACATATTCATAGGGAATCTAATTTTAATTTTTTTAAAGTTCCTACAATAGTTATATCCCACGAAAAAAATGCTCCGCTAAAGGTTGATTATTAAAAAAATATCCATCAAAATATTTACTCCGGATTCTTTATATTGACTATGTCTTTTATTACTCTTTTACCTTTATTTATTTCTCAACCGGTCGTTAATTTGTAAGTTTAACTTTGACATTCAATGGATATGAATTTTCTACGTCTCATATTAACCATATTTTTATTCCATACTTTTTGTCTTTGATAGTATGTACTCAGTGAATCTAGTTCGACCTCTATATGGATATAGTTGCACATCGACTGCCAAATATTGTAATATTAATTGTTTTACAAAACGTTGGTAGCATTCAACATTGTCTATATATCGCGGAGAGGCACTGCTTTATCTTCTATTATACGAACTTCATAAGTATTTGCATCATCAAAACAAATAAATTTTATTACACTCTAAAATATGTTGATACTCCTTGCAGCTAGATATAACGGATGAGACTTTCACATATCCCATGAAGGGTCGATATGAGAATTACTTGCATCTGATATTATTAAATTTCCTAAGATCAATAGAATTTTTGAGGAGTTAAATTTTTCCATATTTATTGCTTTTTCATAGGATTTTTCTCATCTTATGCTTCATAGACAGTATTTGATTCCTTTTTGGTATGAGAAACAATTAGATCGAGTATTTCAGCAGTGAAAACTCTTTTAAACGTTTTGCTGACCTATAAAGTCTCTGTATTTATATGTGATCCAGATTGATGCCGAAGAATATTTGGAATAGGAATTTAATGTTGATTTGGTGATGTTTTAGACCTAATAGTTCTTCTTCGGCTGTAAACGTTGTAATTGACTGATGATTAATTACTAGTTCTAACGCTTTCAGTCGTTTCATCAACATCCTCATTTAACTCAGATACACTTGTATGCCAACCATTGTTTTCAACCTTTATACGTTACTAGAAACTATTTTGAATTTATTTGGCGTTAATTTTGTAGAAATTCGTTATTCACAATTAAATGAAACTACGTGATGTAGTATTATTTCTACTTTCTTTAAGTTCTTGATGATTTAATACAGATATTGTAATACAACGAAATCTAGGTCGTGATAAAGAACTTAAAGAAAGTAGAAATAATACTACATCACGTAGTTTCATTTAATTGTGTAGAAACTATTTAACAAGGTAATGCACCAATGCGCAACTACAGCTAAGTGCATCGTTCTCACTCACGCCAAAGTATTGTCATACGTGTTAACTGTCTCTGAATCGACCTATAAACCTTACACGCGATAACAAATTTTCCTTACAAAATACATTCATGTTATAATTTGGACGATGTTAATATCCCTATCGCTCTGTAGCTTTCAAAATTTAAGATCTAGGAATATGTAGCTCTCAGCATCAACTCAATTAATCCAAAAAAAGATACGACTATCGCAAATGTAATATTTCGAAAGAAGTCACTTCTGCCACCTGAAACTCCTTACAATGAAATTATTTTAAAAAAAATTTGAACTGTACATATTAACTAGACTCATAATACAACGAAAGATTCAGGTAAAGGTAGATTCATATACACATGAAAGTTATAAATATATATTTAAATTATCATCCCATTTTCAATCCGAGTGGTATAAACGTAAATATGATATATTAAAAAACGCAAAGATATTATTATCCAATAAGTTTTACATATTGCCTTCGTTTCTTTTCACTGTCATATAATTTAAACTCTAGATATTCATTAAACTCTAACGATCTGACATTCAAAAGATGCGTGATGAATCTGACCATGTTTGAAATCGTCATACGCCACAAACAAATATGCACGATCATTCGCTGCAACAAGTCATCACCATACATCCTTCTTTGTATTTTCATCACACTTTAACAATTTTCCTAATAAAATAAACTTTTGCCATGTTCCATGGATATTCAAGTAATTTATTTCATCTTTCGTGTGGTCTTAATCAATTATGTAAGATAAGAGGGAAATATTTAAGGGAGTAATTTTTTCTCACTTTAAGTAAAACATTTCCAAGAAAATATAAAAGTGAATACATAAAACGTGACAACATCCTTTAAAAAAATATTCGAACACAAATTTTCTTAAAAATAGCAAGAACTACACTATCCTTAAAAACATTTATATTAAAAGTAAATTTCAAGTGGTTTCAAACATAACTATGGGTCCACATACATATATATCTAAGTAAATTAAAAAGATTCAGTCAAACATTTTGACACGAAATTGAAAATAATTGAAACAAATTTACTTCAGTGACATTACTGAATAACTTAATAACAATTTAACTATTAAAATCAAAATTCACTTCCCCAACAGGTGGCTCATTAATGAATTCGCAAGGTAAGCGTTTTGTTCCTGAATGGTAACATTATCCTACTTAGTGCGCCTCTTAGAAGCATTATGTTTAATTAAATTTTACTTCCTTTTTACGCACTGGCCTGCATTAACATAAATGTAGACTCTTCCCCTTTTTAAAACCCCATGTCTACTTCGACTTTACAAATAATTTTATTTCGATAGGAAAAATAAGTTTTTTAACATTAATTCAATTATTTCAATCAATATCAGTTATAGTATATTTGTTTGCTTATTGATACTAAAATTGTTTTGCGAAAGAAATGTTGGAAACTGATAAGTAGATACACTTGTATTTTTTTCCCGATAATAAGTACTAAAAGTTTATTATTCGTTGTTACACCTACGGTACTAGTGAACAAATTCGGAATATTTTGAGTTTTGTCATCTAAATGGAACTAAATATCTATATATCTGTACAGTTTAATTGTTAAAATTTAAATTGTTATCTTGTATGTCATAATGAAAATGTAACATAAATAGTAATAAAATATTACTTCCTGGAAATTACTTCCAACCTAGAATAGTATCGCAAGAAATATAATTTGTAAAAAAGTGTTACGACTTTTTCAAAGTTAGTTAGTAAGTAGAAAATGAAAGAGTGACAAAAGTTCGTACGTACTTTGAAATGGTCTGGCAACTAGCATGTTTATAGCAGCTGTCATAATAAGTTGAAAAAAGCTATAAATATACTAGTTGAGATATCGCATTCAAGTTTGGATTGATAATTAAAGAGGTTCTACCAACTTAACAAAAAAAATACCAATTACTTTAAAGCGGTTCATTTAACTGACAAATTCCGGATAGTTTTTAAGTAAATTATAATAAGGTACACTTAAGAAAGACGAAAACATTGGAATACCGATATCAACGTGAGTAAGCATGTAAAAAGAAAATTAATGGATTTAGAAGTGTTGCTTTTTCACACAATCCTTAAAAACATTTATCTAGGATATTTTCCTGGTATCGGAATCCGGTTAATTCCAATGTTTTGCACTTGGGCAGTAAGAATTATTTTAAGTGGTAGCGGTATGTTATGAAATAAGTAGGATAAGCAATAATTCACAGTGAATAAGCAATAATTGGTGTACACCAAGACCGTGAGCAGACAAGTTTTTAAATCTGCCAATGAGATAATTTTTACATTTAGTTTTTTTTATAATATATTAAAGAGGAACGTATGCAAGTGAAGCTGGTGTTGATCTGGATCCATTTTAGATGTTATGTATATTCATATCGAGAAATATTTTCTTCTAGATTTTGGTGTGTTGTGAATTTTGTGATAAAATGAAAAAATATGTATTTCCAATCAAAGTAATATAATCATAGAAGATTTTTCACGCTCCTATAAAATGCGCCGTAAAAAGAACAAATTTTTAAATTATTTTTGGAATACTTTTCCTTATTAGATGAATGTAATATTTTCTTTTTCTTCATACATATCTAAGATTTGGTTGTAAGAACTTACTATTAATATGCCTACAGATTACTATTAGTAATGAATAATTAAACCAATCTCCAAGGCTGGAAGGTGATATTCTCTATAAAAATAAATTAAACTTTTAATGTGTCATTATAAATCATACATAAAACATATTCATAGGGAATCTAATTTTAATTTTTTTAAAGTTCCTACAATAGTTATATCCCACGAAAAAAATGCTCCGCTAAAGGTTGATTATTAAAAAAATATCCATCAAAATATTTACTCCGGATTCTTTATATTGACTATGTCTTTTATTACTCTTTTACCTTTATTTATTTCTCAACCGGTCGTTAATTTGTAAGTTTAACTTTGACATTCAATGGATATGAATTTTCTACGTCTCATATTAACCATATTTTTATTCCATACTTTTTGTCTTTGATAGTATGTACTCAGTGAATCTAGTTCGACCTCTATATGGATATAGTTGCACATCGACTGCCAAATATTGTAATATTAATTGTTTTACAAAACGTTGGTAGCATTCAACATTGTCTATATATCGCGGAGAGGCACTGCTTTATCTTCTATTATACGAACTTCATAAGTATTTGCATCATCAAAACAAATAAATTTTATTACACTCTAAAATATGTTGATACTCCTTGCAGCTAGATATAACGGATGAGACTTTCACATATCCCATGAAGGGTCGATATGAGAATTACTTGCATCTGATATTATTAAATTTCCTAAGATCAATAGAATTTTTGAGGAGTTAAATTTTTCCATATTTATTGCTTTTTCATAGGATTTTTCTCATCTTATGCTTCATAGACAGTATTTGATTCCTTTTTGGTATGAGAAACAATTAGATCGAGTATTTCAGCAGTGAAAACTCTTTTAAACGTTTTGCTGACCTATAAAGTCTCTGTATTTATATGTGATCCAGATTGATGCCGAAGAATATTTGGAATAGGAATTTAATGTTGATTTGGTGATGTTTTAGACCTAATAGTTCTTCTTCGGCTGTAAACGTTGTAATTGACTGATGATTAATTACTAGTTCTAACGCTTTCAGTCGTTTCATCAACATCCTCATTTAACTCAGATACACTTGTATGCCAACCATTGTTTTCAACCTTTATACGTTACTAGAAACTATTTTGAATTTATTTGGCGTTAATTTTGTAGAAATTCGTTATTCACAATTAAATGAAACTACGTGATGTAGTATTATTTCTACTTTCTTTAAGTTCTTGATGATTTAATACAGATATTGTAATACAACGAAATCTAGGTCGTGATAAAGAACTTAAAGAAAGTAGAAATAATACTACATCACGTAGTTTCATTTAATTGTGTAGAAACTATTTAACAAGGTAATGCACCAATGCGCAACTACAGCTAAGTGCATCGTTCTCACTCACGCCAAAGTATTGTCATACGTGTTAACTGTCTCTGAATCGACCTATAAACCTTACACGCGATAACAAATTTTCCTTACAAAATACATTCATGTTATAATTTGGAAGAAGTTATATATTACAATTGCCTAACAAATTTAAGAAATCAAATTAAGCCCATACATAATCACAATATGATTATTTTCAGTTTTACACTTCCAATAAATCATAAGCTTTGTTAACTAAATTAGTTTTTGATACCATGACTTAACTAACAATGTTAGTAAAATTATTGTCAATATTTATAATAATATATTAATTTTTTTTCACAAAATTTCTAATGTTTAGATGATTAAGAATTATAGTTTTTATTATATTTTTTTTCTTAAAGCATATTGAAGATACCAATATGATTTTTATTTTTGCTAACGCATCGAAATTATAGTGTCTTTTGAAGATGGGGTATGTGACATCCTACCCTACCATATGCTTTACATTTTCCTTGCGAATCAAGTATGAAATTAACAAATCACTTTGTATTACAGATTATAACGAAGATAATAAATAGTTTGCCGCGTAGAATTCATAAAATTAGCACCGTTATATGTCTATTTTGTAGAAAATTTTTTATTCTGTTAAATAATTTCTGCAAACTAATGAGATTTGTTTACGACCCTCACTTCGAACAGCCCAGTTAATGTGGCAAAATTTTATTTCTAAAAGTGTGTTTTAGAAATGCCATTCTTTTCTAAATGTTTTTTTTTTCTTTTCAATGATCAACCCGATGACTTTCTACTGCTCTATTATTGGTAACTTCTCAGTCTTAAGTCAGGAGGTATATTAGTTCCCCGTCTCTTAAAGCAAATTATAAGGATCTAGTTTATTTTAACTACCAAGGGTCCCCCAAATATCATAATAGACTTACGTGTTTAGGCTGTTACTGTAATCAACATGTCGTACAATTCTTTTAAATATAAAAACAATGCTTATTGCATTGAGGCTTCAAAAGTCCATAGTATAACAAATGCTAGCTTATTTATTACATATCGAAATGAAAATATTGTGATGGTTTATTTGGTCAACGGTACAAATACGATTCCGATAATAATGTAAATCTACTGTTATTTACTTCAAGTTTTCATTTAATTTCAAATAGTTGGCTTGCGGTTTTTTAATTTAGACATAATTTAAGACATAATTTTAAAGTAATTATTGAACCATTATCCTTTGTTAAAATGCAATAAGATTGTATATGCATGTACATTATAATGTATAATAACCAACGAGCTAGGTGATCATAAGATCTATATAATGACATAAAGTAGATGCTGATTGGTAGAATGCGAGTCTAGATTTTCAAAATGACATTAATTAGAAACCTCGAGTTTAAATTCGTTTGATTAATCTCAAAGAGTAACTGAATCCTAGATGGTAAATAATCTCTTACAAAGGAACTAAAAGTTGGTAACGATATCTTTGCAGTGACATAAAGTAGATAAGACCTCTAGTATGGGCTTATTTTATTGGTCTCAATGAATAGTTTTACCATTAGATATAAATAAACCATGTGGACTAGCCAAAGAATTTGAAATATTTATGCTACATTACGCTATAATCTAATGTATAATAGATATACCGACGAAGTTTAGTGAAAGGTGCCATTGGTTATACTGCCAAAATTTTACCACCATATTTTCGGTGTATATATATGTATAGCATGCTGACATACCGTCAGTTTGGATAACATAAGAGCAACAGGCATATATATATATATATATATATATATATATATATATACATACACATATATCTGTATTAATAAGAAAAAAATGTATGATCAGACCTAATTCTTGTAGTCGAAGAATTCCGAGTAAACCCGTTAGAAAGTTGAAAGTAACAAATAAAAGTAGCATCTCTGTCATGAAGAATAATAAACGAGTGCAACTTCCCTAGTTTACTTACTGAAAGAGACGCCGGGTTCATTCAATTCTTTTCGGCTTTCCAACCAACATTTTACATCATGCGTTCGCAAGAAAAAGGTTTCAAGAGTTTCTCTTTTTGTTATAACTTATTCATTAAAAGTAGGCTTAAATGTTCCCTTAATATTTCAAAAACTGCAAAGAATTTAGAATTTGAATTCTCTTTTTTAGATCTTATATTAGAGATATTAGATTTTAAATTTCTTTTTAGAATTTAGAATCACTGATATAGTTTTAGTAAACTTAAATAAACTCACAATTTAACTTTTCATATGATTTTTATTTTTACTATTTCGAAATCATATCTTTGTGGAACTTTCCAAATATTTTTCTATTACTATCTCATGTAGAGTTTTGAAAAATCATGTCAGTTTTGAAATCTGTGTAAATTGTTCCTTTAATATATAATGTAAAAAAACTCGAGTACTTTACTTGCCCATTCCCTTGCAAATATTTTTAAGTTTTACCTAGGAAAATATATGTAACTTAACATGCCTAATTACTTTTCAAAATTTCAAGTTTCTACGTCAAACGATTTCTGGGCTAAAAACAGTTATTTTAGACCAATGAACACATAAATAATCGTAACGGTTCTCTTTTTCTTTTAATCAGAGCACCATGAAAATAACGCCGATGGCAAGCGCCAGTCGGAAAGAAGAGTTTTATTGATTTTAATTAAAATAACTTCCCTATATTTGTGAAGTTACGCAGTGCTGTCTTATAGTATATATATATATATATATATACACACATAAACACACACACACATATATATATATATATATATGTATATATATATATATATATATATACAGGTGTCCATTGGCAGATTTCAAAGTTCGAACAAACATAGTTTCTGAACGCAAAACATAAGAGGGGCGCGGGGGGCGTCGTTAGAAGCGCAAGCGGTGCGGATGTTTTAGTAGCCATGGAACAGTGGAGTTGAGAGCACAGCGATTTTGCCGTCGAGGCGTACATTACGAGTGGATTTTCGCTGTCGTGCTACAGACAGTATTCGTCGATTACGTGATAGACCATCGATCAACATCATTCAGTCATGGGTAGCAAGGTTTAGAGCTACAGGATCAACATTAAATAGGCCCAGGCCAGGACCTACACCATTGGTAGCCACGGATGAAAATGTCGAGCGTGTTATGGTTTCTGTCGTTGAAAATCCCCGTTTATCACTGCGTACACGTTCATCGATATTTGGAATTCCGAAATCATTTTTTCAAGTTCCATCCATATAAAATTCAATTTGTTCAAGATTTACAAAATTCTCACTTTGAATTAAGAAAAACGCGGAGGTGATGTTGAGATTTCGTACTGCTACCCGGATGGGCAACATATTATTTAGTGACGAAGCTCACTTTCGCATTGGAGGATATGTGAATAAGCAGAACTTTCGTTACTGGGATGGCCACAAATCAAGACAAATGCATCAAGAGCCTTTACATAAGAATAAAGTAACAATCTGGTGTGCCATGTCCACATCTGTAATCATAGGGCCTTATTTCTTTGAAAATCAACGTGGCCAAACTGTAACTGTGAATTGGGAGAGATATGCCCAGATGTTAAATGACTTTTTCAGAGTAGAACTACAGAATAGTCTATCCTTCAACCAAAACACATAGTTCCAGCAGGACGGGGCCACAGCTCACACTGCTAATGTGTCCATGAATACAGTGCGGCAGTTATTTCCAGAGAAAAACATATCCCGAAACGGTACCGTACCGTGGCCACCTAGGTCAACCGATTTAAGCCCATGTGACTTTTTCCTATGGGGATACTTAAAATCCGTTGGTTACAAAACAAAGCCGAGCACTGTGACACAACTTAAATAAAATATTCGAGCCGAAGTCAATAGGATACTCCAGTCGCTCCGCAAACACGTTTTTGAAAACATGCGTGCTAGACGCCATTTGGAAAACGTGGTTTTTAAAAAATGAAATCCGCATTTGTTGTTATAAAGTTAAAATAAACCTACTTTGTATTAGAGGTGTAGTTTTTTTTTACAATTTTTCAAACATTGAAATCTGCTACTGGACACTCTGTATATATATATATATATATATATATATATGTATACATATATGTCCACATTGTGAAAAATAATTGTAAATAGTTCATTAGAAATGCTAAGTACATCTAAGATATGCCTAAGTATATACGGAACCCTGTCAGTACGAGTCCCACTTATATATAATAGTTATATATAATACCTATATATAATAGTTCGTACATTTTAAAAGTACATTAAATAATATTGGCTGGCATCATACTTATCGAAAAGTAAAACAGGTTTTAAATAATAATTCATAGCTAGATGAAAGTTTGTTTAACTTGTATTTATTTTTAGTATGCCTATTATTATATTTTTGTTTATTGATATAGTATAAATAAGCAGTTATTAGATTTGAAAATTTAATATTATCAAGTTTGATTGTGTAAATTTAGGAAAGTAAGTTTTATTTGATATATTCGACAGCTGTAATTTCAGATTAATTTAATTTCCAGTTTCAACGTATCGCAAGATTCAAAAATCAGTCTTAACACTAAAATATTATGAATTTTCAATAAGTTTTGACGTAATAGTGTTTCCTTGATATTTTATAATTTCCAATTAAAATTATAAAATATTTGCAATTTCTTATACATTTCATTGCTTCAGTTTCCTTCAGTAATACTCATGGGCTTGGGGGAAAGTATTTTCCCTACTCTTTCACTTATACGAGTATCTCTTTGATAAAATAGTAATTGCTTCCTAGATACTGTCCCCCTAAATATACGTAGTTTAAAATAAGTCTCTGTTTATATTCCGTCCTCATCCAGACAAAATATAAATGTTGCTGAACGAGTAGATACTTCGAATTTGTTCACAAAATATTTTATTTTTGGAAGTAAGTACCCAAGGATCCTCAATATTTTCTGGTGTGGGAAATGTTGGTGATAATTTATTTCTTTCGAGACTATTATTTGATAAGTACAGATAAATTTACACATTTTAAATAAGTCGTTTCTTTTTATTTGACACAAGATTTGGTCGCTGATTCACACACTTAAGTGTAAGGAATAAATAAAGAACTTTTCTTAAATCTGACTAAGATTTCAGTTAGGCCTGTTATACAGCACGATACCTGCTACTTCAAACAGATCTCCTTCCCTCTCTTTTCGCCTCATGTATATTTACAAATGCTCCAATTGCCAAAATTCCCCACTTGGATCAAATACACAAGAATTATGTAAATAAATGCAATGATAAATGATTACCTAAATACCACTAAAAATAAAGGATAAGAATATATTCTCATATGATTTTTACAGCTGAATATATTTATTGGCTAACAGTGAAAGTTATTTTTATAAGAATTCACGATAACCATCAATGAATAAGGTATTAAGAAAAAAATACTTTTATTTATTTTTAAGACTCTTTTTTTATATTACATATTGACGATAAGTATAGATCTTCACAAACTTTTCATATAATTTTGATAGAGTATTCAGATTTTAGTGCTTTGCATAATTTTTTTAGTGTTTGTGTTTATTTCTGTGGTGGTAGCGTAAAATTTCTTAAAACTTTGACGATAAACAAAATTACTATTATCATATAAAATATATATTAGAATATCAATTTTATGACAAGAAATATAAGAAAACCTTTTTCGACCATGAATGAAAATTTCTTAACTCCGTGATAAATTAAATAAATCCTAATTGAATGCAAGGAATACGCATGTTTCGTTAAATTATTAGAGCATTATTATAGTAAATTAGCGACCATATTTCGCTGTTTTTGTCCAGGCATTTAATTTCACATAATTTTGGAGGGAATTTTGATATTTATCATATTTAATAGAAAAAAATATCTAAAGAGAAGCGTTATTATGTTTAAAGTTATTCATCCATTCACCTTCAAGTTTTACGAAGCAATGATATTAACTGATGTTAAATTAATTATAAATGTCCCATTATGAATATGCAAACGTCATTTCAGAGTTATAGCAATTTGTTAAATAATTAAATGTTGCATCTAAAAGCGAAGGACTATATATCTATAGAAAGTAAAGTATTCATAGTTTTCGTTCTATATTCCTCATTCCGTTTAATATAATATTTTTTGCCAAAACCTTGATTATTAAACCATAATTAAAGCCTGCAACATTCACACAATTTCTTTAATTATGCGGTTATTTTCACAAATATTTCTTAATATATTAAAATGGAGAAAAAAATGTATTCAAATTGTTTTTAAGAAGTAAAAAATACGCTTTAATTTTCTTAAATATTATTGTCTATAAAAAATCAAATATTTCTTAATTCATGCAAAAATTTTATGTAAAATGCTTATGAGTAAGTATACTATTTCTCTTTCAATATTTAAATATATAATGTACATATAGTTTAATAAATGAATAAAATTCGAGAAACTTACTGATATGAATATTTTATGAAGAGATTTACAACGTGATAACGAATTGCGGATATGAATTGAAATGTTCTCATTATTACGGTGACAAAGATTTGTTGAAGAATAACTATGTGACAACTGATGTTTATTATATATTGATGTTTATTTATACATGCCATATATGACATGACATATATGACATTGATGTTTATTTATACATGCCATAATACACGGTAAAGTAGGATTCGAAGCCTTTAGAAATTATCCTCGTGATGCAGTGCATAGAAATGAGTTATAGTATAACATTTTTTAATAAAAAAATTCATTAATTTAAATAACAAATTGAAGACAATAAACAAGATATCCTTTCTGTTTATTTTCTTAAAGTTTGATATTGGTTACGTTTACTTTTTGTGAGCCCAAATATTTTCGAGATTTTCTTTACCTTTCTAGAAAATGATGAAAAACGTGTTTTATAATTTTCAAATTAAACATTATCTCATCAAATTAGTTTACTTTTTACGTATGAAAAACAGTTAAGAATATTGCATCTCAAATTGAAAAATGTTTATAGCGATCACTTAAATTTGTGTGACTAGCCTGATAATTTCTGTGATTTGTGTGATCGTAAAGGATTTATTTCCACCGAGAAAGTTAAGGCGGATATAAATAGGGCAGATAGTCAGATACATCGCATTCATCATCTTGTTTGAAAAATAAGACCCCTTTTCACATCTCGTTTTATCGGTAATACTACAGAATGAATATGGTATGGTAAAGTTGTACTTACCATACATTGAAATTGAAGGAAATTTTTTTTTTTAGGATAGCCTAATACTTAATACATTAAAAATACTGAAATACTATATTAGTATATAATTTAACTTCAAAGATTATAGTTTTGAAGTAAAGTTTAGATTGCTAGCTAATTTGGAATTCAAAAGTTACATCAATAAGATTGTATGGAAACTTTTATTACTTTTTAAAAAAGATTTCCTAAACTTTGAATTTTTCGTAACCATCATCGATAGGAGAAATGGAATGAAATGTTTTTATTTTACTAAATTTTTCGACTTATTTAAAATATGGTTTTCACAAAAGACTCTCTAATCAAGAAGTTAGAGTACTTGCATTTTAAATTAAAATATCTAATTTTTTTTCTATATAATCTTAAACATGCCCACTCATTGATAAAACATGAAAAGTTGGTAGAAACCCCAACAGCAACATTTTTTACAGGATTTTAAACAAGGTTTCAAATGTATACCCGTACACCATTATTGTAAATATTTTAATTAGTATGAGCATAATTAATTAATTAGGAAAATTTTAACCGAAAATATTCAATAATTATCTTAAAAATTGTTTATTGAAGTTGCCATTTATGATTTTGGGACTTAATCAGTTAGTTAATAACTAATTGGCTTATCGTGTATACGCGCAATAAAAAATATCTTTATGACACCCAGAATAAACTGACAACGGTACGATAATTAAAATACGTATTTAATTTTTCCAAGCAAATTTTAATATGTGACGATTTAATACAAATCGCTTATTATATGAATGATTATGACATGTTTACATATTACCTCGAAAATCTATTATAAAAATATATTAAAGTTCATTCAAAATGATTAATTTAAATGTTCAACGTCTTTGATTTTTTTTAATCGCTTGTTTTTAGTTTCCTTTTATAAAAATTCTCTCTTCTTAAAAAACTATCAATAAAAAATTGATAGTTTTTCATATTTTTTTTCATTTTTAGCTGGAAAATTTATCATTATGCGGAATACAATATGCCAACTTTTAAATTATTACGTATTTCTTCTTATGACATTATAAATATATATATATATATATATATATATATATATATATATATATATATATATATATATATATATATATATATATATATATATATTTGCAATATTTATTTTACAAATGTACTTGATGTTAAATCAATCAAAACATAGTTCGTTAGGCATACATTTCATGACTGCCATTTTCTCTTCGACACGCTTACATCAGTTACGTTTGTAAATCAAATCTGAGAAAGAAATCTTTTTCCGTAAATCGAAAAACATTTTATTGAAAACATGAAATCTCGTTTAGATGATTGTACGATGAATTGTAACGAGAAAAAGTAGGTCTGCATATTCTATTTTTATAAACTCGTACGTCGATACTTATTCATTTATCTATTTATTGAACATATTCGCAAAGCATAACATCAGTAATAATTTAGTAAGTAATAATTTGATGACGAATTAGCATTCAATAAATGTAAAAGGCTGACAAGGACAGAGTAAAAAGAGTGAAATATTCTCGCGAAAAGGATTTTTGCAAATTAATACATGACAATAGGTTGTCAGATATATACATTTTTTATAGACAGATTTACAGAAAACAGTTTTTATATATGAGGTTCCATGTATTTAAATGAGTGAGCGAAGAATACTCCACAAAATTCAAATAATAAAAACTAAAATGAGTCATGTTAAATTTTCCCTCGAGATTCGGAAGGATTTATAATATATGTAAATACATATATATATATATATATATATATATATATCCTGCCCAATCTCGAAGGGAGAGTTACCCATACCGTGTGAAAATAATGAATACTTTCATTTATTTTGATCAACATCATGACAGATTTTTGAAATCATCACACAATCAGTGAGATTTGTGGTGTGAGAATTGAAAAGCGATTTAAGACTTCAGTAATGCACTGTTTCCCAGATCTTGACTTTTAATAAAATGCAATAAATTGAAGTTTGAATATTTATTTATACCTGAGTGATTGTTTTGAATTTGTATCGTTTCGTTTCTTGCGGTGTAAAAATATATGTTAAATAGAAAGTTAAACAAATTAGGGAATAAATAGAAGTAAATAGTAATGTTGGAATTCACTTAATTCTTGACGGGAGGGCATTATAGATAACGCGACGCAACTAGATAAATATAATCCAAATAATAACCTTATACCATAATAAAACGTTAAGGTTAAAAACAAGTAAATTGCCAGTATTTGATATATCATTTTCGAATCAGCAGGAGTAACTTTTTGCTTTCGAATGATAGCCAACCGTAACACCAGTTCAGCCCCGTTGGACGAACGGCCTGGAATCGAACCCGATTCTCAGCGGTGCGCCGCATTGTCAAAGGTGTATGTTTTATGATCAACCTAATAAACCACGGCGACGACATTATTAATCTGCATTACTAAGAAAAAGCACTACCAAGTTAACATTAACTTAAGTTCTTTCTATGTATCAGGTTCGAAGGCAGTTTTTTTTTCGAATATGTTTTACTTCCAGGCGAGGATAAATAGTGTGCTTCAAACTTTAAAGATTCGTAATAGAAGCTAGAAAATCTGTTTTTAAATTTTGTCTGTACGTTAATTTGTTCGTCAATCACGCAATATCGGCTGAACATATTTTGACGTAAAACTTGATATGGCAAAAATATATAACCAAAACTAATATATGACAGAAAAAAACTAAGTGCACCTTACTTTAGGTTTGCCATTATAAAAATATATAACATCTGAACTAATGTTGGTTAAAGGTGTTACAAAATTTCAATTTAAAATATAAATAACTTAATTTTTTGTTTTACTGACATTGAAATTTCAAACTCAAAAACGTAAATAATTCTCAAAAATTCAGTGTCTATTTGTATTCTAATAAAATGTTTCACGGGATTACACGGATTTTCAATAATTTTATCTTGAAGTTTTCTGCTAAATTCTTTCAGAATAGTTCTCTGGTTGGTGGGCACGTAACAAAGTTATTTAAAACCAAAATCAGTTATGTCACTGCTTCAGTTTTTGTTCGTTTAATATGCCAATATTTAGTATATTTTCCGTTAAAAAATCTACAATTTAAATATGAATAAAGTATTGACCAAATAGGTATCTAAATACGATTTTCAAGAAAATTCAACGTCAGAAAAATCATTTAAATGCAAAATATAGTGTTCGCTTCCCAATCTACTTTATCATGATACTTTTATTTTTTAGAAAATCAATTCAAATATCCTCAGCCTAAATTGAAACTCTGGAGTCGGTGTAACATTTCAGGTTCATTAATTCAGTTAGCTTTACAAAACAGAAGAATAATGAGAAAATGATTATTCAGTATGGGAAGAGTAATGAGTTATTGCTTTTCTATAAATAACTGGCGAATTTTTCCTTTTATCTTCTTTCACTATCATATAATTTTTTCAGTTTTTCATTAACTTTTAACATTTTATTTTAAAAGTTGCGCAATGGATTCAGCCCTATTTTGTATTCTCACGGATCGAAGATATATGTAACGAATAATTTCCATTCTTTACTGCAACAGTTCGTCACCGTACTTCCTCGTTCATGTTTTGATCCCACATAAACAATTTTCCCTACAAAATATTACGTACTCCACTGATATTTAAAATGTTGAGTTCATCTGCCGTTTGGGTTTATTAAATTAGAAATCAGAAGGGGCGTAATAAAATGGTGCACACGTTAATTTTTTTCTCACCATAAATACAATTTTCACCATAAATTGGAAAATAAATAGATAAAAATTACACATTTCTTTAAAAAATACTTGAATCAATTTTTTATTAAACATATCAAGGGACAAAGGTTAAAAGGCAATTTAAGCAGTATTCCGAAACAGAATTACAACTATATTGAATATGATATTCAGTTCACAAACGTATTAGTCTAAATTGAAGAAAGAGACTCGAAGAGTTTGGTTCCAAATTGAAAATTAAAAACCAAATTAACAATACAATAACTTAATATTCTAATCAAATATTCACTTTCAAATTGAATCCATTGCCTCCAACAGATAGCTCGTAACGAAATCCGCTGTGTAATGGCTTTGTCTTCGAATGGTAACATTAGCCAACTCATCGCGCTGTCTCTGAAGAACTAAGTTTAATTAAATTTATCGTCCTTCTTCCGGACTAGCCTGTAGTAGCAAAAATGTTGACACTTCACCTCTTTTTAACTCCATGCCTTTTTCGTCTGTACAAAAATTTATTTTAATTCTATAAATGAAATTAGTTTTGTAAATAGATTCGGTTACTTCAATTCAATATGCAAATTTTGGGGTTTTATTATTAACTCTAGATAATCGTTTCGACACACACTGCGGACGATTATTACTGTCTCTTTCTACTTTATGAGTGTATTGTGTAGATTTCTCATATCAACTCAGTCACTGGCAAGACTTTGGAGTAGACAATTAATACACGCGGGTACCGCCATTTTAGATATACGAAGGATATGTTAACCTAATCGACTAATAAAAAACCTCTGTCATATTTTCTTTAGACACTATACTGTGTATTTGCGTTCAATATGAGACATTTTTCTCGTTTTATCGGTTAAAGAGATTTTGAAGTTAAAGACGGATTCAAATTGACCGTTCAATAGACCATGTGTAGATAATATGATCGAAAGATGGTTAAGTGAAGAAGAGGAGCAAGATGACAACGCAGAGGAATCGCAGAGATGTCTTTGGAACACTCAGGTGAATCCTTATCTTCAACTTTGCCAATACTGTAATGTTTTTAGAATTTGTGTATTCCAGCAAAAGGACTCTCAACATTTGGGAAGCTTGATTATAATTCCATTTAGTCAAATAGTTGTCTATGATAAAAAGAACTATATTTGATCTACTCAAGTGGTTAAGAAAAAAGGAATTAAAAGGTTTTAAGCGCCATGCTAAAAGCCTAAGAAAATTCATCAAAGAGAAAAAAAATGTATTTGAGAATTGCATATGCAGTTAGTATCTCCATTTTTAATTAATATTTAGCATCGAAAAAATAAAAGGCGGAGGTTGTAAAAATGTTACAGAACCGATGCATATAGAATCCGAAGGAAGAAAGACTTGTGCCTATTGTCCCTATCGAAAACATCACATGACACAGTCTCGATACCAAAATACTTTAAAAATATATACACGGCATAAAATTGAAATGTGTAGTGTCCGTGTTAAAAATTATAATTTGTCTTTTATCTTTATAGCAAGAAGTTTCTTAAGTTAATACATAAAATGATTTTTTATATAATTTTATTCGTCTTATTTTTTTAATAATTTTTTGAGACTTTTCAATGAGATCTCAGTAAAAATGGAATAAGTCAGATTTTTATTAAAATTATAATAATAATAATACTGTTAAGAATTCATTTTTCTTTTAACAAATAAAATTTTACCACAAACATAGTCAGGTCGACTAAGATAGATTATTACCCTCCGAGTATAAAAAATAACAAAAGCTTCTAGAGTAAATATTGAGGTAATTTGTTTAAATTAAAGAAACAATATACATTATATTTTAAAGTAGTCTGTAGTTTGAAGAAATATCAAAGAAATTCAGTGGTAATGAGAGTTTTCAAAGGAAATATTGGTCTATCACATCTGTAGGAGTCTGTAGGTACGTGTACGTACTTACGTATGTTTATGCATTTTCGAAGGCTCATAATACTTTAGACTTTCTCATTTTGTCGCGCTCACACTCTGAATGTAACTATTGAGACTTTGAAATTTTCTAAATATTATTTATACGATAAAAAGTTTATTTTTCTTGGTTACCCTTGGCGAACAATTCTCGAATTTTTGTGTTTATTTATTTAATGGCGCTAAAGATCCGTGCATTTTTTATTCTAAATCTGAATTGAATTTTACTTCGCTTAAAATTTATGTTGACTATTATAAAGAAGAGAAAAATGGAAATAATTGCAAACATTACTTCTTAATAGTTAACTTGGAATCTTTCGGAAAAACTCTGTAAATGAGGTTTACGACTTTTGTAAAATTTAAAAGAATGTAAAATGTTTACTTAACTAAGGATTAAGAAGGAAAATTATGTTCTTCGCAAATATTCCAGATTATTGTCAAATATTTCATTCGATAAAAATAGGATAGTTAAAGTGAAAATTCACGGAGAATGCTTGTGATATGTAGTTCTTTTTATGTATTTGAGGTCATTTACATTATTTATAAAATAAATAAAATTTAACTTTCAGTTTTTGCAAAGTTTCTGAACCGCAACTTACCTGAAAAGCGAGATAAAACTGCTGGCTATCATTACAGGGACGAAAACTATATCTCTTTACCTGTCAGTAGGTAAGTAAATGGTTTCCAAATAAAAAATAGTGATAATGTGAAATAAAAAAAGTGAGAATAATTAAAAAAAAAATGTCTGTCACAGCCGTTTTTTTCAGAAAGAGCTTGACGTAAAAACTTTAAATTTGGTGTGATAATAAAATATATTAATACGAAAATTTTAGGGTTGGGTCAAATTTATTACTCATTTTTTTGTTTGAAAAGGTTAGTTCTAAGGGCTTCAAAAATATTTTTTCATCATTTCAAATAGTACTTGGAAATGAATTTTAGTGAATGAGTACTTGGAAAAAAAACATGGAAAATATTTCCCCCCTTATTTTCGAAACTATTCAATCTGAAATTATGGAAAAAATGGGATTTACAGAAGCATATACAAAAGTTGTAGAAAATCTATAGCGATAATAATAAATGTCATAATTTTTTAAATATATGTCATGTTTTTTTTAAACTTAAACGTTTATAAATACTGAATAATGTGTGAAAACGAGTGGTGCGAGTTCTAGTCCTACCGTGTTTTTCACCATCATTTTTCACCATGTTGGCATTTTCTTTTACGATTTATGGATGATAAATAAACTTATCACAAACAAATTTTACGTGTTTAGAGTACGTGTTACTCCAAATTCAATAAAAACCGAAACAGTCAGAAGCAGATTTTAAAACGCGGTTCTAAATGTTAATAACACTAACTATAATCATAATTTTGAATCTCTATTAATAAACTTATCCAACTTATGTCCACTTTAAAAGAAACACTTTTTAAAGAAAATTACTAAGCCTGAAAAATCTGTATACCGTAGAAAAATTTCTAGGAAAATATATTACACAATCATTGCTAAAGACACAGAAATGAATAAAAAAAATTAATAAATGAATTAAAGACAAGCATAAAAGATCAAAATAAGAATAAATTTTGATGAGAATTAAGACGATCAGATTAATAGCTTATATTTTTCTCATTATTTGATGCCTAAATTTAAAAAATTAATGTTGCAAAAATTAGTTAATCTCCGGAAGCCATTTATGGCAATATTTTATATCACGAAACAGTAATTTAAGCATATACAAATTTTTACAATAATTGCTTAAGTATGAATGATGATTGTGGCTTATATAACTTTAAGTAAAGGAAGGTCTTATTTAGTTAAATTAGATGTTTTTTTTGCGATCTTAGTACACAAATATAAAATTAAAATATTAAAATGCCAATAAAAGTCAAGATGTAAGTTCAATACCGTATTTCATGCATGAAAATAATTAAATAATTTTAAAAATATTTTATCCTATATCTTCCAAATTCACTATCAATTAATCACAAATGTTGCATTTCATTTGCGTACAAATGGATTTATTACAAAGATTATAAATTAATATTTATTGACAGGGCTGGTATAACATAACCAGCAATATAGTTAAATAATGAGCTTTCGATTTTAAGTTTAATAGCACTTTATGCTTCCAGCTGTAACATGAAACGAACGAAGCTCTGCGACTACTACTACGACTCGTGCATATTTATTTATTATGCAAGTTCATTAGGAAATCGTTTTCATATACAAAAATATATACATATATATATATATATATATATATATATATATATATGTATATATATATACATACATATATTTATCCTACTAATATTATAAATGCGAAAGTTTGTATGTTTGTTTGTTTGTTTGTTACTCCTTCACGCAAAAACTACTGAAGCAATTTTTATGAAATTTGCCACACACATATACTTGAATTAACACATAGGATAGTTTTTATCCCGAAAAAATGTTTCTGTGGGATGCCATGGGATGATTTTTATATATTTTGCATGTTTTTTTGACTTTAATGTATTTGTTGCTCCTTCACGCTAAAACTACTTATCAGATTTATTTATTTATTTATTTATTTTTTACCTAGACAAAATATTATGGGATAATCCAGATTACCTTTTATATTTGTTTGCAAAATTTCATTTAAATCTGCCAACTACTTTTTGCATGTACGAGTAATAGTTTAGTTCCAACAAAGTAAATTAGATGGCGATGAGTATTAATAACTTGGATTAACACATAGGATAGTTTTTATCCTGAAAAAATGTTCCTGTGGGTTGCCCTGGGATGATTTTTATATATTTTGCATATTTTTTTGACTTTAATGTATTTGTTACTCCTTCACGCTAAAACTACTTATCAGATTTATTTATTTATTTATATATTTTTTACCTAGACAAAATGTTATGGGATAATCCAGATTACCTTTTATATCTGTTTGCAAAATTTCATTTAAATCTGCCAACTACTTTTTGCGTGTACGAGTAATATTATAGTTCCAACAAAGTAAATTAGATGGCGCTGAGTATTAATCTGAATCGAAGTATTAAGATGGTGTTATAAATTGTTATGAAGATGTCATTGAATTAATGTGCAACTTTTCTTTACATTGCCGTTGTGTGTCAGATTGCGTTTTGTTTTGAAAATTTGTTTGGTTACTTTGGTTATTCTCACGGATTTTGATTTGCTTTTTTGATTGGTATAGTTGTTAGAGTTTAGTTTTCCTTTAATTTGTTAATGTCTAGGTGTTAAGATTTGTTTTTTTTGTTAGAAGTGTTTTTTGTATTACTTTAGGTTTTTTGTGTGTGTGTTTAGATTATTAATTTGATGTAAGGATTTTAATTAGATTTGTTTAGTATCTGAATAGGTAGGTCCGTTCTATTTGTGTTAGTGTAATCAAATAATAGCCTTTTTCATAATTTCGTGAGGTAAACAGTAAAGTATTTACTAATTTTTAGTACGACACGTAAACGGAAATCAAACCTATCTCTAAATTCAGCTAGAGCTCGAGCTATGAGAGAACTCAAGAAACTACCTCTCAGGTGAAGCTAAGGAAAATGGAACAAGCTGAGCGTCAAGCGGCGCTGAGAGCAATGGAAACGCCGGAACAATCGCAAGTTAGACGCGATGAATAAGCTCAACGACAAGCCAGTTTGCGAGCTGTTGGAAAATAAGGGACAATCGCGAATTCGATTACAGGAACAAGATGAACGGCAAAACAGCTTCAGGGCTGCTGAGACGCCAGAACAGACTCAAGTTCGGCGCGATAGGCAAACCGTGCAACAAGGTAACTTAAGAGCTGCCGAGACGTCAGAACAGACTCAAACTCGGCGCGATAGGCAAACCGTGCGACAGGCTAACTTAAGAGCTGTCGAGACATCTGAACAAATTCAAACTCGGCGCGATGAGCAAACAGTGCGTCGATCTAACTTGAGAGCGGCTGAGACACCAGAGAGTTGAGCCACACCAGAGTTGGCCGTCTGCAACCGACGTCTAAATAATTCGAATTATGTCGCGTCTCAGCGAGCAACTGAGACTGAGGAAGAAGCACATGCTCGCTGAAGTGCAGTTGCTGAAAGAGCGGCTCAGAGACGTCAAGCTTTCACTAGAAATACGTACGGTGTATTTAAAAACGCTGCATTTGAGTACGACGCAATCTTAGACTACGGTCGTTTTAGGCTTATAAAAATGGACAGAATGGATAATGAGTGTAGATTTTGCAGAGCGTTAAAATGGAAGGAAGAAACTCCTGGAATGTGTTATTCAAGCGGGAAGGTAACTATACCTCTGTTAGAAGAGCCAGTAGAAACACTAAAAAAGCTTTTTTCATGTGACTCTGATGAATCGCGACATTTTCGAAATAATATCAGGAAATATTATATGTGCTTTCATATGACTTCTTTTGGTGCAGACAGAGTTATTGTCATGCCAGGATTTTCACCAACTTTTACTATCCAAGGACAATTGTATCACAGGATTGGATCCATGCTACCAGCATCAAATATTCACCCACAATTTTTTCAAATCTATTTTATAGGCGATGAGGATGCACAGGTAGAAAGACGAACGCGATTAATTCAGGGAGTACGCAGGGAAACCGTACAAAAAATACAAAGTGTCCTTAATAATCACAACACATTAGTGCACGAATTTAAAACTGCCCTCGAGAATATGCCTGATGAAAGTTGCAAGGTAGTGATCCACCCAGATCGAGTACCACGCGGCCAACACGAGCGGCGCTACAATGCTCCCGTTACCAACGAATTAGCTGCTGTTGTAGCGGGTACCGACCCCACCGCCCACCGAGATATAGTGCTGAGTGCGCGCGACGGACGACTCTCCCGAGTCGCCGATACGCATAGATTTTACGATGCCTTGGAGTATCCCGTTATTTTTTGGAAAGGTCAGGAAGGGTACCATTTTCATATTCCTTTAGTGAATCCGCAAACTAGGCAGCCAATCCCCAACGAAAAAGTTTCCTGTATGGACTTCTAGGCTTATCATTTGATGATTAAAATGATTTCAATTTGTTGCTACGATGCAGGCAACTTCTACATCAGTTTTTAGTGGATATGTACGTCAAAATAGAAAGCGAGAGTCTAAGATACATATCTTTAAATCAAAGCACGTTGGGAGCGGAAAACTACATACATTTACAGGATGCAGTTAGAAATGATGATCAAGTAAATCCTAATGATGTAGGACAAATGGTTATCCTTCCTTCTTCTGTCGTCAATAGCCCAAGATACCTGCACCAATATACTCAAGACGCTTTTGCATATGTCCATAATTATGGACGCCCCGACCTCTTCATCACTTTCACTTGCAACCCGGCGTGGCCAGAAATAATTAACGAGCTGATGCCTGGTCAGAAGGCGATAGATCGACATGATTTGATTGCTCGGATGTTTAAGATCAAAGTACAAAAATTGGTTGCTTTGCTGATAAAGGGTGAAATTTATGGTGAGGTGCAATGTGTCCATCAAGTGGCAAAAACGCGGTTTACCCCATGTCCATTTGTTGTTGTTGTGGGCTATTAGAAAACGACAACCATTGGGATGAAATTCTAGAAAAAGCTGTTCTTTGTCGTTCAGCTAATTGTCTCAGAGAACTTTTTGCAATAATAATTTGCACTTGCGGGCCATCTGACCCACTTCAACTGTGGAACAAATATAAGGACGCATTGTCAGAAGATATTGCACACTGGCTACAACTGCAAAGTTCGGGCTCCGACATAGTTACCAACAAATGCCTAAAACTGATTGAAGATAAAATAATATCATTGTCGGGGAAAAGATTGTCTGATTTCGGATTACCAATACCGCAGAGAAGTGGAGAGTTGTCTAGCGAAGTGGTAAGGGAATTAGATTATGACGTCGGAGCATTACAAATCCATGTAAATTATATGGATCCAAGTTTACTTACCGAGCAGCGACACGTAGTTGACACGATTTTGCGCCGCATCAACAGTGAAGAAGGAGGACTCTTTTTCTTGGATGCACCGGGAGGTACAGGCAAGACGTTTGTTTTGAACCTTTTGTTGGCCCATCTCCGCAAAGACCGTATTATAGCTCTTGCAGTAGCATCCTTGGGTATCGCTGCAACGTTGCTTACTGGCGGACGAACTGCACATTCAGTGTTCAAATTGCCTTTGAACTTAACTACTGAGCAGGCTCCAACGTGTAACATCAGCAAGAGTAGCGGACGTGGCGCTCTTTTGCAGCAGTGCAAGTTGATCGTTTGGGATGAATGTACTATGTCCCATAAGCACGCAGTAGAAGCGGTAAATCGCAGCTTACAAGATATTCGCGGCAACCAGGCTGTGATGGGTGGAGTTGTTGTTTTACTAGCTGGTGATTACAGACAAACGCTGCCAGTTATTGAAAGAGGCACACCGGCTGACGAAATCAATGCCTGTCTGAAATCATCAACGCTATGGACCCGAGTTGAAAAGTTTCATTTGACATGTAACATGCGAGTTCATATTTATAATGACCAGGAATCTGGTGCTTATGCAAGTAAGCTGCTGGAAATTGGAGAAGGTCGAGTTGTAACTGATAGAGATGGACAAATTGAATTCAATGAAGAATTTTGCCATCCAGTTACCACGGAGGCAGAGTTGATTGCGAACGTTTTCCCAAATTTGGAGAGCAACATAAATGATCAGGAGTAGTTATGTGAGAGAGTAGTTTTGTCTCCAAAAATGACTCCGTTGATAAAATTAACTTGAACATATTGCAGGCGGTAGCAGGCGAATCAAAAATTTATGAATCCTTAGACACAGTTATGAGCAGTGACGACAGCACTGTTTATAACGTTGAATTCTTAAACTCTTTATAATTAACAGAAGTACCCTCGCACAAATTAGAATTGAAGGTTGGAGTTCCAGTTCTACTGATGCATAATTTGACACGCCAATATTATGTAATGGCACAAGACTACTCATTACAGATCTGGGTAGATTTATTGTAAAAGCCACGATCCTCACAGGAACAGCGAAAGGAGAAATTGTGTTAATACCGGGTATACCAATAATACCCAATAATTTGCCGTTTCAATTTAAAAGACTGCAATTCCCATTGAGGCTGGCTTTTGCAATGACAATCAATAAATCCCAAGGCCAAACGCTGAAAGTGGCAGGAATACATCTCGGCACACCATGCTTCTCACATACATCGGCTGCTCTCGTGTTTCAAATCCGCAAAATTTACATGTACTGTCTGTAAATAATAGATCTTACAACATTGTCTACTGATCTGTGTTACAGTAATGTGCAAAACTTTTAAGTCAACATCATCATGTCTGTCACAGGACATCCACTAATGAACGTAGGCTTCCACTTTTTCCACAACCACGCGGGCAACTTCGCGGGTAACAGCTGGTATATATATATATATATATATATATATATATATATATATATAAAGGTATATACTGTTTGAATTCTTGGTTATAAACCGCTGATTACGTTAAAGTCAAAGAAAATGAAAAATACTAATAACATTGTTTCATAAATTAATATTCAATACTCAGTTTAACCTAAGTTTATTTTTTTTGTTTATTAAAATTTCAGTTATCGTGTAATTCAAATCAAGTTGTCGGTCAAGAAGCTCTTCCTAATCAGTGATAATATCTGACTATATTAATATTTTACTCATGAGCACGGTTCCGAAACCTAATTCGAAGTCTTTATCTTTATTATGTTGAGCTTTAAACAAAATTTATCATAAATTTCGCAAACTCTATTAATTAATCGTTGAAGTTGTCGGAAATGGCTCATTATCAATGCGATATAATCTACATCGTAGATTAATATTGAAGAGGCCGTTGAATTTACGCAACTATTTACGAACACAAATGCGTTCTTAAAATTAAATTTAGATTATATTTTGAAAATTAGGGTGGGTGTCATGAAGCCTATTTTTATCCTCACGTCTTCCTAAATATTATGAATAACTCTGATTTTTGTCCTTTGGTGTCGCTGAATGTTATCAATGATTCAGAGAACTCTATGGTCAATATTATCTTGTTGGAGTAAGATAATCATTACACTACGTACCACTCGGTCGAAAGCTTTTTTCAATATTAATAAAACACGTGTAAGCTAGTTTGTTGATATCTATAAATTTCAGTGCCATAACTTGGATATATAATTATGATTCTCCTATTCCAAGATTATTGTGGAATCCAAGTTATGCATCGCTTAGTTGGGCTTTTATTTTTTATAAATCCTTGAGGATGGCATTCGGAGGAGTGTTCTAAGAATATGACTCATTAAGCGTATGGTTCTATATTCAGCACATAATTTTGCTCTTGCTTTTTTAGGAATCACAACAAAAATTGACAGTAGCCAATATATTAGTATAAACAAAGATTGACGGTAGCAAATGGTTGATTTTGTTGAAGAGACAAGGGAGTTATCTTGCCCCTAGTTTCGAAAAGTGTTATTATTTCATAGTGTATTTCATTCAGACTCGTTACTTTTTTAGTCTCGAACAGTTTTATCGCTCGCTTTATTCACTTCATGTCATCATTTTTTTCGATAAATGAATATTGTTTTTTTGTACTTTAAAATAAATTTACTGACCTAATCATAATTTAAATAATGGAATAATCAGCGGTATGGTATTCCAAATATTTTTAGTCTCTTTACAAATAAGTTATTATAAGGAGGCACTTTTATTTTCCTATTTTAATAAAACTTTTAAAAAATATCATAACTGACAAACATATTGCATGTCAAAGATCAAAAATCCTTCCAATTTTATTTGAAAATGAATTTGAAGGTTTTTTGATGCTATTTATTTGCTAATTTATTAATGTATTTTAAAGAATCTGACTGACACATATAGTAAACTTATTGCTATGGAAGAAGTCTTTTAAAACCAACCAGAATACCAGTCCAGCCCCGCTCGATGGAGCGGCAGGGAATCGAACCCGGGACCCCGCGGTGTGCCGCGCCGTCAAGCCGCGCCGTTAATTATGTCATATGCGTTAATTGCCTGTGAACCGATCTGTAAACGTTCCACGCAATAACAAATTTTGCTAGCAAAAATAGAATAATTTTAAATCACGACTTCGCGAAAATTATACTTAACAGCTGCGTAACGAATTTGAGAACTAAAATTAAGCTCATTATTAAATAGCGATATGATAATCTCCAGCTTTATGCTTCAAATGAACCGTAAGCCTCGTTAACTAAATTAGTTTTTTACAACTTTAATAACAAATTTATTAAGGCTTAGATTAATATTTCTTATAATTAGCAGAGTTTTTAGATAATATAATTTTTCTGTAATAATTACAATTATTTTAAATAAAATTAAAAATTTAATGAAGATTATTCAATTACATTGAAATATTGCTTTCCATTAAAATATTATTAATATCAAAAAGAAAAACAACATTGTGGTTTGTGATTGTACGTGTTGATTATCGAATAAATTATTTTATAAAAATCTTGACACATGCGTCAAATGAATATCATTAGATCTATTTATCAGTCAAATCTTCATATCTAGCAGAGCAAGAAACAATTAAAAGGAGATTGCACCCGCAAAATATAAATTTTACAGATACACATTGGTCGAAGTAAACATCAAAAATTTTAATCATTTCGTCTACCCTCGTATTCACTTAAATCTTTTTAATTAATCTACCATTTATATTTTAGAACCTTAGTTGAGATTCCTATAACTTAGATGGGAGCATAATATCAGAGAATGAATGATTTAATATTTCTGTATAAATTGTGTCTCATTTCTTCGGGTTTTTTTTTTTAAAGAAGTTATGAAATATTCCAAACTTATTACTCTCAACAATTTTGATTTCATAAGAAATAAAGAGCTCGCTATGGTTTTAATTCGTCATATGTGATGCAAGAAAAGTCTGCAATATACGGAATTCTCATGGAATATTTTTAATGCAATGGAATATGACCTACTCTGCTAGAAGATGGAATTAATAACACATTTTGTTTGGTAGAAATGGGGCTTGGAGACATTTATGGTAAAATTTTTTTTTTACATAACGCTGTAAAAAAATATATTAATATAACCTTGTGTATTAATAAATCAAACAGGGATCGTTGCAGCTTAGATAACATCTGCAACTTCTAATTTCCAATATAATGTCTGGCTTAGCTTAAATTCCAAATGGTATATTACTGAGATTTATTTTTAATATTTTTCATACATTTTTCCTTTTTTTCCTATAGTTGACTTATATAGTTAGTTATTAGTATACAAAAATCAGTTAAAATGGTGTAGAAAATGGAAAACAAATTTATCGAGGAAAATATATCTGTTTCTATTTGCTGCATCACGGATTGCTACATGATTATTTTTATCCATGATGGAACGGAGGAAGAACGTGCATTTAGGATGGGAGTTTGTTTATTTGTTTGTGTGTGTAATCCAATGTTCCTATTTACTTCGAAAACTGTTTGACCGATTTGGGTACAGTTTTCTGTAGAATATTTGTGATTCATTGGCAGTGGTTCCTAGATATTTGTTATGGTGATTACTCATCAGAGGGGACCGCAATTAACTTTTTGTTGCAAACGGATTTTCTCATTTATCTTCAAAACGGTTTGATCGATTTAGATACGGTTTTTTAGATATGTAAAATTTATGTTCTGCGGGTGTAATCTCATTTTAATTATTTCTTCCTCCGCTAGATGCAAAGATGTGACTGATAAATAGAGGTAATGATATTCATAAGACGTGTGGGTCAAGATTTTTATAAAATAATTTATTTGATAATCGACACTCACAATCACAACCCACAATGGTTGAGTCAAAAATATAAAAACTAATTTGTTACTACTGTTGAATCTCAATTTTGAAAAAAAAAACACTTAATCAGATTAAAATGATACTCAAATGAAAACTCTCTAAGTTGAATGCCATAGAAGCAGTTTACGCTATATTTATCAGCTTATCTTTTTCCATTTGCTATGAAATAGGAAGATGTGTTTTTATAGGATTATTTACGTAACTTCTTGAAAATTTAGTTCTTTTTCTTATTTTTTATTTCGTATTTTTTGTATTATATTACATATTCTATTATTCATTCTTATTCGGAAATAATATGGATCTGTTAGGTACGTATAATTATATATACCATTTTCCCAATTGTAGATAAAACTCAAAGCTTACATAAATATAATTTTTTAACCCTAAATAGGGCTTTAGGTGTCGTCGATTGTACAAACATTTTAAATTCGACTTATGCCAGAGCGCAGCTGGGAGATTGTTCTTTGAGCGTGCGTATATTGGAAGACTTAAGGGACTTGATAAGCTAAAAGATATATGCGGAAATATACAAAAATATATAAGTATAATGGCATATTTACAACTTTTAAAAATAAATTATTGTTGCTTACAAATAACATTATTATTATCTAATATGTTTGTTTACACTTTACTTAAGTACAATCATCTATTTTTTGAAAATTAAATCAGATTAAAATAATTGTATGAAATCAAAAATAAGTTGTCGATTTAAAATCTTCTTTTTTCAATAATTACTATTTAAAAGTGATATAATTTATTTCAGATGTCATTAACATTATTATAATAGAGTGACTCCAAAAAAGGTTTCCTTCGTCCGTTTGGGAGTCGAGTATCTTTAACTGAATTACGATGAAAATGTAATTTAATAATAGGAAAATACCTATTTCTTACCTTTACTTTGCTGAGCTCTGAAAAATATATTTTACACACATTTAAAAAAATATTTTAACATTTAACTAACTGCTCACCATGGCGCTATGCGGAAGAAGGCTTTATTTTGGACTACCATTATACATAGGGTGGATAAAGATTTCGTATATTTTTCATAAAGTTCCACCATATCTAACACTTGAAATTTCGTATATTTTTCATAAAGTTCCACCATATTTAACACTTGATCCATTTCTAAAGTTCCTTTCTGACAATATTACATAATAATGTGACAGTATTAAGCTAACCTTTAAATGTAGTCGATTTAAATAAAAATAACTAAAAACATATTTTCAATTCCATAGAAAATGCTGCCAATCGGTCTGATGTCGAAAAGAAACTGTGTCAGAGATTATAAATGGGCTCGTTATGATCTTATGGCCTAGCTCTTTGATGTTATGCCTTGCGAAAAGATAGGTGACCAATATAAAAAAAATATAAGCGATTCACAAATTTTATTTTGTTTGTCTGGATTTCATAAAAAGTGGACGATCGGATTTTGTTAGAATTTATCAAAATGACGTATGAATCCCAATAGTTCAGTAATACAAATTTTTATCAGTTATATTTATTTCGCGTAGCAAACTTTCGTTATTTGATCTTGGGTTTTTGATTTATTACTAAAAGTTTCAAAAAGTAAAACAGAAATAAAAATGATCGATTAAAATATCTAACTATTCTGTGCCTTGATGACGATATAAAACTTCAAACATCCAGATAAAGCTTTGAATATCCAGATCCAGAGAAATTGGATCCATAATTTATTTCACCTATTGGAAACAAAAATATATTTCAATAAACATATCAAATATTTTAAGTAATACTTGTCATAATATGAATACAAATACCGTACTTTAATAAGTTTGAAGTGTGTACATACTATATCGCGCACTGTGATATACAATACGTATAAAGTTTTTTGTAAGTATTATATTCTACTTAGCTAATATCTCTTCTCTGTTTGATAATTAATTCGACTCTGCCCACTCAGAATATATGACATTTAGGACATTCCCAAGGTTCTTTTGTAATACTAACACTAGTCAAAAATGAGGTGTATAAAAAAGAGAGCACATTTGCGCAGTGACTGAATTCTTTTTAATTTCGAATTTAGTTCTCCACGCGCCTTTTAACCACTTACAAAACTTTTCTTCATTAGGTATTTAAATGATACAAATTAACGACTTTGAATATATTTTTGATATATTTTGAATGGCACTATATTGAAAATGTCAAGATACCCTTAAAATTAGCTAACATGTAAAGAAAACAAAAACCTTATCAATTATCTCGATTTTTCCATAATTCTCCTTACCATTTTGAGAAATTTATTAATTTGACGAAATTTCTATACGGTAATATACACATCCTACAACGGAAACGGAAATAAAACATGAGTAAAATATCTGTTGCCGTGCAACACAGGTTCCGGTAATAGCGAGAGTCTAAGTCTTTTCTAGATCATTGTTATTTTTGCAGCGACTTATTTCCCGTAAGATTCTTTGTTTCTTTCCTTGTTAGCAAGAGTAATTAATGGTTCAACCACTTCATCATTAGTTACATTGATTTTTTGTTCCCGTTCGCTAGATTTTAGCATCCTGGCAGAACTTAGAAATTAAAAGATACCTCTAGGTAATATAACATTAAAACCACATTCGCCTAAATCATGCAGTTGTTACGTGATAAGAGCTAAAAAGCAGATATACTGACATTAATTTTGAACAAAATATAACTTGCACATGCGTAATTTAAACTATAAAAAATGAGAAAATTATCAAAGTTTAAATACTAGTTTTTGCGTGATGTATACCAAGCAAAACTACTATTAATGTATACAAACAGACAGATTTAATTTCAAGAACCGTCGACTTTTCCGCTGCCATTTGTTTATTGAGTTATTTTTTCCAAAATATCTGTAATACACAAATTGTTTGCCTTAATCACTTTATCGTATATATGTATATATATATATATATATATATATATATATATATATATATATATATATATATATGCATATATATATATATATATATATATATATATATATATGTATGTAGATTATATAAAAGGTGCAAATTACTTGTAAATTAAGTTATTTTTTTCCGAAAAGATAATTAAGAGACGTACTCCCATTAATATCGTGAAATATTAGTTTTAATATATTTAAACAAATATATTTGTGAATCAGATGTGATTTCCTGCATAGGATGAGTCTACATTCTTGCTCGAGATGACGAAAAAAGAATTAGTAAGTACGGAAGTCACTCGTCCGCTTATGTATGTAAGTTATTTTATATGATACTAAGTACTCATGTAAATGATCATAGCTGGAAATTTTTACTCAACCGTCTATACATTATTTCTGAATGTCAAAAATGACTGAAGTCTAAACCCATTATTAAATCCAAAATATAAGAGAAGAAATTTACTTCGCGTTTACTTGAAGTAAAAAAGATTAAACGGATGTGAATCATGAAGTATTTTTAGGTGTTATGTTTTCGAGGCCCGTTCATTCTGATTTACACATCATTTCCGGATCTACCCGGTACCTCACACAGGCCGTATGCATATCCACAATACAGTTTCCTATTAATAAAAAAGGTAGCAATGCGCTCTAGGACTGAAAATGCTAAGAAGGAACCTGGTTATGCCATCCCGATTGGTGTATTAAAAAGGACTGAATGATATTTTTTTTGCTAATCTTATCGGCTCTTATTCGAGACATTCACATGGTAAAAATATTAGGCGCTTTCTGGAGCAGCATCAATAATCAGACAAAAATTAAGGAATAATTTAGACTTCGTGGTAAAAAATTAATTTTGCATAATTTGTGCACCAGTCTGTTATACCAACTAACAGCCAAGACACATTCGTTTTGAATAATTATTCACAACCATATACCGCGATGGATCGTTTATTCTTTTTTAGGGGTTTCAACGGTCCCTAACTTACTTTGGTCTTGAACTTGGCAGATTTGATTCAATCATTTTAAACACGTCTTAAATATTTACCTACAAATTACCTTGCAGTTAAAAAGAAAAAATAATAATTTGAAAATCAGGTTTTATCTAAGTTTTGAAAGGTTGTTGTTAAATTGTATCAAAAAAATTAATGTGTGTATTTAAAATATAATCAATTGAGATAATCAATAAGATGTGATGTATGCGATCAAACATCAGGATAGTTCAAACATAAATTTTGGACGAATATGTTTCCAATTTACGTTAAAATATCTTTCATATATTAAGTCATATTTGGCAATAATGAAAATCATAGTAATTACTATTATAGACTATAAATTCCACTTTGCATCAATAGCTATCACATTATATTTTGTTGCGCCCGGGTTGACATGTGTCACTAAAGATATTTGTAAAATTGTTTTGTATCATATCGTAATTATGCCAGCAATTTGGTTGGAAACTTTAATGCAAAGATAAATAAGTACACTGGAGGTAGGCGTATAAATCTCGCAATATGGTTTTATTATGACTTTTAACTTACATGAAATTTATTCCAGGTTTTTCGTCAAACTCGTGTTCTAAATATCATTTTTAAAGTAAACAGAAAATAATTTAATATAATTAGCTGGGGTTTGTTACTCGATATTTTTTATCGCAAAGGTTAATGTGATAATTCAATACAAAAGTAATACCAATAGCCAATGAAAATAAAATTGTAATAGTCTTGAAACATAAGTACTCGATGCCTTAAAGTTAGTACGTACTATAGTAGGCAGAGACTAGCCCAGAAATAGTAAGTTTATCTACTTTTAATGTAACTGATCGATTGTAAAATCTCATTGTATCTATTGAAATAATGGACGAAGAAAAATGTCTTCTGAAAAAGGGATTATAAATCTTTAAACAAGGATAAGACAGTTAGACAGAAGAATAAAATTTTCTTTTTCATAAACTGAATTGTCAAATATAAAATAAAATAATTTAAGTGAACTTCGTTAAAACAAGGTGTAAATTTGTGACTGTTAAAATTGGGAAGTACTTCCTAACAATCTAAAAGGAACAAACCAAGAACTTAATTTAAAATGGTACATTTTTGAAGAGGTTCAATAATTTGAAATAATTATCTGCAATTTTCGTACATTAATTTTTCGTAATTTGTGTATATTAAAACATATTTTATTTTCTTTTGTATGATATTTGAAATATATGTGGCCGAAAATATACGTATAAATTTACTAACCGTTATATATATTATACATTCTAATAATCGGAAACAGAACTTTTGTCAATAACCCTTTTTTAATAATATGTTCATTTTGACACTAAGATATCAGATAAATAGAGAAATATCTTATAATCATATACTGAGAAAATTTCAAAAACATATATTACAAAATTTATGGAGCAAAGTTATTTAAAAAAATATTTTAAACAATTTTTGGCTTGAAATATCCACATATTTAAAGTAAGTAAATTAATTTTAATTTAGTCTAGACGCCGGGTGAGATATTGAAATCCAATTAGTTCGTTTTAAAAAAATTTAAACCCAAAGTTAAATTTATATTTGATTGATCACAAACACACGTAATACTAATAGCAACATTTAATTTTTATAACAAGTAATCAAAATTTCTTACTCGTGGACAAATTTCTAATAGCAATACAATATAAAAGGAATTTGAAATTAATATAAAATGGTAATTTAAAATAAACGAATTAGCAACATTTTAAATACTTAGAATTCGCTTCCAATATTTACCATCTTGTGTCTTATTAGTAATCAACGATTTTCCATTTTTATGAAACAAGCAATTATTTGGAACTCATTTGAATTTCAGATTTTACGATAAACATAATCCAGTGGCCGCTTATCCAATAAAATTTATAATATATATGAATGTAATAAACTTATTGCCATTCGCGTGAATATTAAAAATGGTGGTAATAAAAAGTTTAAAATGACATGCAATATTTGATAAAATTAATACTGAAATCGTTCGCTGTTTTGTAAATGAAATATTCGACATTCTTGAATTTTATAAACTGAATGTACTAGTATAAATAGTAAGTTTAAAAATTCCTAAACTATTCTAGTTAAAACTTTATCTAAGATAGAATTGGATATATTTTGAAAAAGTTCATAAAAATAAGTCCCTCTCCCAGTAACCAAAATTGTTAAAGTAAAAATTAAATAAAAGCAGCGTCAGTGGATGTTTATCTAAAGTTTTTTGAGAAGCTTTAGCATTGTATTTGTCATATTCTTTCAAAAAAATCACGATTATTTTGTGGCTGTGAAATATTTGTTTACGTAGGAAAAAATCATATTTAAGCCCGTGCAAGTACACCGGCAAAATCTTTGTACGTGCAAGAAATATTTCGACCCATTGCTTTCAATGCAAAGATCGCTTTGATTATAATAACAGAGTAAATGGTTTCGTAAACAAGGAGATGACGTACAATATATTGTATTTATAATGTTATATACAGCTATCATTCGTGGGGAATGGTTCGATATAAACCACCAAAAATATTTATTTTTGGCACTAACTTAATAATCATCAAATCTCTGACCTATGTCCAGTTAAATTAGAAACTTGAAATTTCGTAGATAACTAGTGTGTTAAATAGAAAGAAAGAAGAAGTCAGCAATTAGTCGAGGATGAGTTAAATTCTTAGCAAGGGTAATAGTGCAGATGATAAAGAAATTAGTTTATATAATTTCTTATAAAATTTGCTTGATGTGCTGCAAAATTAAATTAGAAGCTCGTGTGGAGCGTAAAAAAATGGAAACATCACAAATATTTTATTTAGAAAATAGACAAATAAAAAATGATGTGACACGTTTTACTTACCTTACGTTTTACTTACGTACAACTTACCTTAGTTAATCTACTCTCATCCTCTCTGAATCCACACAGATTACATTTAAATCTGGTAAAATATTTTCTTTCTTAATTTTAATGCTGGTTTCTGCTTGGTTTTATAATGATCTTTTTATTTCTATTTATATTGTTTGGTGATGAATTTAATACATTTTAGCCGATACATTTCTAATAGAGCACTGTTATAAAACTATTCGTCAATCGAATTCCATTTTGATCGGCAGACCCTGGTCACCATATATGAATCTATTATTCATTGAGACGAAGCCAATGAACTTAAACTCGAGGAATCTACTTTATACCATTGCAGAGATCCTATGACCATCTCCAACATCGCCATCAGACATTCATATTTTTATTATAAAATTGTGTTTTAATCAAAAATGCAAGCATGCCGAAGTTTAATTTGGGTTTGACGAAGGAAAGCGATTCAAATAATATTTTAAAGATTTATTATAAACTCACAAACTCGTATGCTAATAACTGAAGTTAAATAAAAACATATAAAAATTCAAACTTAGCATAATGAGTGTTCCGCACTAAAGTATATACATAAATTTTCTGTACATTACTGAAATTTTACGTTATTCAAGTTTTAATTACCAAACTTATGACACTTGTGAAATACGTACCAACCGCGTTAGATGCGTATAAAATTTCTCAGGAGATGTTGTTTTGATGTAGGTCGGTCTTTGTTATTACCATGTCATGTAAACCTTCAAACAACTTGATAAATAATGAAAGTATGAAAAGAAAATAACGTTTTGCAAGTAATTATAACATAGTTAATTAAATATCTAAATTATGTACGTCACCAAAAATCAGTCCAGTTTTGCTTGTAATATTTGGTCGTGTAGAGCTTTATACTAAAGCTACCAATTTTTTCCGGTTTTCCATTAATAGTTCTAGAAAGTTTGAAGACATAAGCAATTTTCAGCTTTTTTTGTAAATTTATTAAGAAAACAATATTATAAAAAGAATAGGGAACATATTTTTGGAATTCGCATTTTATTGAGAATTAATTTTGCATTCAACAAGCGGATGTTGAAATAATTGGTTCCTAATAAGAAATACCAGGAAGTAATTATTTATCCCCATAAAATATCCTAAAAAATGTCCTTCAAAACTTTTTGTGACGTCCCTAGCTGGGAAGTATTCTGATTTTCCAATTTTAATTCAGAGTGCGAAAAAACGTTGATTTAATTTAATTTTTGTTAAAAATATAATTTTTGACATCATAATCAAACAAAATTATATAGTTTAAAAGATCCTGAAATCAATCGATGATGATTAAAGGACAATAATCTAATTAGTAAGAGTTACATAATTAGGAGCCTTGCTAACAAAGGTATTGCGCACTCTCTTCTCTCCGTAATAGTCCTTTTCCGGTACTCACTTTTACTCATAATATGCAACGAGATAACCGAGGTAATAAACATATAATCTAACAGAACATATAGTACTTAAAGCTTTAAAGCACAAGTCCTATTAAAATCGACGCTATAAAAAAATACGGATCGATCTGCGCTAATTTTGCAGATCCGAATGTTACGACTAAAAAGGCGCTAACGGAGAAAAGGCGGGGATAAATGACAGAAAATACGCTAAGGAAGACCGCGTGCGTTAAGTCGATCGAATTCGTCTACTGATCTTCTTCGACAAAAGTCAACAGTTGTCGGTCGCCGAATCATCATCTACAGAAGTCGGTGATTTGCGTCACACATATATCATTAAACCAGAAATCCTCTTCGCATTTTTTTTCTATACGGTTGAAAATATTCAAATAATATATCTTTTTAAATTTAAAATTTATAAAATGATTATTATAGTTAAAAATTACTGTAAAATTTATAATACACTATTCTGTGGGGCTACTGACCAAATAAGCTTATAAATAAGTTCGCTTTAATAATAGTAAGTAACAAAATACACACGCGTACATTGAATAACATGTCAATGAAATGAATACTATATCACTAAATCGGTTGTTGTTTTGATACATATAGCATTATTACGATAATATTGAATATCATTCTAACATAATGATTAATTGAACACCAAGTAAAAAGGATGCGTATTATTAATCCGTCTTCAGAACCTAATCCGAAGTCTTCATTGCCTAATGGCCTCATATATCATCACTATAAGTAATGTTGGAAAGTATCATCAGAACTAGGACTAAGGATTTGATAGGTTTCACAAATCTTCTCTATATGAGCTCATTTGATAGAAGATCACAACTAGAACATTGTTTTTTTAGCCTATTTAGTAGATGAAAACAATTAACTAATACAGAAGGTACAACAAAAAAAAATTTACAGAAGTTGGTATGGAATCTTAAAAATTCAAAATTGAGAGGAAAAAAATAAGAAAGTCAGGATATTTCCTAAATGTTCATATTTATGTGGCATCGCATATATTCTGATGTACGATATATATATATGTACATATATATATATATATATATATATATATATGTGTATATATATATATATATATATATATATATATATATGACAAAAATGTAATAATGCAATGACAAGATTTCTTTATGCCCCTTAACCCAATAAGTCCCCTCTCCATGCGCGAATACAACATCATTTAAATGCAAATAAAAACAAACACGTAAAACATTTATCGTTATTGTATCTGTAGGATACACATATTTTTCCTATTTATTTAAATATACGTCTCTCTTTTAATGGAAAATGATGGATCATTCTTTAATGGAGAAATAAATTTCATATTAAAAATGAAATCATTTTGAAGATTCTTGAATTTCCTATGAAAATACGTAAGTGATACATGAAATCGGATATCAATTAGGTCTTTTATACTTCATCAAAAAATAATATGATATGCGCGAAATGAAGTACTGAAATACGATATCTTGTGAATAAGTTTTTTTGCCTTTACTAACAATACTCACTTGCCTTACATCCATTAACAAGAAGGAAAACACGGTAAACCATACGAGAAAAGTTACGAGCCGTCTATGGTAAACTGAGTGAAAATGTCCACAGTTTTATTGAAAAGAATATACGCACGAATATAATAGTATAGTATAATATAATAGTGTATGAGTAGAACTTGTATTGCGAGGTATCCATTCACTATATATATATATATATATATATATATATATATATATATATATATATATATACAAAGTTGTGAGAAAGTACATATTTATTAGTCGTAAGAATATCTTGAATTTCTCAACCAAAACTACAAACCTTCGACATTTGGAATCTTCGTTATTGTATTTGGGTGAAACTTCAGTACTATTGTTTTCTTCTTTTTTTTATTTTGACCTTAAAAAATTTTAGTTATGGATTTTAGTTATTTTTATTATTATTTTACATAAAATTTTGAACTGGCTGGTTGATGTGAGCAAGCTGGCGAAATAATAAACCAGACACATCTCACTTTGCTAAATATCTCATTGAAAATAACCATCACCCCCATACTGATAATGCCGCCTATATATTACAAATAAATGCAAAAGGTAATAAACTTAATATCCTAGAAACGTTAGAAATAAACAGACATAAAAAATATACCAAGGTTAATATATTAAATGGAAAACTAAATATAATATCATCGCCCATTCTTAATATCTTCTAGATATTAAGAATGGGCGATGATATAAATATATAACATTGATACTACAGCACTCTGGAAATTATTTCAGCACTAATACACATATAAATATAAGTATATATAATAAAAACAAAAAATTAAAAGAAATAAATAAATATATGAATACGCAATACCGGAGATATGTAGAATTAGTGTATTACCTTGTCCTTACTTTCAAATACCCTTGCTTTTGTATAAAAATATTACCGATAATAACTAATAATAACTTCCAATTTATTACATGTACCGTAAAGTTTACATTGTATAACCTCACATAATAAGAACAATTGAATTTATTACCCTCACTAAAATACTGGTATATTGTATAACTCTCGGTAATATAATAAAACCTACACTGCGCCCCTGCAATAAACTCACTAACATAAGCAATGGAAAAATCCGCACAAACCAGGCTTCCTCTATTGTGTTTGAAACATATAAATGCTGTTGGTTGTTCCTAAGAGTTAATCTTTGCTGATATCCCACCTGAAGATGTTGTAATGCAACGAAACCTAGGTCGTGGTAAAGAAATTAAAGAAAGTAGAAATAATACTACATCACGTAGTTTCATTTAATTGTGAATAACGAATTTCTCCAAAAATTAACGCCAAATATATTCAAAATAAAATTTTGATTAAAGAATGGTCTTCAAATCTATTTCTAATACTATCATATAAAATATGCGAAATTTACTCAATGTTGCCAAATGTGCTTCATATTATGTATGCTTCATAAATATGTAAATTTTCAAATTTTTACTTTTAATTGTTTCTGTGAAAAATACCTGTGATAAACGAACAGACCAATCAACACGTCAATAATCTAATACGGGTTCTATTTTTTTCTTTTTGTGGCACTGAACCCTAAAAAGGCTAATATATCTAAAAAAGGATAGACTTTTAATTAAGTTATTTAAGATTATGTTGTTTACTTCGTTTTTAATAAAACTTACTATCGAAATATCTTTCAATTACCGCCCAGATATTTTTAAGTAAATTATCTATTCCCAACTCAAATTGCATGATAAAATTCAATTCGATAAGAAGAACTTTGGTACCTTCAAAACTTCCGAAGCGTTGTTTTTTTCCGAAGCATTCTACAGTATTAGTATTTAGTCATCTGCGAAAATATTTTATTCATTTATATTTACGTTATTGTGTGCGTTACGTTATTGTTAACTATGTTCTCTATACAAATAAATAAACTTAATGTAATTATTTTTCGATAAATTTAATGTTTTAAATAATTTAGCAAATTATCGATGTTTCACATTAATAAAATACTATTTTATTTTTCCATCAGCTGAAACAATTATTGAGTTATATTTAAGTAAAGAAATGAGATGAATTTTTCTCCAACTTTTATTAGAAAAGAATTGATTATTTTGTAAACCCGCTTCTTTATGGTAGAATAGCTAAAATTTATTTATAGTATATGCTGAAAATTTACATATTTGTATCGAAATAAATAAATATTATATCTGCTAGTAATAGCGAATGTATTAAATAGATCTGCTATGAAATACGTGCAGATTTCATCTTGTTTCTACTCTTTTTTTAAATATATTAGTCTTCCTAGATTACTTTACCACAAATAAAAAAAAAACCTTTTGATACCACTAACGTTTCGGTTTGTCTGTTCGTTTGTCACAGCTATTTTTCTCAGAAACCATTTAAGGTAGAAAATTGACATATTTATGAAGCATACTAATGCAGGTATATACAAGCATACCAATATGCGTCGGCGTAGTGTGTTGGGTTGATTACGAGGCATACACAGCGAACCGCGGAAATCTGGGTTCGATTCCCGGCTGCTCGTTTTTCTGGTGTTCTGGCTATATATATATTTCAAAACGTTCCAAGTTATTCATGGAAATAATTTAAAAGCGTTATACAAATTAAGAAAAAAAATTGTTTCTTAATTTCGTATATTCTATGGGATATTACTAGAAATGGATTTGAAAACATTTTTTTTCTTAGAATTTTATATTAAATAATTGTAAAAATTTTATTGAAAGTGTCCCTTCCCCATTTATGGAATGATATAAAGTGGAAATATGAAATATCTAGTGCTGGAGGTTTACTTAAAAACTATAACGATGATATCAAACGAAATTCCATAGTTTTGACGTTGTTAACTAAGAAATTCACGATGACCTTTGTACTTTTAAAGATGAACTAGTCCATAACTTTACATGGTGACAAAATATTGTAAATATAATATTTTGGATGAAACCTCGCAATGTAATTTCTATTTATACTTAACAGGTTCTTGTTGTTTGCATATTTATCTACTGTTATTTTATTGCGTATATTCTTTTCAATACAAACAGTATACACTTTCAATTAAATTGTCATCCTAATTAAATCTTCCCTCTTTCTAATGAGAGGAAACATGTGGCGATCACTTTGAAAACTTGAATGAATGCAGTAATGAAATTTCAGTTAAAATTTTGTTGATAATTTATAGATAATTATAATATAAAAAAGCAAACAAAATATAATGGATGATATAAAGACCACAGTTGTAACGTTATATACTACAGCTTATCAAACTCTTTTACCCTTACGTTCCAAGTCTCCGCTTTGATACCACATCAAACTACTTTAAATTTACTTTTCGACTTTACTATACGCAACATGGGAAGATTTATATTTCGATAATATTTTTTTATACAAGTAAACTGGAATAAATCAGACAAACTGAAGAACGAAGCAAAATTTCAAAAATCAGGTTCAATCTCTTATTTATAATCCCTGACTATGTATGGCTTTTTTCTTCGCCTTTATTCCTATATTATGTGCTTTAGTTACTGTTTATTAAAAATTATCTGTTTACCAAATATAGATTTTTTGTTTGGTGAATAAATAGGTACTATATAATTTTCAAATTAACTTAGCCTTACAAATTTAGTCTAATCAAACCTAATTATATAATATATTTCAGTAGTTTAGTAACAATTTGAAGAAGTTATGTTCATAACAAATTCTTCATTCTAAATTAAAAATAGCAAAGGGAAGGATTCAAAAAATAACAATAAGACTAAATAAAGCTTGCGAGGTTGAAATTTTCCTCGGTATTTTAAAAAAGAAAATTCATTCTTTTCAATTAAAACTGAAAAGCTGTTTTTATTGCTTAAAATGAAGTCAGTCTTGAGATCAAAATATTGACAAATTATTATTATTATTGAATTTATCAGTCTATGTGCATATTGACATATATGCCCTCTAAACCCCGGAAATGATGAGCCAATTTCGAAGAAAAATGTATGGCTAGAATTATATTAACCTTCCGAGTGTCTTCAGATGACTTCATGATACTATATAAGGTTTGTGAGTCGCTTTATTTTCCCATCAAAATTTTAGAGGGTCATCAAGATGGGTATCATATTAAAAGTTTTGACAGCTTTTCAATACATAAATATTAAAAAACTCACAAAACAACATTGCGGGGAGCTTGATTTTGAGTTATTCTGTAATATGCGGATTAACAAAATGGCTTCAACCATAACCTATTAGTTAGCATACCGTAATAAATCCTGAGAAAACCGAGATATTTATCATTTATTAATTTTTTGGTGAAAAACAATTCCATCTTGGAAAAATGAAAGAGTTTTGGAAAACGGCTTCAAAAAGGTGTACACGTGTCTTATAGGTTAATATTAAATCGAAAGGAAATAAATTTATAAAATAATCATAACCTATCAAAAAAAAAATGCGCCAAGGAAAAAGTACCAAAAAATAGTCAACAAAAAATATCTATACAAAACAAAATGAAAAATGTTATAGAATTAAAATAGGTTATGAAAAATTATAAAAATATGACATTATTCTTTCGAACATGTTTTGTAAACTTCTATGTTATCATAGTCTGATTTTTTTCTTTTAAAGGATATAATTTCCTTAGAAAATATCTTTAAAATTTAAGTGTAAATGTGGTGGCATTTTCACTATCTTTGTTTATTTTCATAATGATGGATCAGTTCATTTTATTCATAACATTTCTTTTTAAATACTTCGGAATAAGATAGAAAATATTCTAAACTTTATTAGTTAATTGTTTTGAACGTTATTTTTATAATATCCTGTTTTTGAAACATTATTACTATCTACAGTGTCTTTTCTTATTGTATATTAGTATGTTATCTAGAAAGAAGGGTGAGCGACTTCGTTATTACTGGAAAATGTGTCATGAAATATTATTTTTGGATTTGTGTCTGAATATTTTTAGAATAATTTATATTTAGCAAGACAATAAAAAGGGAAGCACATTTTCTACACATAGAGATATTTTTTTTCATTTATCTTCTTTTGTATTAAGGATGTGAGTGGTCACTAAATCACAAAGACCAGTTATAAATAAAAATGTTTAGCTGATATTACTATTGCAATTAGTTCCAGGAAAAATAGTGATATACTCGAAATCTTGTGCCAAAAAGCCGTAGGCGCTATATACGTTATCTGTACGTTGTAGGAGAATTTTGTTAGTCGTTATAGGGTATGTTAAATTTTTGTTCAAAGTAACACCTAACTAATTTAGTTTTTGTGTAATTTTCTATAAACCTTATTAAGAAGTAATGTTTTATTTAACACATATATTGTATCTTTAAAAGTAAAAATTAAAATCAAAGCAAATAATTCTTAAAGCGAATTACCCGTTCAGTTGGTTGAAACGCAGTGACCTGTTAAAAAAAAGTATCAATAAGTTTCATGGAGGATTGTCATCAACTCAACTCGCACTTGACTGATTTCATAACAATTTACTATTATTCATAGCAATTTACTATTATTATAGATCACTCATTGCAAACAAAGTTTCATAGGGCTAGTCTTGCTAGAAGTGACCGAAAGATTTTTATGAACTATTAGTGAGAAGCAGTCCGTGAGTTCCATATAGATTGCATGTTTCCAAATACCTAAGAAGAAAATAATTTTATTTCTTCATCTAAAACATCGCTTTCCAGTTCTTGGGTAGATGTAAACATTTCCAACAGAACTGTCTTCCTAAATCTAATCAGTTGTATTCATATTTTACCCACAATTCTTATTTTTAAGATTGCGCAGCCAAAGTAGAAACACTTATAGTTTTGCCATGACCATCAATTTGTTTGTCTATCGATCTGTAGATGGCAGCGCTTTTATTTGCAGACTATTAGCGCTACAAAACTAAAATTAGACATGATTTTATATATTTAAAACACCTATAAAATTTGTTGTTTTTTAAACGGTTCCGTAAATAGAAAAATAGTTTTTAGTCACTCGACATTTTTAACAATTTCTTCATTGAAAGCACACAAAATAGGGTAAAAAAGATGAGAAAAAAATAACAAACGAAAAGAATAATTCATTCCCAGTAGACGAAACAATTTTAATATTTTATTTTGTAACTTTACAGAACTTTCTTGATACTGAATCTGGCTATTTTCATTTTATGACAAAATTTTTCACACTCAAAGTCGCAGCATAAGTTGGTCAACATTAAAGCAGAAAGAATCCGTCATAATCACCAGAAAGAAGTAAATATTCTCCTATGTAACAAAATCACCTAATGAAACTATCCTCAGAACCAAAACATCGCATTATTAGAATAAATTTTAAACATTATATGCTACAGAGACCTCTGTTGATTTTGGCAAAATCAAAATCCATAATCAACATAGCAGCGCGATATTCGGCTGACAAACTAACTGTATATATTCTCATTCTTGTTGCAGGTTCAGACACTATAATTGGCCCAATCTCGTACCACATACTTGACGATGTTTTCCCTCAGTTCTTTTATGCGCAGTATATCTATGCGATACTACATCAAACGTGAAACTGCCGTCAGATGCCATAGATTAGATATTATGTGATGTGGCTTTTCCACTCACCAAGAAGTGTAAAATTTCTGTTTTAATAGAAGATAACAGTAAGTGGCAACGAAAATAAAGTCAGGAATTTAGAGTTTTTATACGAAAATTTCAACATAACCAAAGACAAAAATCACAAAGACCAGTTATAAATAAAAATGTTTAGCTGATATTACTATTGCAATTAGTTCCAGGAAAAATAGTGATATACTCGAAATCATGTGCCAAAAAGCCGTAGGCGCTATATACGTTATCTGTACGTTGTAGGAGAATTTTGTTAGTCGTTATAGGGTATGTTAAATTTTTGTTCAAAGTAACACCTAACTAATTTAGTTTTTGTGTAATTTTCTATAAACCTTATTAAGAAGTAATGTTTTATTTAACACATATATTGTATCTTTAAAAGTAAAAATTAAAATCAAAGCAAATAATTCTTAAAGCGAATTACCCGTTCAGTTGGTTGAAACGCAGTGACCTGTTAAAAAAAAGTATCAATAAGTTTCATGGAGGATTGTCATCAACTCAACTCGCACTTGACTGATTTCATAACAATTTACTATTATTCATAACAATTTACTATTATTATAGATCACTCATTGCAAACAAAGTTTCATAGGGCTAGTCTTGCTAGAAGTGACCGAAAGATTTTTATGAACTATTAGTGAGAAGCAGTCCGTGAGTTCCATATAGATTGCATGTTTCCAAATAGATAAAATATTTCAACTGCAGATAAAGAGATCCGTACTTTGCCGGAAATTGGCGCTTCATGTTCAGTAAAAGTTTCATAGTTTCCGAGATAATTTCCGCTTGCTTTGAAAGTTTTATGTAAAGAGCGAAAATTTTGCATTCAATCTCTGCATCATGCGAAGTATTCATTACCTTTCATGCTCATGGATTCTAAATCATTTTTGCATTGAGAATAAATGGTATAAAATAATTCAAATTATCCTTTCTTATTTGGAAGGGAATACGCCCTGTACAATTACATAAAATTTTGGTCAGGATTTAACCACGGAAATAGAAAGTGTACCAAAAAAATCCCTCAATACTGAACAGTAGAAGTACCGTGATCGAATTCTGATGATATAGGTCTAATAAGTTTAAGGAACGATTTCTCAAATTGTAATAACTGTTTAGAAACGAGTACGTAAAACATTAATTTTTTTATCGTTACAAATATGAAATAACATCAACTACATGCGTCGAGTAAGGCAAGAGCAAGGTAAATTTTATTCTCCAATTTATTACGAATTTTAAATAATGCAGTATAACGAAGTATTTATTTACTACGACCAACAGAAATTAAATCTGATAAAAAAATATGATGGTGAGAATCTATTGAGAAGGTATCGAGCTCATTTTATGTGGATATCTAACTCGCCGCTAAAACCTATGAAGGGGAAAGGGGAAATGAAAAGACGTGTGAACAAAATCATAATATAAAAAATTTATACATTAAAGTATCTAATTGAGTAAGAGAGATGCCAAAACAATTATTTGTGCCACTTGTGTCGTACTCTGTTTTTTATGGTTTCATTCCCCCTTTTTTTTGAACACATTGTCAGATATTTTGTCATTTCTAACACATTGTCAGATTTCGATCAATAAATCGAAAAATTAATTTATTTAGAGCGAATAATAAATTTGTGTGCGATTTGCTAAAATTAATACAATTTTTCATGAGTAATTAGTACTTTGTTTTGTCAAAAATTCTACGTAAAATATTACTTCTTTATAACCGCATGTATTTTATTTATTTTAGTGATGTAACTTACAATTTAAACAATTTCTTCAAATTTATTAATGAGTAACTCTCCTTATTTTTTAAGAAATACGAAAAGTAGGTGTGAAACATATTATTTTATCGGAGAAGTGTCTGTTAGTTTGAATAAATATCTATCCTAATTTTTGAAAGGGTTAATAAATGTAATACTATAATAACCGGTTTAAATATTTAACAAGAGAAATAGTACATCTTGTGCAATTTTGAACAGTTTAAATGTCTTAAAAAGAGACTGTATTAATTATTTCAATAATATTTTTGAAAAAACGAGAATTTTGAAGGCAATTAAATGAAACGCAAGTATAATGGGATTCATAAAGCATCTCAATACGAGATGGAGAGGGTATATTTAGATTTTACTGTGCTAACGAAATAAAATTGATAAATAAAATGAAATGTTAAATAAAATGAACATGTTCCATTCACATTCATCTCTTAAACTTTGTGATCTGTCAAGCCGACGAAATAATATAAATGACAATACAGTTCATTTTTAAAAATATTTAATGAGAACAAACGCGCACGCACGCACACACGCACGCACGCACACGTGCACGCGTGTACACGCTCACATATGCACTTGCACACAAACGCAAAGACGCACAAGCGCACACGCGCACACGCACAAGCGCACACGCGCACACGCATATACACATACTTATATATGAGTGTTGAATTACGTTAATTTGCTTATTACATGTAGCATGTCTTTTATAATATATAAATATGAGCTTTCTCGTACGTACCTAAATAGCGTAATATTATATAATAATAGTTTTCATCTTTTTCACTTATCAAAAAAAAGTTAGTGGTGAAATGTTCCAAACAAACGGTACTGTTTCATCTTTATCACCAAGAAACAGTACAGTTGTTAGTAATGCATCTCAAGCATATGTCCGTGTTTCACTAAGTACCTTGACCTTAAGTTAGATGTTAATAAATTGTACTGATGATAATAAATATAATGATTATAGTAATCATACAAATAAAAGAGTTAAGAAAATATCATGTGAGAAAGTAACTTACAAAATGTAAAAATATCAATAAATAATACAAAAAACATAATTACATGCCGGTGAGGTAAAAAAAGAAATGTTAAAAATGTATTATAAATAATTAAAAGGATTGATAGCATGCCACAACGGCAGATACTTTGTACCTGTTAATTAATATTTTGCTTATCAAAAAATACGCTATTAAATGTATTGCCTTTTAGATATATTTCTATTGAAAAATTAATCCCCTTGTAGTAAAGATCTTAGTGTGAGCTATTTGCGCTTTTGTTTCTACTAAAGTAAAATGTATCAAGCATGTCTGCACTGTTACGTTAACCATGCCTGAGACATTTGAAATCTCTTAAAAAGAAAATTCCTTCAGGTAATATTTTAGTCTTTAGAAAGAGGTATAGTATCTAATTAAGCAGAGACCATAAATATATTATTTATATGTCCTACTTTTCGGTGGGTTGACTTTAAATGTCCCAATTTTATTTACAATAAAATGCTAAGTGAATTATCATGAACTTCGATGAAGTTTCATTTTATTTTTAATTGCTATTAACATTTTCTGTTATTGTAAAAATATAATATATATTCGTTTAGGAACACAGTTTTTTGTTATGGTTACCAACTAAATTTTATTTCTGACTCCTTCGTTACTATCATTTGTTGAAATGTTTTCTTTTTTCGTTTCGCCAGGCTCATTTGCACTATTCTCGTGCATTAGTCTAATATATTGTGAATGCACATGTGTTATAGCAGTATTTTATTAGATGTGGTATTTTCATAATCTAATACGTACGATTATTAAAATATATAAATAGAAACATTTTAAATTATATATTAGTTTGTTTTGATTTTTGGAAATGGTGAAGAGAAATCATAGGATATATGAATTGAAAGGATTTGCCTTTTCATGTTACTTATTAAAAAGAAATAGGAAAATAACAAAAATTCATACGATCAAAAACAAATAATGTTCACAAACCCTTCCTGTTTATTCGGAAATGTTGTTTGAATTTATTTATTAATGGAAATATAACTGATTACATCAAATCATATTGCGAAAGGAAACTACATTAAATTAAAAGGTAAACTTGCCTCATTTTGTTAAAAAAGAATATTTTGAAATAGCGTTATAAGTCATATCAACTTACCCACCGCGATTTCGTTAATACAATAAAAAAATCAGGTAAGCGAAATAAGACTTATGGAATCGACTTGAGCTGTCATGGGTTCTTAAATGATCATGTCGAACAATTTGCCAACATGGGTAATATCTAACCTGAATTTATTTATATCTAATATGGTTGGTTAATTAACCCACATTGGTTAATTATGATGGACTCACTGCACTAAAAATCTTTTGGATGTCAAACTTATAATAATACCTGTTAATAAAATGAAAGCGAAACATGTAGAATTGAATTAATGTGGTTTCAATAAATGAGTAATACTGTATTTTCGTTTAGAACGAATTGTCACAATTAATAATAGATTTTACTAAGCGTTGCATTACAGCACAGCAAATTAGAAGCCGGGCCCATCTGGAACTCACATGAAACTTAATGCAGCCTAATGAATGAATGTGTCCAAAAAACGTATCTTCGATATTTGCACAGGAGACGATAGGGTAGTACTATTCTGTTTCCTACTGATTTCCTCTCGGGTATGCTGGATTATCGTACATTATAGCATAGATGTTTCATTTTTGAAATTTAATTTCCGATTGTTAAGTGGAAAGATTTCATGCCGTAACTTATTAGAAAAACTCTCGCGCAGTGTGTTATAACTTCTTGCACTCACGTAGTGATCATTTTCTTGCTATAACAGCATTTAGAAACCATTATATGAAAATTCCCCACTTTCCAACTTTATCAAATTGCTCAACCAGCTGATTATGATTGCACTAGTGTGTGATGCGTTTGTGATGATTGGAAGTAAACTTTTTGGAGTATGTCAACTCTATATGTCGTAATATTAAATCTATACAATTATCTTCTTAAATTTATTGAAATGGAATGGAAGGAATAAAGAAGATCGTAATGTTTTGTGTAACTGTGTGGAAATAAAGAAATTAATCACTTAATTAATTAATAACAGGATTGTTAAATTATAAATTGGATATTCGATTATCGTATAAGTACATTATTCTATTATGAATATTTTATTATTGCAAAAAATATACACGTTTAGGGGTCACTATTTGTCAATATAAGTACTTTTTTCGCCATGTAAATATTTAATATGTTTCAAAACTAAGAAATTAAGTAACACAAATTGTTTTTAATAATTTGAATTTCAGCATTTTTGGAGGGCATGTAACAAATGTTTTGGATAGCTTCTGAAAAATATAAATTCTGAAATCACTATAATTTCTCTTTTTATACAGCATTGAAAATTTTGGGATGAAAAATGTTTGTGTGTTAATTATATAGATATATTTGGATTATATATGTTATCGTTATGTCAAATTTTAAGTTTCTAGGTCAAACAGTCTCAGAGAAAATGTTTGTGAAATATTCGCATACTTAATATAAATCTACAAATCTGTCATATAAAATTATACAATAAATTTTATTAAAACCACCTATAAAACACAATACAAGAAATAAAAAAAAACTTTTTTGTGCCTTATGTAAAATAACCTATGAATATTTTAATGTTGTTTAATGTAGTATGTGCTTGTTTGGTATGTTTTGTAAATTTACCAAATGCAACTCTTTTACGTCCATTGGTTTCTGAGAAAAAAAACAGGCAAGAACAAGTATGATTTATGTATCGAAGGTTCATATCTCATTTGAAGTGATAATGATTTCTAGCACAATAAATATTCGATAATACTAATTTAATTAAGAAAGGGCGAAGCATACACATTGTGGTAAATATTTAAAAATCTATTCAGCCTTCCTAACACCGCACCGCTAAATTTTAAATTAAATATTTTTTGCAGGCTTTTCTTTCTTTATTACTTTATGCCTATGCACATGACCACAGTAATGAATGATATACATACTCTTCAGGTTGAAAGAAAAATATACGATTTAAAATACAAAGTTATTTTTGCAGTTGATTTAAGTCACTTGTATGGAGTTTCTATGAATTTTTTTAAGGACCTAGCTTCTTACTACAATTAGTTGAGCCTGAATGGTTGCGATAATTTTCCTTTTTAATTACGTTTTATATGTACTATTTTTGATAATAATTTTCTTATATACGAAAAGAGTTTGGCTAGTAGGGGGTACGTAAATTTAAAGAAGTGACAAATTTAAAACTCAATACTTCAAAAATGGGTCCATGTATCCAAAAAGTGTTCAGTTATACCACCAATATTCTTGACGAACCTTTCCAATGATATTCTACAAAATGGGACGTATGAATAAAAAAAATTCATCCTCATTTTACATGTGTCCCATGAAAATATTTTTTAAATAAATTTATGCGTCTTATAAATATATATAACTATATTTATAACCTCACTAAATTTCACCTTTATGTTACCATGGTATGCGGTTAAAAATATATGAACCTTATAGGACGAGTTTTATTCGCTTTTGATGGGTTTTTCTTCTTAAAATACTAAACGACAAGGTTTTAATTTTTTAAGTAAGTAGTAATACAATAAAGATGTTAAATATTCGTGACTTCAAAAAAAATTTTAATGAAATTTTCAAAAATTCAGTTTTGCGACTGTGAAAATAAATCTAAAAAAATTAATAACAACATAAATTTATATAATTTGTATAAATTTACAAGTGTGGTTTACTTACTGTAATCACATATAAACATAATATTATTTTTACAATTCTGCCTTCCATGAATGACTTTGGTCGTCGAGCCACGTGACGATCAAAAATACTTTTACAACATATTTTTTTGCTATTATATAGACATATTTCTATCCAAAATAACGTCCCACCCTAATCTCACTTATCCAAGTATTTAGCCAAAAATGTGAACCAAATTGATGCCTCACCACAATATTTAAAGAACCTTTCTCTCGTTACAAGTATCTAATGACCATTTTCAAACATTTTAAGGAACCTTCCCTCTTCAGACACATGCTTCCAAGGCCTTTCTTTAATCTTACAAGAAAATATTAAACTTAAAATGCATCCTGATGAATTTTATAATTTATGAAGATATGAATTTTGCGAACAAAAGCTATTAAATACTGGAATGCGTCTTTAAAAATTATTCTCAAAGCTTTTCCTCCTCTGTGTTGTTAGCGGTAATTTGGAAGTTATTTACTATTTGTGGACTTGTTTCGTGATATCTCATAAAATATCCAAATTAATAACTGCTTAAAAAGTTAACTAATGGGAAAAGCTGCAATAGGTTTTTCATGTAACATTTTCGGGCGGTGCCATGATGTTTTATAGTAAATACTATTTAAAAATATTACGTACTCAATTTGTTAAAAGATATTCAGTCAACTTCTACATTTAGGGAAAACGACATCAAGGTATTATTAACCACTGATGTAATTGTTTTACGTAATTTAAAAAATCTGCTTAAATAAATTGTTAAAAATTTCCTTCCGTTTTGCGCTGAGTGATTGCACAAAAAATGTCCCGTCGATAACTTCTACGGCAAAAAATTTCACGTCTCTCCCGTACAGCTTTTTCAACTTAAATCGTTATTCAACATTTCGGATTTGTAATACTTTTCAAATTATCTTTCTTCGATCTTACCTCTGTAATTATTTTTAATCTCTAAACCCCTTGGAGATTTAAAAAGTGTCCCGTCAACATTCATATTTTTTTGCTATTATATAAACATATTTCTATCCAAAATAACGTCCCACCCCAATCTTACTTATCGAAGTATTTAGCCAAAAATGTAAACCAAATTGATGCCTCAACCCAAAATTCCCGTAAAGGTAATATTTCTCACACACTTTTACTATTTTTTCTAAACTTGATGTGCAATAATTGCTTATTTTTTAGCCAAACTATTGTTTTCTGTAACCTAAATTAATAAGAGTATGATTTACTTATCATTACTTCTATTATATTCCCTTATTAAAGCTTAAAGCAAATTTTAAAACAAAATTGTTTGGTCAATTCTAGAGGCTAAAAGACAAAATGTTTTGGATGGATGAATACCATGTCAAAAACTCACTATAAGAGTTACAATTTTACGATTTATATTGTGTCTTGATGGATATGCAGAAATTATAAAATATAAAATAATTTAACCAACTTTTAACAACCAAACCAACAAAAATGAAAAGTATTTAATGATAAAAATACAAGTACTTGGATGTAACTTTTGAAATACAATCTTATTTCCGAAAGTAAATTTTGAAAATACTGCTACTCATACAGATTTTTGAAACCCGTGCCACGTCAACGCGTCTCTCTAGCTCTCTCTCTCTCTCTCTCTCTCTCTCTTACATACCCACACACAAGATACATACCCGCATCTTACTCGAGTGATCAAAAGACATGAAAAATGAGTTCAGATTTAAAAAAACGTTTCAAACGGCGCTTATACTGTCATCCGTTGAGGTGTTTCTTAGAATACTTCAGAACTCAGTCCCTCATCGGAAGTCGTGACATGTGTCTCTGAGTTACGATTATACACTTACATTAAAAATATAGACGCGTAAAATTTAAAACCCCCTAACATTATTTAATTTGTTGATAATTGGAACTTTTCAGTGTATGGTTAGAAGATTTTTTTTAAGTAGATAGACAAGCAGTTAACTAATATTTCTACCTAATAATTATAACAGTCTATGGTCTTATTACGACTTATAGTAATAAATTGTTTTTAAATCAACGTTATATTTAACTTTAACACCGTTTATGTATAATAAATCTAAGAATTATCATCATCGTTTAAGTTATCAGAAAAACTATTTATTAAGAATACAATTGGTTTTATCTTAGCAGATAAACATTTAATTTTACTTTGGGATATTGTCTAAAAATAGGACATTTGAATTTTTTTTTTAAAATACTCAACCTGAAAAATTACTTTGAGGAACATTCTTATAAACTGTAATTAAAAAGGAAGAAAATATTATTAACTTCTTTTGATAGGAATGTTTAAAATATTAATTGGTGCTGACAAATTCTCCGAGTTAACGAAATTAAAATGTGAAGTACTTTCGAAACTCGCCTACTAATTATTCGAAGTGAACAGAATTTCCTTTTCGTTTTTGGCGAGGACTCGTTAAACCAGCTCTTGAAATTTTAATGTTGACAATACGATTATCAATTTAAATCGTAAGGTTCTAAAATATTGATGGAACGTTTAATTAGTATGTTAACTAAGATTTATTTAATGTCGGTACTAAATAAAAAAAACTACATGATAAATAATTTAATTGAAATAAATAAATTGTTTCGATTAATAGACCTAAAATTTTTATTTTTTTCGATCCATTACAGATTTAAAATTAATTTAAAGCTATGGTTTGAAATAAATTAGTTACACAATTGATTTTACGTTGTAATAAGCTACTTACTGGTTTAACAAAACAGATCCACCTTTAATTTATGTTATACATTAAAATTTATTCCATAGAAAATCATTTCAGGAATAATATAATATTAATGTATGTCTATTCATTTGCCTTGTTATTATAGTGTTGTGGTTTATAATCTATATTCTATAAAATGCCTGACTTTTATAAAGTTGAAGTTACTTCCGAGCTAAATATGAAAATATTTTCATTAGGTCTATCAATTATAATTTTCCAACTGAGTAATTTTAAAATAATTGTGAGAAAATTAACAAAATGGGAAATTCAAAACTATAGCTTATTTTTCTAATAAATAAATTACTTGAAATCAAAAGAATTTATAAAAAATCTATACAAAATGAAAGCCATTACATTTCCTGAATTAATACAGAGAAAATATCAGATATAAAATAAAGATACATGAAAATATAAAAATAAATTGTCGACATGGTTTAAAGCAATATAGTGAATTCTAAGTATAAATTTATGGTAATGAATATTTACATCTTGGAAAACGATCTTCCTTATAATTCTATTGAGTATTGATATGCCATTAATATAAGTTTTGAATACATTGTCTTAATTCTATATAATATGTTAATTTAAAAAATTGTGTCGAAAATATTTTAGCTAAATATTAATCTTTGGGTTATTCCGCAGAAAGATTTTTATTTTGTTGTATGTATTAAGAAAATTTTGAGGTAAGTCATGCCATCAATCTACACTGATAGTTGAAAAGGAAGAATACTGCAGTTAAATAACAATTATGTAATTTGTGTTAAATTTTTTGAACTATTCTTCATATTTTGTCAGTAATTAGGGTAATCCTAAAAATAATAATGTATTACCAGAATAAAAGTCGAAAAATTCCTGACTAAGAAAAACCCGAGTTTCATTTCCTCATACGCCGTTGTAGAATACGAGTTTTTTTTGCGTTAAGAGATAAAATATTATAAGTGACAAATTTTGATCTTAAAGCTTAAAAACGTCACCATGATTATAATGAAAAACTTGCTATATTCATTCTTATTCGAAAAAATCAAATATAGCATTTTCCTGCTAATAAATGAATTTAGTTTACTTATATTTTCCAAAACTTGGACCGTATTCACCAAAAAAATATATTCTACAATTATATGCACTCTATGAAAAGCATGAAAACATCTTTCAAAACATGTCTGTTGCATCCGCAAGTGCTACTCAAAACTGTATAAGTTATAATAAATCACGTTTATTTCTATTTGGTTAATCTTATCGTGTAGGAAGTGAGAAGCTCTAAAGCTTTTGACGAATTTTGTTACTAAACGCGTAATTAATGGTTTGTTCTACAAATAGTTTACTTTTGTTTTCTGTTTTTGGAATACAACGTAATGGCATTTGTAAATTTTATGTGTCTGTAAACGTTTATTTAATGATTTCCACTTTTAGATGCTCCTAATGAAAATCTAGATGCAATAATATGTTTGAAAAATTTAAGCTGTCATCATTATTATTATCACTTAGTTTTTTAATATATGCATTCATAAAAATTAATAAACAATGGAAGTTATTTTTAATGAAATGTTATCCAAGTCAAATTACTTTCACACATTAATATTACGAGAAGTACTTTTGTACATGAATCCAAATCAATATCCCATAAAATATTCAGCTATTTTTACCTTTCAAATAACATGTTTCTGTGGCAGAAGCTATAGAGACATGAGACCATATAAGTTACTAAAAAAGACGAAGGAATCCGCTATTCATGATGACGTCGTTTACAATGTAAGAATTAAAAAAGCCAAACCGTTGGAAATATATATTAAGAGTACAAATATATTTTTAATATTTTCCATAAGGGATATAGATAAAAGACTCATTTTATTGCTAAGACTTTCAAGATTACCTACAGATACTTTTTCATACATACAATTCATGATATGTTGTACACGATTAAACGATGTAAAGTTAAAATTTAAAACTATGATTTATATTAGTGATACCGTGCTTAGATGGGTGATGTGCGGACAACGCTATATACATATAATATAATTGCAAGAGAGTGAATTATGTACATAGCAACATTTTAAGAAGAGTGATTGATTTATCATATAAGATTTGTTACCACAATGCTATAATAACTGTTATTCGATTTTTTCTTCCTGCCTCTGTCTGTTCTCAAATCAAGTGAAATCTAGTGCATGGATTTTATGGAAATTCGATGAGGTAATAACATAGGTATCTAAAAAAATATAGGGTACTATTTATCTCGACAGTTTAGATTAAAGAAAAACACTAATGAGATAATTATTAAGTTATTGGTACTGCCAACACCATCTACTAGGGTTTTTAGTAAACTTTATATTCATAGATATATTACGATATCATATTGCCAACGCCATCTTTTAGCGTTTTTGGTATACTTTATAATAATATAGTTCTGAGAGAGAAAAAAATTAAAAACAATACGAAAAATTTAGTAGTAACTTTTTATATACCGAATTACACGTGAACGAAGTCGCCTCGGCACAGCTATTAAATAATAATTTCATTCATGTTTTGTAATTTTTTGTAATGTTACCGTAATTTTTTCAATCGAAGATGAAATAGGACAATTTCCCCAATTTTCTTTTTAATTTCGGATACAATTAATACAACATAATAGAAATATGCAACAAGAGAATAAATCGCTAATCCTAATCCATTTATTTCTTGTTAAATATTTACTAGCAAAACTTTCATAGCTGTGAAAGAATTGCTACATATTTGGCGTAACACATATAAGACAATTAATTAATTGTACAATATTAAATATTCATGTTTTAGTTCATAATGAAGGAAACAACCATGTTATAGTGATAAGAAAATTATACAGGTATTTGAAAATTGGCTGCTGCTTAAGGCAGAGTCAAAACTTTTCTTTAATAACACACGAAAACTTATACCAAAAAGTTAAAATATTTCATGTGTGGCGTTATGGAAAAAAGTTTAGCATAAAATTAAGTTTCTTTCTCTGTAACAAAGAACTACAGGTGTGTTTTGGAGCTTTATTTCCAAAGTCGTGTTTAGTATCAAGCAAGCTTAATGAAATAATTCAAAGCAGAACTGTTGGCGCTTATTAAAATTAGTGACATTGAACATTATGCTTATGGTGACAATTACATGACAAAATATGCGTATTTTATTACACACATATATTTGTTTACACACATATCGTTTATACACATATCGTTTGTATTACACATTTATCGTCTTTACAGTGGCGATGTAGCGTTGACAGAACGTTTTTTACTGTATTTTTATAACTTATGATTTAGGTTTTTTAAAAAACTCTCCCGTCACTTTTTCCTCCCACACTGTTCAACTATCTTCTCACTTTACCTAGACGTATTATGACTTCAAGTATTTAAATTAACATAAAACGTATTTTGTTTCTTTTTACGGCATATCTTGTTATTTAATTTGTCCAAAACTTAAAAAATAGACTTGCCAGTGATCTTGCTATAACACTATAATTGTTTATTCGTCTTAGAAATTTGGTTTTGCTAACATGAAAACGAACTTCCCAATACCATTTGATAGTTTCTTACTTATTCTGTGAACGGTGATACAGCAATTGGCTTTTTTTTCAGAATTTCCAGAAAATTAAAACCGCACGCATAATTTAATTTGTAGTATTGGTTTGACGTTTCTACTTAAAGAGTAACAAATATCATTGTCATTGCGGTCAGCAGATGTAAAAGATGAGACCAGTATAAATTACAGTTTTATATCTTATTTGATGCAAGAAACCAGCAAAATTGTGCATAAATATACATGGCAACCAAAATACTTTTTATTTCAGTAGTCATTCAGAAAAAATTATGAATCAATAGCAAGGAATGATCGTGTTTACGAACCGAGAATAATCAATGCTATAATAAAAAATTGTTATTTCCAAAATATTTTTATAAACATTTAGTACAATATGGCAAAAATAGTGTGCGATGAAAAAGTGAAAAACAATTTTATGATTGAATGCGACGAAGGAAAGTAATGATTGTACGCTAGGTATTATGTCAGGATCAAGTAAATTTGATAATAATTACTAGATAGCCTAAATAGATAAGATAGATATAAGCAATTGGAGTATACGAATGCAATATATACATATTGCATTCGTATACTGAAATTCCTCTTCAATCAGCTTGTATCAATAAGAATACAATTTACCTCAAGATTTTCGAATTTTAGTAATACATTTTGCACAAAAACTCAATTTTCTCGGGTGGCAGCTGTTCTAGCTTCCCGTTTTGTTCAGATATTCTTTCCCTTTCTCTCCGCTTTTCTAAACTTTTTTTATTTTTAACTTTTTATCACAATTGTGTATTTAAAAAAAAAAAGTAGGTGTGTTTTTTGGTGAACATTCATTATTTTTGTCATTAATGTAAGTTTTCACAGATACCTTTAAATGTATCGCCAATTTGTGAAAATAAATATACACTGTGCACACTAAACGCTGGCATATATTTACACTGTATGCACTGTACTGCATATAGTTACACTGCACCCACACTAAACGCTGGCAAGAATTATAGTATTGTGATAGTTAATTAAATTTACAATGACAATGTTAATAATTCATATTAATTATCATATTATTAGGAAATATCCTAAGTTTTTATACGTACCAATGTCGGTTGTGTCCATTAACATCTCGTTGCTATCACCGATAACTTTCACGTTGAATCTAGGTGTTGGGAGCACTGCCTCATTTGATGTTCCATTCGTAAATTTGTAATCGTGGAGCATTTGCTTTTTTCACAGCTCATCCACTACTCTAATTATATTTTGTATTTGTAGTATTAATTTTTGATCATTACTTCAGCATTTGTTTGTTAACCTATAAGGTGTCATACTATTTTTCTCAATGTATTAACATTAACCTTTAAGATATATAAAATGTATTTGAGTAAATAATGTGAGGGCGCTGCCTCATTTTGACGTATTTTGCTATTCGATGCATATTTCTCTAATCAAAATTGTGAAGTATTTGGATGGCTCATAGTTCGCTCATAGTTTTTAATTATATTTTATTTGTTTTCGATCAAAATTTTAGATTTCTGTTTCAAGACAATATTCTGAATACTTTAGCTTGAAGCGGTTAGTAATATAAATTGCATGTAAATAAACAATTTCTGTAATTTATAATGTTTTTAGTCCAATCGCTTGAAATATTTGAATTATTGAAATGTTTCAGAAGAGATTGGTAATTATTGATAAAAAATTTACTTGCACATCACATATATGGATATAAATCTGATTTTTAAGCTTGTATTTATTTAGTTCTCGAATTTCTTTAATAAAACTGTGCCTTTACTGGAATATGAAATAAATAGATGGTTCATATTTATGGTTCATTTTAATATGAACCATCCACATGGAAAGTTTAGATTTTCGTTTTAAAATTTCAATACATCATCTCATCCGGTAATTTAGGAGAGACCAAGGGAATCGGATCGCAGGACGAATAGGATCAAAATAAGAAATCCGTTGATATTTGAAATACCGTAGTCACGTGGAACGCACTCAACCGGTGACACGTATCTTCCCCTCTTCATGTACCTCCCGACATAAGCAGTGTTTCGATCCTACTTGTACATCCGTATCGAAGTCACGAGCCAGCGACTCGAATGTTTGTGTGTGTTGCAATTTTGGCGCTCATCTAAGTATAGTACTTACGAATTCTTTATGTTTATTAAGAATTATTGTTAAATTTTCGATCATATTGGTTTATTTTGTATAACCCTTGTTAATGTCAATGTATCTATGTTAGAAAACCAGTTCGCTTTAAAGTATTATCTCAGATGTTATTTTTAAAAATATTTATTATAAAAGTTTTCAATATTCCATCAGATAATGTGTTCTAAACTGATTTTTTAAACTGATTTATTGCCTCGTTGAGGATATTGATTCATATTTATTTTATTTTAGGTGATTGGCATGTACAAAAGGAATAATAATACTAGAGAACGATCTCAGAATAATTAATAGAGGTGGCGAATAAAATCTTGGCCAAAGAATAAACTTTACACCGAGCCGCTGAAATTTATGAAGTACCACACAAACTTACAAAGAAGAGTCTCTTTCTCCACAGATGTCATTAACGCAGAAAAATGTTTAGCTGACCGGCTATTGCACTTAGCAAGTCGTTGCTTCGGACTGACACCCAAGGCGGTTCGTAAGTACGCTTTTGATATTGCAGAACTTCAAAATGTAAAACACAAATTTAATAGAAGTGCGTGAAAATATATTTCCAGGACTGGTTTCATCGTTTTATGAAAAGAAATAAGAAATTAACGCTCTGGAAACCGGACGGTTTTCTAAAAGCAAGGGTTGTTGGTATAAAAAATGAAAAAGTGGCAGACTTCTTGAGAAATTTAGAAATAGTGATAGATAACAACAATTTAAGAGGAAGATCCGAATATGTGCACAATGTGGAAGAAATAGGGATGCCCCTTAATAATTTGCCCGTCTACTAGTGCAAAAACATTTAAAGAAATTCTTTTATCACCTTTAAAGTCATTAACAGCATCTAAGGAAAATTACAAAACGGGTTTCCCATTTAGCATCACTTCAAAGTAGAAATAATTTTCTTGAAAAGAAAAACAGAAATAACTAAATGTAGACTAGAAATTATTGGAAATAAAAAAAGACTAAGGACAAAGAAAATGTTAAAAAAATATGGAGAATAAAGCAACACCTAGAATAATAATTAAGAAGTCACCCGCAAAACAGAGAGAGCGGCATTGCCTTTACTATTCCAAATTCGTTCATCCTCCATCAAAGAATTAGATTCAGTGCGATACTTATGAGGAATGGTACCACGAAAAATGTGCTGATATGGGAGCATAAAGGAACCATATGTATGTGATTTATGTGTCAGTAATTAAAATTGGTCCCATTAAATATTTAAACATTTCTTAATGATTCCAATGCTATTGTGTTAAGAAATTTTAAGTATAGTTACATGGCATATATATACAAGGTACCATGAGTGCATTATGATTCAATTGCGTTTTTAACGTTTTATAGGATTTTATACATACGTCTGTCTGTCCGCCTGTATGTCACAGCAATTTTACTCTTGTGAGGAATTACATAATGACTTTTTCAATTTCAACTTTTCAACCAAAAAAATAACCCTTTTTCCTATTTAGAAGTTCCGATTAATTATTTGTTACGTGCGTTATTTTTTTCATCGCAAGGTTTTTTAAACTTACTTTGCAGTTTTAAAACATTTTTACATAAAATATCGATATCAGTAAAATATCCTATTCGCTTTCTTTCCTATTTCGGCCTATAGTTTGGGTCATGGGAATTGCATTTTGGAAGTTGGGTGTCTGGCGGAATGTAATTCGGCTTATATATTGGGTTGGCTAATAAATTTTAAGCCCGAATTGCTGTCATCAATTTTTATGAACAAATTTACGTGTTACACTAAATTTAATTTTAGTACGCACCATTATTATCTATTACTTGCCGCCATTTAGTTGGCAGTGACAATATGCCTTTCTTGTAAAATTCCGTTGACTTTGATACAAAAAACTCCTTTCCTCCAAAATTTTTTTTTAAGTAAATGTTTACTTATATCCCTGAATAAATGGTAATTAAAAGGCGCAATGTCAGCCGAATATGGTGGATGAGTGAATAGAACCCAGCCAAGCTCCTCTAATTTATCACGAGTATGTTTTTTGACATAAAATCTAGCATTATCATGTAGAAAATAAACTCTGTCCTGTTGACTACTCAATTTGTTAGCTAATCGGGTTCAATTGTTCACAGTAAATACCCGCATTAATAGTAGATTTCTCTAAAAGAAACGCCTAACGAATAATGCCATTGGAATTCCACCAACAGCTGAGCATCATCTTTTTTATACTATTTGTGGCTGTCTTTGCATGATGATCCAGACGGAATTAATAGAATGTGTTTTTGATATTGATTTAAATCCATTACTTTTTATGTAATGCACTTAAAGCTTTGGCACTGACTGTTATCAGGTGATTGTACTTTGGAATATTTATACTTTACAGTAAAACCTTCCAGAAGTTTCAAGAATATTTTTAGAAAAGTCTCAAAATCTAATGGTTTTGTAACTAAACCAAATTTTAATAAAAACTATACTCACATTTAAGATACCATCATAATAAGCGAATAATGGTTTCTATTTTCAAATACTAAAGTTTCATATTTAATATGTTTTTATTTGTAATAAATCTTTCTAGGCAAATTCCTCATTTAATGTTTTGAACTCATGTTAACTTGGCGTACGAAAAACCTTTAACTCAAACATAAGCTTTAAAATGATAATGTTTTTTTTGATCCATGATTCTGAATTACTCCAGTGATATTACATTACGTGCGTAAAAAATTACAGTAATAGTAACAATTATTTAATTATCATATTATAAATAACATCATCCGTATACGTTTATAATTTTTGAGTACACTATATTTTTATTTCGTTCATTGTGATTTCAGAAATGTTTATAAGTAATTAATATTAACCCACCGTGATGCTCTCAATATTTTCAGACGTTTTTATTTATTATTGAATTTTAAAAAAGTTCACATGAAACTATTTATACAAAATAATTTATATTGACAAATTCACAGTAAATATTTCGAAAAATATTTACATTCTCTATTACTTTTCTCCCACTTTTTCTCAAATAATATGAGGATTAATTGTATTTCAAAAATATGTACATTAAATTTTAATTTATTAATAATATCCATGTTATATGAAATATGATGTAATTTTGGATTAGTATATCTAAAAAGATATATTCCTTTATCCTAACTCCATAATTCGTTTTGTTCAACAGATTTTTAAAAGTCTTTATAACGTTTACTTAAACTATTCTAAATATGAAGAAAATTTATAGCCCCCTAGAGATATTTTAGCTTATAAATGACAGTAGAAACTTTCTTAAGTATACTTCTATGATGCAAGATCACTTTGAAGCTATTTGATACAGTTGATATAAATTGTACACAAATGCGGTCATTGGAGACATATCTGATTTATTTTCCAAAACCGGTATTATGTTCATATTAGGAAATAAACATTACTTTTTATAATAGTTTATGAAAATACGCATTATAAAATTAAAGGAATATTTTTCGGTCCAATTTTTTACAATTGAAAATTCTTTACATTTTTCCCTAATCTGATGAAATCATCCTTCATTTTTATTTCCAACTGCTTTTATACTTTTTAAGGGCAAGCGCCTTCTAAAAATTTGCCTCATCATTACAAGTTCGCTCCATAGTATTTGAAGTCTCTTGTATTCGCTGTTCTATTGGAGTAAAGAGTTCAAAACTTGTATAATGGTGCATTAGGTATACACTATTATATGTATATGGGGTTTCAAACATTTTAGTGCATGTGGCTTATTTCATTTAAACTTACGGGAATTATTTTGTGCAGGGTGAATATTTACAAAGTAATTTTATTCTTATTTAGCTTTAAGTGCTCCGGTAAATGCCATAAACAACATCTGCATCGTCGGCACATACGTTATTTCTGAAGTGGGTTGTGCATATATTGAATATGTTTATGGAAAAACATTTGGAAATTAGTAAAAGTATTCATTGTTTTATTATTGAGTACTTTTATGTTTCCCTAGCTCAAAAAGGTAAACCCATGAAGTTACTAGTATTTTCACAAAAATCAACTCATAAACAAAACCATGATCGGACTACAGAATATTAATTTATTCATTTAACATTATATCTATTCTATTATAAAAAATGTATTCCTTTGTTCAAAACATTTTCGTTAAAATATTAAAAGCTTATATTGAAATACAAAATTTTGATCTAACATCACATATTTTGGAATAATCATATTTTGGAATAATACTTGAGAGTTGGGCCATTTGAAGTACATCGTGTGAAAAATTTAGATATCACAAAACTACCTTAGTATTCCATATTAGTTTCAGCTTGATGTCTCTGGCCATTCTTGAAAAAAAAGGATCTTGACACATAAATAGACTGACGGAATCTGAGGTACAGAAATGTAAAAATTGTCTCTTAATGATAAGAGCGTAATCACATGTGTATGTACATGTATAACATCTACTTATTAAATTAATTAGTCTTTTTGAAATGTGAGATCTGTCATTTTAGGTTTATATCATTTTTAAATTTGATCGCCTTTTATTTTTTTTTCTATACGAGCGAAGTAGCGGGTTAAAACCATTAATATTATAAATGTAAGACGATGATTAACGTTTCATAACCACTTATATTTTCACCAAGTCCGTATGTCTGTCCGCCACCGTCACCGTCTTTTCATCACAGTTCTTTTATTGCCAGAGTATTCATGATATGAAACATAAATTTGGTATTTTTATAAATATTTTTATATCCTACAAAGTAATAAATAAAATTTTTAAAAAATAATTTTGGTGTTCCTCTTATACATGAAAAGTGGAGATGACTTGATGGTTTGAATTTAAGTTGTCGCGTAGTTGAATGAGTTTTTTTAATGAAAATTTCAATTGCGAAAAATAATAAAAACAGTAGAATAAAATAAAATTATGACAGCCAAATAGGCTCTACTAGTTATTAGTAACAGTCGACCAACAAATGATCTGTAAAAAAATCTGTAAAAATTTGAATTGAAATTTAAAATTGAATCTGTAAAAAATTTTTAGACACTTAAACAAACTCGGAGTTAAACCGACATTAAAAATAATTCGACTTAAATTAATTGCAAATAACTTTATATATTCAACATTTTTTTCATTTATGGATTTATTTGCTTAGTTATAAGCTGTGATATTTTTAGGAATGAGTCGAATATTTAGTGGACTGTATTATTAATGAAATTTTATAAATAAAATAAAAATAAAAAGAACAAGTTAAATTAATATATTTTTAAACATTTAATATTATTTGATAATTTACTTGAGACCAGTAGGGTAAATAAAATATCCTACTGGTCTCGAGTAAATTATTCAATAAATATGTTTTTTCACATAAATATTTGAAAAAAAAAATTATCATATATTAGAAAATATGTTATTAGTAGTGCAAAAGCCATCTTTAAAAGACAAAGTGTCCTTAGTACAGTTATATATTTTAAACACATATTTTTTTAATCCATTTCTAATAGTCCGCGTGTGAGCGCCGCCTAAAGGCAATTTATTCGCTATTTCTTTTTCATATTATGGGAGTATAAGGCGTTCATTTAATATAATCTCATTGCAGAAGAAAGTATAAGGTCTGTTATTACTATATCAAAGTAATTTATTGACTACAGTGTCTCCATAATATTGATTGTGCATTTTAGTATATATACTGTATAGAAGATTTGTTTCGGAAATAAGCAGGACAAATATGTTTATATTTATTTGTTTTTTACTTGGCTTATTCTATTTAAATACGGTGGGAATGCTATAAATTGCATTTTAATACCTTACATAAAATAAGAAAATAATATAATCATATTCAAAATTAAACATTGATGTAAAATCTACTTTATCTTACTGGTTAAGGTGACATTATTTTCATGAATGTCAAAATTATGTGAAATCCTTAGAAACCAACGAAGTGTTTATAAATATAGAGAGTAGCGAAAAACATAAAAATTATATATTCCAGATACTTTTAGACAGTATTAAAGACGACATAGTAAAAACTAGAAATGAGAAAAGAGCGAAAACATCGTGTAATACAATAAAAGTTTATAGTAACCTGTCAACGTTGCATTTATATACTAAAAAATATTGCATCGGCCAATGAACGGTATTAGTTTATATGAAAAATCTAAACGTATTCCATTAATGATTAACGTATCTGCCTCGAGTTTTTTCATTAGACGAAATAATAACTCGAATAATTTTGCAAGTTGATATTACTTTGAAATAGCTCACAATTTGATTGATTTCTACTCCCGAGAAAAATTTAAAATCTTTGACAAACAGGAGGCAACGTGAGTCTCGAGAATTGAGGGTAAAAAATTAGTCATAATAAGAAATAAAACACGGCTTAAATTACTACATTGGCTGACTCCAGATTAGTAATATATGGCCTTGATTTGAAATTTGCATACTAAAATATTGCTCGTTCAAGCCTGAAAGTAACTGGCGAAACATTTCAATAGAGTTAAAGATACCTATACTAGACTTCAATAATTTCACTAGTGTATATAATATCACCGTCGACTTGATCAAATGGCTTTTTAAAATTAAAATATGCCACATATACCTACCGTCCACCATCTAATTTCTTAGCATCCTATTCTATAAAATCAATTAGATTAGTGACGTTAGACCGCTGAGGACGTAAACCGTATTGGCAGACCGTCTACTTGCACTAAATTTGGACATATATGCAACGATATAAAACTGTTTCAAATCTTTAAGCTAATGTAAGTAAAACAGCTTCCACTACAATAAATGACCTTATTGAATTCTTGAAAGTCACAAAAGGACGTGAAATAATTAAAATAAATTACGATGATTGGACCGTATTCTGCAAATTAAAATCTATGACAACAATATTTTTACGAGTATAAGAAACATTTTCAATCAAATTTAAGACGGACATATAACGTGAATTACAAATATTAGTTGAAATATAGACAACACAAATAATGGTACGAAACAAAATCTCTAAGCACAGATGCTAAGAAGCATTCGTCGGCATACGTTACTCAGCATTTAGGGGTGTCAGTTGTTCTGTGGCGGTCATGCATACAATGACACACATTGGCAGACAATTCTGCGTTATTTATAAACACATTAATCCATATTTCGGTTCATAGGAATAAACAATTGGGTTGAACAAAATGTTCCGCGACACTTTCTTGATTTCTCTAAAAGATGCTCAAATGCTCGGAAATATTTCAACGCTCGGCTATATAAGTAGCATTAACTCGCCAATTAAATAAGTATATTATAATGTCTGGCACTGCAAATATATCCAAAAGAATAGATATTCCCCGTGAATCACTTTCAGTGTTTCTTATTTATGAATACGATTTGGGAACATACGCATGAATGGTTGCCACAAAAATTAATCAAATGACGGGAGGTGGTACTGCCTTTGACGTGACGGTTTCTCAATGGTTCGATCAAATCGATGTAAAGGAAACCAAACATTTGAAGATACCCCTCAAGATGAAAGAAGAAAGACTTCAGTGCTCAAAAAGCTCGGTCTTACCGTACCTTCACAAAACGGGTAACACTTGGAAATTTGATTGTGCATCCAAACGACTTGAATGATAAACAGAAACAACTACATGTTGATATCTGTATGACACATTTGAAATGAAAAGCCGATGATAAATGGCTTGAACATCTAGCGACTGACCAAAATAATTGGGTATTTTTGTAAATGACACAGCCAGTATTTTTGTTATTGTCATTATCAGTTATCATTATCAAAACCGTCTATAGTTTGGGTTTAGCGAAAGCGGAGTTTCAGAACTAACAACTTCTAAATGAAATCCATGACTGTTTGTTGGTGGAACTACAAAGGCCTTAGTCTTCAGGACATTCTATCAATGGGTCTGCAATGAATAACGTTAATTATTGTACGAAGTTAGATATAATTTCTATAAAACTTCGTGGCAAATAATGTAAAATTGATCATCTCTACGACAATGCTTAACCACACATACTTTGAAGAGATGCAGCAAAATCGTAGAGTTAGACGGGAAGATAGTCGTGTTAGGGGGAATGTTACTGGTCCCAAGAAGGCTTTGAGCCTTCTCGGCTGGAATGGCGGGATTATTGGACGACAGTCGCTCACCAAATATATTCTCCGGGGCTTTTGACTCACGATTTTTACTTGTTTAGATCATTATCTAATCATTTGAAAGACTAAAGTTTCGGCAGTGAGTAATATCGAAAAAATGAGATTTAAACTTGGTTCTCTATGTAAAATCACATAATTTTAAAAACAAGATTTTTATCTATTACCAGAACCTTGAAAAATAGTTGTAGATTCCTATGAATATTATATATCAGAATAAGATTGAACATAAATAACAATATAACATAAGAAGAAAAATAGTTTTAGTGTCTCAGAATTTCCTGTTCGACTTGATACCGTATAGCAAACTACTTCTTAGAAAGTAATTTCACTTTCCACGATTATCTTCTAACATTGTGTTAAAAAATATTAAGTTTACTATTAAAGTCAAATCTACTGCCTGCCTGCTTCACGTCGAAATCGCCACTTTTTTACCAACGCATTCTTGCGCTACGAATCCAGTTTAAATGCTATGTCACACCAAAAGGATGTGTAGGTATCTTTTGTGTTCAATTTGGTTGCTATGCAATTTGCTTCTAGACATATAGATTTAGTCTACTCTAAAACAGCTTCGACTGTGGTATCTGGACGGAAATCCCATGCATGAAGCATTTTTGTTCTAGATATCATCCTAAATCCATATGCAATCGAGAAGATTCCTCGTAGTATAATATAATAATTTCTTAAGTTGACTTAGAAACTGTATTCTCAACAGTTTAGCCACTTTTACCAGAGTTTAGTCGAGAACAAAACTTGGCCAATCAATCTTATTACATAAAACAAGCAATTTTTCTTGATGAGATATATGCATAATAAATTTCGCTATAGGTTTCATTAACATTTATAGAAATATTTTTTCTAATATTGCTTTGTTGATTTAAATCCTAAATATGTCCATGGCCTGATTTAGAAAAAAAATTATTTGCAATTATAATTGGTACTTAGCAATATAAAACGTTGGTAATTAGCAATACAGGCGGTTGACTTTTTTATATACTTTACAAATTTTATTTTACTTTTATATATTTTTGTTCAAATATTTTCATTAATCGTTTATTAATCATTCAATTTTATTCTTAATGTTTTTATTTTATATTGAATTTTTAATACTACGTCCAGAAAATTTTCACGCTTATTTCAAAAGGTTTGTTCTTCTCATTCTTCTAATTGTTGATGTCATGAATATTTGTAGGTCATAGTTTTAAGTAGATGTATCAATAAAATGATACGTATTACTTGGAGGGTAATAAAGGATTAATGATGGAAAAGATTACAAGTACTCAGTTTTTCATTTCAATACGCAATTGAAACAAATCTAGTGATATCTGGAAAATATCCCTTCTTCTCACAATTTGTCAGTTGTGTATCATCATAAATATATACATGCTAATGACCAAATAAGGATCTATTGAACATTAAATATATGCCAACCCACAAGAACTACTTCAGACTTCGGGATAAGTAGGCTAAATATTATTCCAAGCTATAATATATTAAAGACCAGTTTCATGTAGATCTTTTCAGAAATTCCATAGTCAGTGACAAAGATACACCGATTCAACTGAGCTTTTGCATTTTTAATATAAATGAGGATACTTATATTAGTATTTGACCTTAGCAACTAATAATAAATTACAAATATTTGTTAAAAATTATGTCAATAAATTATGTAACGAAAAATACATATCTGATATAGAAAATGAACATTACATAAAAGGTGAATGCCATTACAGATGGACATATTCTGAATTATTAATAATAAATGTGTTCATAAAAATACCATATTTAGATATTTTTGTAAGGAAACGTGGATAAAGAGCAAGAAAAGAAGAAAACGACCCTATTTTCGTAAGCATTTAAGCTATATAAATATTTAAGTAGACTGAGAAATAAAGTTATTAAAAATTTTCAATAATACAAATATTTCTGTTTGAAAATTAATTGACAATAGAGTTAATCCAATATACGTGAATGGATGTACGTATTGCCCGTAATATGTCCATATGTCATTATGTTTTTCTAATTCCCGAAAACTTGTTCTTATAATGTTTTCACCTATTGCTCTTATTGGGACGAACATCTGTTCATATTATAATATCTATAATTCGAAAAATATTAGCATTGGTGATAGAACGTGTTGCTTAGAACATGTCTGTGTTAGTAATTATACGTATTGCCCAAATATGTTCATATCAATTATTGTTTTGTGATTTCATTCCTTACCGAAAAAATATATGTCAATATCAGTATTGCACGTATTGGCCAAAACATGTTCGAAAGTGTTTACGTTTGGAGTATGATGGAGATGTAACGCTTATTATATACACACACACATGTATATATATATATATATATACACATGTGTGTGTGTGTATATAATAAGCGTTACATCTCCATCATACTCCAAACGTAAACACTATATATATAAACATATATATAAATATATATATATTTATATATATATATATATATATATATATATATATATATATATATATATATATATATACAAATATATACATTAAAAAAATTAAAAAATTAATTGAATTATTTAAAGGTTGACCGAGGAATATTTCTATTACAGATTTATTGTTTTTGTTTACTGATCTACGTTTAAAAATTTTCCTTTAAGTCTCTTAGAATATTTTCCTCTTTTTCTCTCTTTCAATTTGCAGTTTTACATCTTCCTATACTCTTAGAAATAGACGTTCAGACTGCTAAAGAAGTTCAATTTCAGTTACTCATACAAGTTGCATTTGGTCTTATGTCAAACACAACAATTTTGCATTAATGTATTTTAAGATTTTCATTTTAATTTTATGATAAATGTTTTCATTCTAGGTTTTCATTTTAGTATAAATATTTCAGTTTTTAAATTTCTGTGTTCCAAAGATTAAATATTTAAGTATATACTCGTAAAATACAGTAAAGCATTTAATGAACTCGTGTAATCCGACCATTTTATTGTTTATAACGCCAAATAAGTTTTCTTTTTATTTAATTAATTTTCTTCTTTTTTTTATTTAATTAAAGAAAATATTTGTAAATGATTAAATTGGAATGCTATGTGTCTTGTATGTATTCTTTAATGTTAAAACATGTTTGTACCTAAATGTGTACGGGATCCTTGTGATAACAATTTTATTCCTAGTTAAAAGAAAAAATTAATTATGATTTCATCGTTTTGACTACCGCAGTTGTCTTCCATTGCATATTTTCACTTACATTTATATGTTTTATGAAAAAAGAACAATTCATCGTGTGAATTTATTTAACTAATTACTTTTAATAACTAAAATAATTAGTTACATTACCAAATATTTTTCATTAAATGACATCAGTTGTGACTGAATTTTACAGACGTATTTATAAAAATGACCATCATCTGGTATCGTGTCCAATATTACCCATATATATCGATGTATATATATATATATATATATATATTCGCTTTTCATGTCATGAGTAAACCTTTAAATTTTATCAACCGTCTTCAAAAGAGAAAGACGTTTCTCATTCGACACGTATGTATTTTTTTCAGATATGTACAGTTTTAGCTCAGAGATACGTTGGCCAATTTTTTTTTATTATTTTTATTTGAAAAGCGAGAGATGCGAAAAAATTTCATATAAATATGCTCACAAGCTGATAATGAATTCTAGTTATGTTTAAAATCCTCAAAGAATAACAAGGTCCTTTTGAGAAAATTGGTACCGAGGGTCAGTTCAAAGAGTCAAGAGATAATGAAAGGAACTTCCCAATTGTGTATAATAGACGGTAAGTCTTGGTCATTAAACTCATCTGCCAAGTCCTTTAGTGACAAGTAGTGTGGTCTAATGATAAATCCGAATGATGGTTCCAGAAACTCCTCAGCGGTAAGAGCAAACTCATGCAATTTTACTTATTTTAAGGCAAACGTGAAAGCAACAAAATAAATAAACAATGACTTTTAATAAAAAAATACACACGATTGTGTATTTAAACAAATACTGTGAAGACCAAGTTACACAAAATGCGTAGACTTAATGATATTTTATTGCACAAAAAGAAACTAAGGCCAAAAATGAAATACAAAATAACATTTTACACAATTTAACGACACAAGTGTTATACCAAGTAATATACTTCAGTTACTTGTAGATTTTATTTTTCCATTTCATAGATGCCAATTTCTTCGCATATAAATGAATTGGTTATGATTACATTTGAAAAGGTCGTATGCCTTGTGCAGGACACGAACATTCGGTCATTCATAAAACGATACGTGTCGTTTTTTTCTAAGTAGGTAGTAAAATAAATAATCGCATTGCAATTATGAAATAAAAATCACTCCTTGTGAAAGGAAAAAAAAGCATTATGAAAAAAATTTCGTATGACATTTTTTAGTTAAGAAAAAATTAAAAGAAAAGGCATAGTTGGTAACATTTTTATAATAATTTTAATATAAATTTCTTTCAAGCTTTTCATGTTTTTATTTCATATTTTAATTTTATGTATATTTTATAATGTGAACATTTAAGTATATTTAATATTTTTATTCAATTATTTACTACTAATGATATAATTTTTCACCACGTGTGGATTTAGTGTTTTTTATGTCTTTCGCAGACATATAAATGTGATTTTCACAAAAATTTTAGGTAAACTTTAGATAAACTTCTAGGACAAAACTTCCAGAAAATTTTAGGTAAACTTCTAGGATAGTTACTATTTATATATTTCTAACTTTACCTATTGGAAGATGGACGAAGGGGATGTCATTTGTGATTTTGTTATTGGTATTGTTTCTTTCGACATCGAAATTATAATTACGTAAAATGATTTAGTAATTATTTAAAATATGATTCTAATTAATGTAAATGTTTAGATCCAATTTAGTTTTCATGGAAGTAGAATTATTTTTGAAATTATTAATTTGCTTAAAAAATTCTAATTTATACTGTCCAAACGTTTCCAAGAAAATATTAAATTCAAATTCGAATTGCTTTGCACAAGATTGAATAACATAATGCAATAAAAAAATATTTAGTTGCAATATATAAACTTACATTCCAACAACTCGTTTACAAATTCGTCAGTAAAGATCTTTGTGAATTCTGATGCCCACGACTCATTAACAAATTCATCGGGTATGGATCTTTGTGACTTGAACTTCAAAGCTGAGTTTTGTAAGTTTTTCTCTAAGCGGGTTTACATGATATGAAAAGAATTCGTATAGAAATATTTTGCTATAAATAATCACAGCTGAGAAAAGGCCTCTTCCTAATGTGCGCATTATCAGAAATAATTCCCATAACCGCCAAGCTAGGCTTATTGATGAAGTGCGCAGTTTCTACCATACGTAGTATTTTAAGCCCTTGATTAAAATATAATTCCAGTCCTGTTAAAGCGGCGACCGGGAATCGAACTCGCGACGCAGCGGTATGCCGTACAGTTAAGAACCAATATATGTACTCAATATACCAAGGCATCGATAATCAGTGGTCATTTATTTATAGGCCCTTTTTTTTCTATTTTGTTTTGAATAATTAATTTGCTTATGAATCAAAACATCATGAAATGAAATGTGCAACAAAAGTTATTCAAAGCTTAGTCACTTAACTTATCTTCCTGATATTTTTATACTATCTACTACAAAAGCTAATATTATAAAAATGCAAGAAATGTCTATATAAAATTTCTGAATATTGAAATTGAAATGTATATACGATGTTGCGATTTAATAAAAAACATCAATCGCACAATCGGCTAAGAACTTATTCTCTTCCCATAATTTGGCACTAGTAAAAATAAGAAAAAGTCCAATCAATGGACGTACTTTGTTAGATTAATAAGATAGAAAATGTACTGATTAAAAAAATATCATGTACATAAAATGTACTTAATATTTTATAACATAATTTTCCGTGATGTAGATCGCACTATGTGAGTAATGTTGTAAATTTACAGCCTTACTTTGCAAAGTGGATTGTATTATCAACTTTGGGATCTTACAAAAAATAAAGTATAGATGGCACGAGAGGAGACTTTGGCCTCACTTTCACGAGTATTCAATAAGGAGAACAAGGATCTTATCCTCATTGGATTAAGGTCAAGAATAAGTATTATAAGAGTTTCACTTAGAAAATATTCTGTCATCATGGTTCGAGAAATGTTACATTGAAGAAGGTTTGAGGATATTAAAAAAACAATAGTAGTAATAAACCTATTCAAAATGTTTTTAAAATTAGAAATGTAAATTTGACGTCTTTCTTTTTATGAATTCTTGCTTTATAAATTTACAATAACAAAAAATTATGAAATGAAATTTTGTAAATAGGAAGATTTTAAATTAAACCAAAATCTTTAAGGTGAACGATTTTTTGCTCTATTTGTTTGCCCCTAATTGATAAAAAGTTTTCTCTTAAAACTTAATTGAATTTTTCTTCATCATAACTTGCAATGGTAAAATTATAGCGATATTAATTACAAGGGACCAAAACTCCTTGGTGGTAATCGTCTTCATGAAATAGATAAAAGAACCATGATTGAACTGCACGACTATTTTTTTCGTTTCATATTGTAGACAGCATTTCAGAACACTCGACTACAATAAATATTTTATGGGTAATGCAATATTACCGTTCTGTCATTTTACGTAATTATAACACAGTATAATGGTACTGTGTTATTAATATAGTAAACGAATTAAAACAATTTACTGTTTTTTATAAATATTTTTGTTCCCTTTAATTTTTTGTCTAATTTCTCTTTCTTTTGTAAATTATATCTTCACGATATATGCTGAGCATAAGTTAAATTGTTTTTGACAAGCCCGATCGATTAAGTAATAAAAATTTAAATTTAATATTTAAACGATGACGAAAATACTAAGTATGATGCAATTTTTAGTATTTTTCATTGTATTTTATGAGATAAAATGAGACAAAGAGTGTTTGTAAACAGCTAAAAACGGAACATGGTCGTAAATTGTAAAAATGCATATTTATAAAAGATATAGGCAAGACAGACCATTAAAACAGTAGGGCGATGACGTAGTAAAGATAGTTTGAAAAATGTGGCCCAGACTAACAAGAGAAAGAGAATTTGAAAATTTTAGAGGAAACTTACACCACTGTAAATGATCCTTACGCTAACACGTAAATACAAAACTATGTAAATAATACTCTTAAACAATTTTTTAATAATAATAACAATAAATAGATAGGGTCTGAGGAAACAAAAAGCTTAAAATAATTACCGTAGAGAAGAAAATATCCAGTAACATGAAAATCGATTAAACTAAATGTTAATTAACATTAGTTATTTTTATTAAATAATGAAAATTTCTTGGCAGCTTTGTTTTTTTTTTGAGACTATGAGATACATAAAATATAAGATATTTATTGTTAACATATTTGTCACAGGAAAGAAAAGGTCAAATTTTCACAGCACTATTATTTTTACCTAAGAAAAAAAGCTAGTTATATTATGCAATAAAATATAATATATTTATATAAATCAGTTTTGAAACTTACTTCGTTAAATGATGTATTTCTATATTATAAGAAAAACTATTTACATGATGTACCTATGGAAGTTGAGTTGGAGTTGAGGACACTTAGTATTTATATATTATATTACCAAGTGTTAAACATTTCAATCTTTAATTGCGTTTAAAATTTTATTTAGATAAATATTCCTTAGTAGTAGTATCATTATTATTTTAGCAAATCGAAGTGTTTACAATAAACTGAATTTAAAATTATTCCCAAGTCGGAATACATCTTTTCCTAACACGTATATTTATAATTTAGGTCAAAAAAGTTAGCTTCGCTCCCAAAGTACACGTGTTGTTTAAAGCCTTACTAACAAGCAAACTTTTAAAGATAAAGTACCTTTAAAAGTTTGCTTGTTAATATGGTTCAAAAGCGTTTTCAAATGTTTTCCACAAAAAGGCTCTTACAGATATATCATTTCTCTAGTTATTTCCGTAATGAATTTAAAAATCATTAGTTCCGTCATATATTATATTTATTTATAAATTTATCATTTATATGGTTATTACAAAAAGTATTTCAATGAACTGCCATTTTATATGGTCCTATACCTGAAAAAGAAAATGAGATTAAAAGACCGCTGACTTGCCTGTTTTTATATTTGTTATTTGCAAATTAGCACAGTTGTAAAGAATATTACGTAAAGGTACGTATCTAATAGCACGCAAATAAAAATATTTAATGGGGTATATTACTGGAATAAAATTAAGTTTTAAATTATTTTTCTCAATTTCAGTATTTGTTGAAATTATTGAAAATATTTACAAAAATATATTAATTGCCGCTCATGCCACCAAATCTTCAAAAATGTTGATTCTAAATATTAAATATAATTTATGAGAAAATCTAAAAATTCTATAATTGTAAATTTGCAAACATATTGTTACGGTGGAAAATAATACTAATATTTGTGAATAATATAAAATAACAGAAAATTTAGCATAAGAGTCCTTAACAGCTTTATATTTAGTAAGGTTATTACTTTTTTAAACTTGTCCTTTTCAATAGTTGAATTGACGTATGCAAACTTTAGAAATAATGAAGATGAAAATTTAAAACTTTATTTATAACCACTATATACACACAAACACATAAATACGCATACAGACACACACACACACATAGATGCACACGCAAACACGCATGCACGCACGTTCGCCAGCCCGCATGCCTACGCGCTCTCTCGCACACATCCACGCATGCACACACGCACGGACGAAATATTTTTCCGGTTCCTCTGAAGCAAATATTGAATACAAAAGGCATTCAATTTCTCGTGTGATATTGAGAATACACATATGTACAAATATACCTAGAATGATATGTAACGTTAAATGACATGATGGAGGTATGTTACCTAGGCAAAATAATGAGACAACGATTCATTACTTAACGAAATCGAAGTGTTTTCTGCTATTCCAATAGATTATTAGCTTTATAATAAAATATTCTTTTGATACCGTAATGTTTTACGTCGGTATACTGTTACATATTATATTTAATCGTATAAAGCTCTATTAATTTGAAAAATTGAAATACAGAATTTAGTATTTTATATTTTTGCGTATAATAATTTATCCCGGAAGCAGCATAGGTAACTAATTAAAAATTATAACAGGTCAAGGATTCAAATATTATAAAAGAGAAATAATATGGATATATAGAGAAAATAATTTGAAATTAAAATTTTTCCAACTACACCCTTAACCGGGAAAAATTTGCAGGATTCGGAGCAATAAATTTTCTTTTCCATTTTTCTTTGTTCACAGACCTGTCATGGAGAGTTTAATAACTTCGTTAAAATGGTTGTAAGTTAGGGATAACGTTGCTTAAACAATTTTTGAAAACAAGTAAAATATCGAAGAGTGGATCAATAATATTATAACAAGTGAAAAAAAAAATAACTGTCCTTTGTTTCAAGAGGTCGGGAAGAACATAAAACATACTAAAACGAACACATTTCTGAAATATGGATGTTGAATTTATTGTGACGACAGTAAAATCACTCATCGTTATTGATATTCCAGTAGTCTTACTGTTGTCTCGGTGAGTTAATATTTTTATGTTTTGCAAGATTCTGTATTGGATCCTTTTAAAATCACCCCCGTGTCTCTCCATCCATCCGTCGCAACCCATTATACTGTTTGACGTATGAACTTAAAATTTGGCATAGTAATAAACGTAAACCCGGACATATCTCAGTAGCTGAAAGTTAAAAATAGTTTTTGGAAATTTTCTGGGGAATTTATTAAGAATTCCAATTTTGTTTTTATTTCCAATAATATTTTGAGATACCGTTTGAAGAGCTAGTTGTATCACAAACAAGTTTTTCGCAATTTTTTGGTATTATAAAAACAGAAATATACTGAAAAATATACAAATGAATGTCCTCCCCCCCTCATTTTAGGGTCTGCTGAACCCAAAATTATAAAAATATGGGCTTTTAGAAGCCCATGCAAAGGTTGTAGTAAAGGTATAGCGATGAATCTAGTTCTCATAATTTTTTAAATGTGCACCATGCGTTTACTGCTGCGAGCAGCATATTTATGTTTTTCTATATTCGCAGCCGATATTCTCAAAAACCGTGACACGTAGGGACATGAACTTTGGCATGATGGTGATGCACATTATTAACCCACATGTTTCGCACTAGCCAACTTTTTAAACATTAAAGAGAGGGTAAATAAAGATTTTCAATTTTATGAATTTTGTGGGGGCGGGAGCAACTTCCTTCCAAAATGATCGATTCAAAAATCATGAAAAAAACAGTGTTAGCAAATTCTGTTCAGAAGGTTACGGAACAATTTTGAAGATTGACGTATAATTTTTTAATAATGTACCACGTTCAACGTCTGTGAAAGATATAGTAGAAAATATGTTTAAGTTGTGAAAAATTAATATTTTTCATAACCTAAATAGTTTAATAGAAATACTGTGTACCATTAAATGTTTATAAGTACCTAAATGTTAACGGAACGAAAAATTAATTCGGGAAGTTAAAACCGCAACTGCCAAAGGTATCTAAGGGTCTGTAATTTTTCAAAATAATTTTTATTACAAGCAACTTAACGAAAACAAATTAAAAATTTTAAAGATTAAAATTTATTTTATTTTATTTATTTACACAAAATGAGGAATAAACGTTATAATTTAACGACTGCATGGGTTTTGATCTTTGTAGTATATTTATGATCATGCAACAATTTTGTTTCTATTTGATTTGATTTAATTAATATATGGTTGATTCAAGATAAAATCAATTGAAACGTGCAAAAAGAGTATATGCAAAAAGTTATCGAAAACACACCGAGTTGTCTTATTTTTCTTATATCCTATCTTTAAAAAAAGGTAATATTACGTCCAAATAAAACAATAGGGTAAAACACTACAATACGCCCCAGTTGACAATACGTCCCACTGCGTGTACACGCACACAAATACAGATATCAAACAAGTAGCGACTCGTACGGCACCCGCGTCAGTCGCCCGCCATCAGTACTGCCGGTTAGGTATGGTTATGTGACTTATTTAGAAAAAAACATCAAAATCTTCACCAATTGCTTTGGAACAATTTGCGGTGAGTACCATACAAATTTACTTACATTGTACAGTTACATACAAATTTACTTACATTGTATTTTTTTAATGCAGATTTAATTTACCTATTATTTAACGTATTCCTTGTAGTGAATTACTCGCAACGGCGTCCATCTTGAGACTGGGGCGTTTTGTAAACATAAATTTACAAAACGCCTCGTTAATTATGCTACAATACGCCCCATCACTCAATCAAATTATTTATTAAAAAAATACTTTTTATTTTTACAGATGTCGCCTATCTATCAAAGAAAAACCCTACGGGCTTCTTGGTCTAATACGGATTTAAATGAAGCTATGCAAAAAGTGCGTAACAAGGAGATGGGAATTAATGAAGCTTCTAGGGTTTACAATATCCCATCTAGAACGCTCAGACGACATCTGGTAACAGGAAAACTTAAAATGCCACTCGGGAGACCACCTGTTTTTTTCAGAAGAACACGAGAAAAAACTAGTAGCTCATATTAAAAAACTTGAAAAAGTTGGCTTTGTACCTGACCGAAAGGATGTCTAAGAAATGGCTTACCAGTTAGCTCAAACGCTTAACATAAAAAACCCATTCTCGAACGACACTCATCAAGCAGGTAACGTTTGGTTCAACTGGTTCTTGAAACGTAACCCTGAGTTAATTCAGCAAAAATCTGAAGGTCTGTTACTTGCTAAAGCTTATGGTGTAAATCGAGAGGATGTCCAACATTTTTTTACACCGCTGGCTCAGATATATGAAGAAAACGACTTGGGTGAACATCCGGACCAAATATTCAACATGGATGAGACTGGCATCCAAATAAATATTAATTATTTATTATTCTTCTGGTAAAGTTATAGCCAGCAAAGGAGCTAAAGATGTTTATACTTTGACTAGTTGCGAAAAGGGAGAGAATGTGACAATCATAGCTTGCTGCAATGCTCAAGGTAACTTTATGCCACCGGTATTAATTTATAAGGGTACCTACAGCAAGCCTCAGTTTTCTGAAGGACTATCACCATGTTCGCAAGTATATATGAATAAGAAGTCTTCATATATAAACTTGGAACTCTTCATGAAATGGTTCGAGTATATATTTTTACAAAAAAAGGTCCTGGAAAATCCCTATTGATAATGGATGGCCACAGTTCACACTGCAACAATATTCGCTTGTTAGACGTAGCTAAAGGGAATGATGTTACATCATTATGCTTACCAAGTTACACGACTCATGCACTTCAACCACTGGATAGGGCATTTTTCAGACCTTCGAAGATTTATTTTGCTCAGGAAGCAAAATCTTGGATGATCATGAATAAAGATAAACGACTTACTCGCTACGATGTATCCAAACTTATTGGTAAGGCCTGGGGAAAGGCTGCTAGTGTATCTAATGGAATCGCTGCTTTAAAGTCTTGTGGGATCTACCCATATGATCCAAACGACATACCAGAGCACTATTTTTCACTCTCGGACACGTTGCGAGAACAAGATCTTCTATATGATGAGCAAGGAAATGATAATAATGGAAAGAAAATGTTAATGAACATGGCGAAGGCTTTTCAGGGATACAAAACATCAATAATCTTCCAGCTGAAATGGAACCAACAATTTTGGAAGTGGAAGTAACTGAAAATGAATCTGGAAACAATGAAGAAGAAATGGTTACAGAAAATGTTGAAGGGTATAATTTTACTGCATTTGATAAAACAACCCAAAAATGTCCAGATTTACCCTCAGCGTCTGCAGAAGAAACGCCTACAAAAGTTTTGATTAAAGTTCATCCCATACCTAAATTACCAGCAATGACGTTGAAAAGAAAACAAAAGGCTAAAGTGTTGGCGGCGTCACCAGAGAATATACAAAAAATAAAAGCTACAGAAAAGTGTAAGAATGATGCAGTGACGAAGAAACTGAAGATATGTGAAAAAAAGAAAGTAACACAGGAAAGAAAACAAGGAAAATAAAAAAAAAAGAAAGTGACCGTTGTCTCTTCATCATCAGAAAGCGATATTGATGAACAAAGTTACAAAAGCTCCTCGAACGAAGATATTTATGATGAAGAAGAGAATAGGTGCATTGAATGTACAGAAAATTATTATTCCACGACGTCTAAAGAGGATTGGATAAATTGTTTGTCATGTTCATCTTGGATGCATGAGTTTTGTACCATGTACAATCCTCTGTGCAAAGTTTGTGGAAAAAAAGTTAAACGGGAAGCTATCAATAAGATTAAGAAAACAAAGAAAAATAATTAAATGTTATTCAGTAAATGCTACGTAAAACTGATTGTGGTGATTTGAAATTGATCTCGAAGTAATTTCTAAGACTGATTGTTAAGTTTTTATTTTAATTATCTTAAGTTTGTTCTATTTTTGTAATAATATTATAATGGGGCATTTTGTAACAGCCGTGAGGCATATTATCAACACATAGTGCTACAAAACGCCCCCACCGAAGGTCTGAAAAAAATATTTTTTGTAACTAGTGTAATAAGATATGTAATCAAATTCAAGTGCCATTTTGTAGTTTAAATACCATTTGTTGCATTTATGATAAATATATGACTGATAAATTTTAGAGGGCATTTTATTGAGAATCCCGTAAAAGTGGGGCGTATTGTAATGTTTTACCCTATAGAAAAAACTGACCTGTAATGAAAGTGATTTTAAGCCAATAAAGTAATTATTTATTTATGAATGATAATAAAATACAAGAGAAGATGATCAGAATTAATAGAAAGGCATTTTATAAAAATAATGGAGGGAAATTGCTTCCAAAAGTAGGTGCACAGTCGTCTAAATCCGCCCGTTGGCACCAGTCTAAACAATCCCGGAACAATTCAAATACTGGACGAGTTTTATTAGATTGTGATTATTATTTAAATTTTATAATAAAATTTGCTTTGCTATACAACACACAATGACAGAGGCATTGTGTATTCCCATACTAACTTTGCAAAATGGTTAGTATTAACATTGCGAGTCTAAAGAAAAAAATAGCACGGATCGAACGAAAGTGAGGGCATTATCCTTTAACCCTCTTGAGCATTCAGTGATGAGAATGAGAATCGATACTTAAGATTAAGTGTAGGATATTTCGCGCAAGAGTTTCGTTTAATAAATGTTTAGTAACAATATTTCCAATTTTGAATTCGATTTCAGCAAATATGATGGATATTTCTTCGTAAAGAATATCCGACGTTCAAAAAATACTAATATTGACAGTAAATATATTCGGAATATTTGTAAAATTAAAAAAAAAATTTACCTTGCCTAGCGGATGTGTAAATTATGAATTAAATATTTTAAAATAGGCAAATTAAGGAAACGAGACTTCATAAAAAGAAATATTTTAAATTAAACCTGAAACTTTAAACTGAATCATTCCTCACTTTACTTGTGAATATTTTCTCATTTCAGTTTTGACAGGAAACTTAATTAGTAAAATTTATCTTCGTACAGTTTTATAGAAATATGTTTAATATGATCTCCCTCATAAGTTATTATGGTCAAAATGGTGACTGTATTAATTATTAGGGACTAAAGTAACGTACAACTCTTTGGCGTTATTTCGATTGTGGCTAAGTTGATTAACTACACGATTCGGTCTTTGTTTCATTCCATATTGTAGGAAAAAATCTAGAATGTACCCGATTGCAATAAATAAGTCGTAGTATTGCAATTCTAGCGGTTGGCCCTAGTTCCTTTACTTTTAGGATACTGATGCAATAAACGGACTATTTTAATTTATTTCATTCATAGTTATTGCACGTCTCCTTCCCCGTTTTAACTATATTATTTTTATTTCATAGACCATTATTTCAAGACGCAAGCTGACGTAAAGCGGAAAAAAATGTTGTAAATTGATTGGAATATAAAGCGATAAAATTAATTAAACACAAAGGCGGCAATAGTGAAATGCTATGTAATTTTTAGTAAGGCTTATTATATTCTACGTGAGCGAATGAGGCCAAAAAATATCTTTATTATATTTCTAACTTAAATTCAGAAATTTTCTTATATTTTATTAATTTTTTTACTTTATTTTTGAGATCAGGTTATGCTTAAAACATAAGATAGATTTCGATTCAAATTCTTGTCAAAAGAAAGAGTAAATCTTTACAGAGCAGCTGCTTTTACCTTAGAAAAAAATATAATATATTATACCAAGCAATACCGCAGTTTGAGATTAAAAACACTGTTATAGAGGCTAAAACTTACTTACTTAAATACATCTTTATACTTATGTCGTTAAATTATGTATTTCAGCATTATAACCAAAATTAACTACATCCCATGACATAACCATAAAAGTTCAGTCAAAGTGAAATAAAGGGTCACTAGTTCTGACTTATTGATATGAAATTTAATTATCGTTTACAATTTGGTTAAGATAAGTATTTCTTAACAAATAATTATGAAATTAATTACATCAAAATTTATTTAATTCGATTTAATTTAATTTTTAGATTAATTTAACTTTTCTGAAATATCGTCATAGGGGGCTTATGTTAACAAAAATATTAAATAAGGTCACTAAGTATTAAATAAGTTCGCTAAGTGGCTAGCTGACTGGCATGCTGTTTAAAACTAGTTTTTAACAATTGTTAAAATATCCTATAGTTATCATGGTCTGTGCTACCGTAACATTTGAAAAAAAATGTTAATGTACATTGTTACAAAGGGTCAGGAAAATACTAAACATGCTAAGATTACCAGATTTATGAAAAGTAGATGCTTAATTTAAAGTGATTTCTATAGTAATAACAGGAACATCAATTTTCAAGATATTTGCAACAGACCTCGGTTTATTTTTTTACAATTTTTTAATTTAAATTTTAAACTTCCATTTTAAATTGTATTTGAAATTTTGAAAAGTTTTGGAAACGATGCCAAGTTGACGCCTTTGTTCTTTCTCACGTACACTCACGTATTTTACTGGGCACCGACTCCAAAAATCCGTAAGCAGTAATTTTCAAGTTGACTTGTGTTCGGAAACAATATTGTTCGACATAAGTTCCAATTGAGTATTCGTATTTTCGTTATTTTATACTTTTAGTACCCATCTTATTCGGTAGTTATTTGAAGTCGGTTCAATTTTTTTGTAAAGATTTTTAGTACTGATGACGTTACACGAAACCAGAACAGATTTTTGGAGAGTTTTATGAACCTATTTTTTCACATTTAACTTTCTACAGACGTACATGTGTTACATATGTATGTAACACGTTTATATAAATAAAGTTCCCTTTTTTTCACCGTAGCAGTGCTTCAAATTTCTATGTAATTCAATGTAGTTAGTTACCTACTTACCAGCGATTAGTTATTTCGTGTACTTATTTATACCTGTACTTACTAGTCTACCCACCTATTACTTTAGTTGCTTCATGGATTGCTATTTACTTTGTCACTTTCTTACTTAAACGATCTGATCATTCATTTTCATTTCATTTTTAATTAAGATTAATGTGATTCATTCTTCTTCCGTGCTTATTAATAGTGTATTTCTTTCAGATTTTTAAGCTTTAACATTTCGAGTTATACAGAGAGAAAATTCCAATAATATTATAAACCCAGCCATACGACACAGAATTAAATATTTATGGCGGCCAATTTCGATCACGATAGATATTGCTATTCAATAAATCTAGAAACAAAGCTCTAACTCAGATATTTTTTAGCTCTAACGCAGATAATTCACAGCTAACTTTTTGAAGTAGGATTATAGCTTTGGTAATATTTTTATGGTGTTTCTTAAAGAACTATTGACTCACGTAGATTAACAGATGATCGTTACCAAGCTTTTTTGTCTTATTTTGTGTACTGTTTTCTTATTTTTTTTCACGAGTACTCAACATGTTGAATTTTGATGACATTTTTGATTGCATTATACATTCAAAATATTTAACTTTTATGATTGAATTTTTTTTTGAAATTCCATTTTTTTAAATATTTATTTTAATCAAAAATTATTTCTAAAAAAATGACTAGCGTCTGCGTTCTTTGGTTTGAACCGGCTTTGGTGATTTTTTTGTATGGATTGGTTAATTATCACGACAGAAACCTTATCATTACAAATTGATATATTATTTTATTGCCTTATTTTCATAATAATTTTATAAATAATTTAATTTTCCTAAATAATTTTCTCTAAAACACTTTTCATATTAGGCGACTGTTCTTGGTCTTCTTATTCTACATTTCTACTACATGCTAGTTTTAATTTTGAAACTTTTTAATTTTATTATTAACTATTTATAACCAAAAAAACTTGCACACATAGTGCATATTTAGTTTTATTTTGTTGTCTTGAAAATTATTTTAAGTAGTATTTATCCAAGAGAGTGCTCATAGAGAATAAAAATACATTAAGAAGCAAATGAGTGGCGAACATCCTAATCTGTTGCTTTTGTCCTGGATAATACATAAAGTTTAATCTCCTTTTACTTGAAAATTAAATTTAGAATTATAACGGTATAACTACGAAACCAATTTCTGCCTAACTAAACAGAAATTACAATAGGCCGTTCAGTAAATTATATTAGTCGAATATCTGGACAGATGGTTGGTTTACATCTTGAAATATCAGATTTTTTTCTTTTGTCGAAAATCAATTTTATTTGTAAAATTTAAAATAAATACAAAATTAATTCCTAAAAAAAATTACACGAAACATGTTTGTAAAAACAAAAACTTCCATGTTCTATATAAATCATTGATACATTGATATGATAGTGGAATATATTCATGAGCACTATAAAATATTTACACTAAGTTGCTTGAGATAATTTTTCAAAAGTAGAAATAAGGAATATTTAGGTAAAATTAAGATGTGATATATATGGTGTTTTTTAAAAATGTTAAAGTTAGATTCGATACAAACATATTGAAAATTGGAGGAGTAATTTTTCGACGTAATAAAATTTAAGAAAAATTCTGAAGAGTAACTTTTATTGTATCTTCATTATTTCAAAAATATATCATAATCTCTATCATATTATGATATATTTTTATAGTTAAATGGAAAATATTAGAAAAAAATAATAAATTATTTAAGTTTATGCAGTGAAGCTTTTTCTTCATGATGCAAACTATTAAATCAACCGATTAAATAGACCTAGAATTTATATAACGAGGATCCCGTACTTTTAATAGCTTTATTAAATTACAAATAAATATTTATTATTTATTTTTTAACAAGTAAATTGCCTTTTATACCTTCCTCTTGGCAAACGAATAAACAATATTAAATATCATCATTAAACTTAGTTGCCACTTTTACGAATAAAATACAATTATTTAAACGCCTCATTTGATATATTGTTAACACATTGAGCTATTAATTTCCATATATGTTCAAATACAATAAGCTGTAATTACAACTGAAAGATTTGTAAATAATTTTGAACTCTTCTTGAAGCGCTCTTATCAATGACGTATGGTGTTAACATATACGTTAAAAAATGTTTTCTTTGTCGTTTTACACTAGTTTTTTTTTAAACTTTAATACAGTTTTGGCTTTAAAATAACATTTTAATAATCTATACAAATTTGATTAATGTATCATTTACAGTTCAAAAGCTAATGACAGAAAAAAGCGTTCCGTTTAGGAAGTTCGAGTACGGAAAAGTAAAAATACATGTTGAGCACAAGTAAAATACCTGATCGGGTCCTGTACTCATTTGGGTAGTAATGAATGTTTGAGGTGCACAGTACTTGGATTAAGCAATTTGTAAGTATTATTTTTTTCAAAACATGATCATATTTCCCATGGCGTATATTAGAATTATTATAAGATCTAAGATAATCGCTTCAACTTTTCTATAACTTCTAAGATATATTTTTTTCTAACTTAGTTTTTAAAGACTTTTGCTTCAGTAGTTTCTGAACAAGGGAAGTTTCCAGAATAAAAAGTGAAAGAATGCTCTATATTTCCATATTTTTACAGGATCTTTTTAAAAACTCCATATAAAAAACTTAAAAAAAAATTATGTGACACAATTATATGACATAATTCAAAAAATTGCATTTAATTCTTTATTTTCCACATTTTAAATTTATTAAACATTTCAGTTGTGCAAAAAATGTAGGTTCTTCATTTTGAGTATGTCTCTTAGTGCTGAGTATCGTGGCTCCCTCTTTATAACATCTTTTCATTAATGATAGTCCGCCATAAGTTCCTGTTCTTGGCGGTATAGAAGAAATCATTTGATAAAGGTTTATGCGCAATATGAACAAAATATTTGAGAACTCTCCGGAGACTGATGATCGATATTTTGTTTTGATTCCAAACTTTTCAGAATCGAGATCTTCGATTTGTGTTCATTAGATGTTAAGCATCTTCCGCCAGCAAGACCTTTCAACGCAGTAAATTGTTTACGATCAGTCATTCTCAGTATCCATGACTCGGCACAATACCTGAAAATGTATCAAATCAGAGTTCTTAATAAATTCGATGTGTCTGGATATATTCCTGTTGTTCCGAAATTTATTTAAATGAGTCTCCTTTTTTGCCATCCTTATAAAAAACATAATTCCTCTTCGCAGCCACCTTTGTTGGAGATACTTGAAACCAGGTAGATGATTTCTGTACTTGTTGAACCCATGACCTCTAATATGAGTGTATGTTATTAAGATGTTATTAAGAATTATGTTATTAAGATGTTATTAAGAATTATATTTACATCGGAAGAGGATATAACATCAAATAGATACGAAATTATTAAAATTATGTATGATAAATATTTTATCCAAAACATTATAAAGTAAGAAAATTGAAAAAGGGCATATTTGAGAAAAAAATTAAGACCTATATTCTTTCGCTAATATACGTATTTTCTCAATAAAAATATTAATTTTTTAATTATACTAAATTTCAAAATGATTGCAAGGTTTATTGTTATAAATTTTAACAGTACCATATCATCCGCATTTGCTAATACTTGCTCTCGACAGGAAATGAAAGTAAATGAATTTTACAGTCCATAATCTCATCTCGAGTTTAAAAATTCCACTGCGTTACACGATTTTGGTACCCGTTAAACTGATAGCTGGAATGAATAGGTAATGAATCACAGATAATATGTTCCAAATATATGTGGTATCCATAACGTCTAGTTTTCGAAGTACATGTCAATCATTATTTTAATTAAACTCACTTCAGGCGTATAAGAAACAGTTGAGGCTTTCGATGTGTTATACTTTTTTATTGTTTTGTTTTATTCATAAATCGTTTCTATTCGATAACCTCGATATCTCTAAACATACTTAGTTGAAAATCCAACATGAATACTGAACTAAGTGGCCGTCGCAACTGCAAAAATGAACCAAATAAGTTTTGTTACGTTTGTGGATAGTACATTGTGAAATCACAAACAAAAAATGTTTCCAAAAAAGTGAGAAGTGCATATTTACTTTATTTTGGACGTGCTATTATTCAAGATATACCATGGATACCACAGTTTTTTTGTGTTTCGTGCTAAGCTACTCTCATATCTTGGTTAAATGGAAACAAGACGTCAATGCCATTTGCCGTACCAGCTTTATGGCGTGAACCTAGTAATAATTTTAATGATTGCTACTTTTGCACGACCGACATACGTGGCTTTTCAAAGAAAATCAAGCACAACATTTAGTATCCTGACATTCCTTCAATGTCAAAACCAGTACCTCACAGAGAAGAAATGTCTCCTCCACTACCTCCTACCAAAAATGAAATTGAGATTTCGGAAGCGCCAGCTTTGCCAAATGTTGTAGAATATAATGACGACAGCAGCAAAAATCCTGACTTTTTACCTTCTACAAGTTCTCTGGGCCGTCAACATCTGATAAATCAAAATAAATTGAATGATTTGATACGAGACTTAGATTTATCAATTCGGCAAGCGGAATTACTAGGATATAGATTAAAAGAGTGGAAGTTATTGGCTCCTAACACAAAAGTATCTGTGTAACGGAAACGTAATAAAGAAATGGCTTCATTTTATTCAAATTTTGAAAACATATGTTACTGTAACGATATAGAAACATTAATGAGTGAGTTGAACATTCCTTATGTAACACAAGACTGGCGTTTATTCATTGATGGTTCAAAAACAAGTCTGAAGGCGGTATTGTTGCGCAATGGTAACAAGTATGCGTCAGTACCAATAGCATATTCAACTGTTTTAAAAGAAACATATGAAAATATTAAATCAATACTAGATTTGATAAAATTCAAACATTTTTGGTGGAAAGTATGCGCTGCTAAATACTGTTGTTTCCTTTGTTTGTGAGACAGCCGAGCCACTGAAAAGCACTATACTACAAAAGTATGGTCTGAAAGGTCACAGTTTGTTTGCGGAAAAGCTAATGTGAAACATGCACCATTAGTAGACCCTAAAAATATAATTTTACCACCACTCCACATTAAACTTGGTCTGATGAAAAATTTTGTCAAGGCTATGAACAAGGAGGGAGATGGATATTTATATTTGAAGATATTTATATTTTCAAAGTTAAGTGACGCAAAACTCAAAGAAGGGATATTCGTGGGACCACAAATACGCACATTGATGAAAGATCCGAATTTTGACAAAAAGCTTACTGACAAGGAACTCGATGCCTGGTTATCACTGAAAGCAGTTGTAAAAGAGTTTTTAGGGAACCATAGAGCCGAAAATGCGGAACAGCTAGTTAACAACATGTTAAAAGCATACGAAAAGTTGGGTTGTAGAATGTCGTTAAAAATTCACTTTCTTCGTTCCCACTTTTCTTTTTTTCCATCTAATCTTGGTGCTGTCAGTGATGAGCTGGGCGAGAGGTTCCACCAAGATACAAAGAAGCTTTAAGAACGATTTCAAGGCCGTTGGGACACAACTAGCATAGTTGTGTCCGATTACTGTTGGCGTCTAAAACGAGAAGATCCTTCAAAACACAAAAGACAAAGTTAAAATTAAAGGTATTCTGGGTTTAAATTGTATGCATTGATTTTTCTTGTATTTTTTATACCAAAATGATAAAAAGTAAAATCGATTAATGAAAAAAAAATCAGGTACATTTTATTAGATTTCTTTATATTATGTTTGAACCTTCAAATTTTTAGCATAATTTGTCATATCCTCACGGAAAAAAATGAGACGTCATGGAAAGAAAATATGTATGTATTCTTACTAAACGATAGGAATAAATAGGAAAACATGACATTTCAAAGCGGGTACTTAATTTTTTTTTCATTTGTAACGCAGTGTCCTTGGTGGAATTAAGGTTATTATCCAGTAGTTTTGAAATGCGTAAATTACTGTTGAATCTGGTGTGCTAAGTATGTTTTTAAATTCTTTTATTTTTCTTTACTATTACTCGCAAGAGGAGTAAAGTGAAAAAAAATCACACTCTGATCTTGATTTGAAAGATATTTAATATACTTTCCAGTGTTTATTCTTATTCTAACTCATCAATGACTCTTTGTGGTGCATCAAATTTTCTGTAAGTAATTGTTAACATTATCAACAAATAATAATAGTAAACATCATCAACAAATTGTCTTCCACCACTATTGGATATAAGCCTCTTCCCAATTCATTTTGCATCGAAGGTGATACTCATAATCACCTATTTTCTATCATGAGACTTTTATATTTTAGTTACGTCATTACACGCATCATCCCACCCCTGCTTAAGATGCGGCCGGGAATCTAAATCAATGTTCCACACCGCTGTGACGATCCAAAAGATATATGCTATCAATTGTCGCGTAACTCGGTCAGCTAAGAATCCAAAGCAGTATATTTTAAATAAAATGGAGCATATTTTTTCATCAAAATCGAAAATATAATTGTCTAAAACAATTAACAAATTTTGATTATATTTAATAGAGAAAAACATGACCATTTTTTGGTGGCTGCATCATTTTGGAAAATTAATGTTTCACAGAAAACATCTTGACTTATACTGACCAACCCTTTACAGGAAAACATTGTTTTAAAATACAAATGTCTCATTATAATACTCAATAATCCGATCCAATTATATTAATATTATTATATAAATATTTAGATATAAAGTTCTGCAACCGACAGCTTATTATGAATTATGCGGTAAATGTGTTTATTTTCAAGTTCAATACTAGTACATAGTTTGGTACCAAGAAACATAAAAATATAAGGAGTTACGTTTTAGAGTTTAAATTAGATCACTTTTTGTTACAAAATTAACAGATAATAATTTGCCATTTTAGTATAACGCAGTGACAAATAATCTGAGAAAAGAATTTTTACCTACTTACAGAAATTCATTTTCCCGCCATTAACATATTCGCAGAATAGCGCTCACAGAGTTCGTTTAAATTCATTCTTCAGTTCTTTTATACTTTAATTTTTCAATAACTTTATACTTAGTACATTTGTTCCAGTGATCTAAATATTCGAACTTTATTCTCTCTAACTTATTCCATTAAACATATGTTAGATGACACAGTAATATGGGATAAAACAAAACAGATATGTAGCTTATTCCGGAGCTTAAGAAAATATGATTGATTTTAATAAAGAATTGTTTTTCTATTTCTTTCTTAATAATATGCCTCATATACTTCTTATAAAATTAAAATTTATAATTAGTCTAATAATTTAAAAAAAAATTTTTTTAATTTTTAAACAACTTTTACTTCAAAATTTAGGCAATCTTTAGAACTTTACACATTAGAACTGAAAGTCACGATGGTCAAAGTAAACGAGGTATTTTGTGCCGAAAGCAATTTGACACATTAGAATATTAACTCTAAATTATTGGATTGCCTTAATTCGTTTTATATCTTATAATGTTTAATTTTGACAGGTGTTATTTTTAGTTAAAGTAAATGACACTATAATACTGAAAAGTTAAGCATTTTATTTTTATATTATATTCCTACGTTACGAAACGTATAAAAACTCATAGCATATATACAAAAACAGCTCCCGGTTAGCCAAGTTTTATGAAACAAAACCAAGATACGACTGCTAGCGATTAATTATTTCTACCAAAAATCTTAGCTTTGTTAAATTCTAACTGATATTAAAAGGCCATTTGTACTCTGCCGAAGATTTGAACACCCAGCTTTCCATATACATTAGGAATTTCAAATAATAGCAGATATAGTAATTTAAGTTTCACGACGCAAAGGCCTATTAGTGACAGAGAAATCTTAAAATTTATTACTGTCACTTGACTCCCACGTGCTCGTTATAACTCATTGTCTAACCTATTTTAAGCCGATACTTAAGACTTTGTGTCTTATGCTATTTATATCCCAGCAAGTATAAATGTGCTTTAAATATGTTTGAATTTATTTTAAACGTGATCATGAATTCACAAATATGTGATAAATGAATTTATCCAAGTATATGAAAAAGTAAACTTAAACTCTTATACTATATAGTTCTTCATTCACTTAAATTTATATTTAATTTAAATATAATGTAGATAAAGAAAATAATTATAAAAATAGAATTGGTAATATCCTGAATATTTTTAAGGGAATAAGTATTATTCCAAGAAAAGTTTATTTATGAAATGAAGAATGCTAATTTTCCGTCTGGTTTCGTACAGAGTCGTGGATAAATTTTCATGTTATTTCATTATTATTTAGGTTCAAGTTTAAGAATTCGTGTAAGTAAAGTTATTTTCCTTGAAAACTCAATACCTTTAACGTCGCACGTTATTATTCAGCGTCTGACCTGAGCACTTTTAAATGGTTTGATCTCGTCGTCTTAAGAAAGGGATATAAAATATCTTTGTTATTTTAGTGTGGGTTGTATTCCTGGAGTGTAAATAAAAGGAAAGTGAAAAAATTCACGGTCTAAATTTGGAAATAAATACAGTCGTCACAAACTATTTTCATTCGTTTGCTTTTTTAAACTATTATCACTTCTTGAAAAGTTTTTCCCCAAAACTCTCAAAATACTTTAAAGTACTTCAAAGTACGCAGCAGTACTTTTATGATAATTTCCTTGTCTAATTTGCCATTATTTTTACTGCAAACCTCGAGTAAATGATGCTGTAGTAAATGAAGTTAATGATGATAACGTTTGGTAGGTATTAAACCACAGTAACCACTTAAGAGTCTCAGCAAACTGATACCATTGTTTTATTCATGGATAAAATCGTTTTGGATTCCTTCGATGCTGAGAAACCCAGTGTTCTTTCTCCTTCTTATAGCCTTTGGATTGTGTTTTGTGATGAATACACGTTTCGTTTCTAGGCATAAAACTACTTATACAAAAATTTGTTTATAAATTGTTGAAGATATATATTACAGAGAAAACATTTTGATTAGCTTTAAACTGTCACCTGAAATAACTTTTAACTATCACCTGAATTAATAAATCAGTTGCTCTTACACGAAAGAACATTCTTTGAGCACCCGTCTTGCAGATACCTTCGAAAATCCCAATTAGCGGTGAATGATGTTTTAGATTTTGTCCAAAGGGATATTTATGATTTTAGATATTGAATATATTTGGCGTTAATTTTGTAGAAATTCATTTTTCACAATTAAATGAAACTACGTGATGTAGTATTATTTCTACTTTTTTAATTTCTTTGCCACGACCTAGATTTCGTTGATCTTTGCTAACACCTGCAGATGCTGTAATACAACGACACCTAGGTCGTGGTAAAGAAATTAAAGAAAGTAGAAATAATACTACATCACATTTAATTTCAGATGTCACTAAAATATTTAATCCATGTTCTTAAAATCTAGTCTTATATTTTTCAATATATTCTTCACAAGTTTACATTAACTGTCATCTAATGCCATAATTATCTTTAATGCTCTGTTAACAACTATTACTATTTTAACTCTATGCTAGATTCTCTTAATATGGTCATCACCTCTTTTCAAATCTACTTAAGATTAACCTATTCTCAAATATGTGCCCTAAGTAGGTACAATAAATCAGTATTTGATTTTTCTTTTACAATAAATTTTCCAATTCTGAACGAAGGAGCCAATGATTCAATTCGTTTATTATTTTATTTTTATTGTAATAAAAGAACAAATGAAAGAATAAAGAAAATTTTGGAATATTGATTGAAGAGCTAGTATCTTATTTAAAATGAAGAAAGTCTTAAATTTAAATTAAGAAAAAGAGTTAAATTTCCTGTTATGTCATTGTTTATAAGTCAAATTGTTTCATATACGAAAAAACACCGTTTTTATTATTAAATAACAATGAAGCTCTTCAATACAGTTGTTTTAATAAGTTCAATGGAATTAAAATAAAGCTTTGTTTATATTTATATTAGCAAAAATTTGTTTTCCTTTCTCTTGGGGTAGTGGTTTTCTAAATTAGTCGACACTTTATTTATCTGTTTTCCCAGACACTTTTTACTGATCTCATTATTACATTTAAGGGAAGTAATATCTTCAAATATTTATGTCTAAACTTTGTATTTGTTAAATATTTTCTATGCCGCGACTCAATAATTTTATTATTCAATTAATTAAAAATTTGTGAAGTTATATCTTTTTTTCTCTCTTATATTATTTTTTTACGTGTTATATACCTTGCAAAATAAAAGTGCAAAGATTTAAAATCAGGTTTTTTTAGAATTTATTGTAAAAAACTCTGTATTATCGAAAAAATTGCCCGCATTTTTTTAAAGATGACTTGATATAAAATTTTACATTTGATACAATTAAAATTCCCGTTAATTCACGTGTATTCCGACAATATATGTTTAAACATATTTACACAGAAATTTTCAGAGTGTGAAAATGATTTCGTAAATTTTTTTTTAATATCCTACGTCTTATCATTTGAAAGAGGAAATTTTAAAGATTCCAGAAATTTTTTTGGAAATCTTTTACAAGATAATTTTCGAGATATTGTTGAAAATAACCTGTAACAATAGGTTTTCCAATCAATATTTGAAATTGCTATAGTCGAAATTATCAAAAGGAACAATGTCACTTGAATCCTTAATTTACTTAAAGTTTCATTTACCTAAATCCATAGCAATATCCTTAATCTCATTGTTTTAAAAATCTAAATATATTTTTCAGGGTGTGACTTTTACTTGGAAATAATTATTACATTACACTACCGTGTATTATACATCATATAATATAAAAAGGAAAGCAATTATATCGGTACAAAGGCAAAATTAAACATTTTGAAAACAAGACGGATGTAGTCGATATAACCGAAAAAGGATTAAATTATTTTTTCGAACCTCCTCGACTAAAAGAAAGTAAGTACATATCATAAAAACAAACCCAAGAAAATCCGTCGGGGGCGCCATAGCCATTTCTGTTTCCAATATCCATTACATTGTAACAGCATATAGAAGCTATTTGCATAACTAAGAGAATTTAAATTAGTCACGAACTGATAAAACTGCAAAGTTTAAGCATAGGCATGGCGGTCCCGCCTGATTTTCTAGGGGCAAGCTTATGTGGCCCTTAGCAGAGTACGATCTTTAGATGGCGTAGTAATAACAGATCTAAATCAAAGAAAACTCTTCAACAATCAACACATAATCATAGGATAGCATTGGAAAAATTAGAGCGCTTGAGAAACATGTTAGCTGGATAACATATCGAATAAACCGAAGGAAGGGCACAGAGTAGTTAACCTAGATCAATCAAAAATGTTTATTTTAGTGCCCCCTGATGAGTTAACAACCTATTACCTGACTAACAACCTTCATTTTTAAATCACAAACTTTTTACCGAAAACCATCTAAATTGGTCAAACAGTTTTGGAGAAAAATGGGAGCATTCGTTTGCAACAAAATGTTTATTGAGGTACAGCTTGATGATGAATTACCGTAACAACTACCAATGAATCATTGCCAATTAATAACAATTATTTAACTGAAAACTATATCTAAATCGGTCAAACCATTTTGAAAGTAAATGGAAACATTAGATTGCACACATAAACTCTTTTCCTACGTGAGTAAACATTTAGACAATGAATCCAGATTACTTTCATATGAATAAATTTTTCACATATTTCGAATGCCATAATTTTGTTAATTTGATTATTTTGAAAAAGAGAAAGTAAAAGAATATTTATGACTTTTTCTGAGAACAAAATGAACCTTTGTCGAGAGACTATTTATTGTTTAAATAAATTTTCTTTTTTTTTCATTAAGCGATCAAACTGAAATATTCCTCATTTGTTTTTTCACTTATTATAACGGTTAAATCATTTATTCGACTTATTTAATATAGAATATCGTTTTTCTAGCTTTTCATTCGGAAATAGGCCAATCGTCCATAGTTCCAATAAAAAGAAAGCACTTTTAACAACATAATTTATTACTTACATTCACAACAACAGCTGAACACCTTATACAGCTACAAAGCTCGGAGTGAATTGCTGCTGTTAGGTCCTTTGCAATGGATTCATTGCATTTGAATGCTGAGAGCATTTGAATGCATTCGCATCCGGATTCACAGACTGAACAAGTACGTGAAGCGACATGCACTAATTGACGTGAACATCATCGTTTTCGTCGTACTGAAGCGTGTTTTTCTTTGCCATACTCAATTATATTCTGTGAGTTTAGACTTTTAAAGAAATATTATTTTATTATTCTCTACCTCAAAAGTAAAATAAACGGCTGTCACGCACATAACGTGACAGCCGTTTTTCTAAGAAACCATTCGACCTTAAATTTCTAATTAATTTGAATAATTTTAATCAAATAATTCTTTATCGTTGTTAGATTGAGAGTTTAAGTAGATAATTAATTTTGACACTTAGTTCATGATTTACGCGATATATATATATATATATATATATATATATATATATATATATATATATATGTATGTATAAATATATATATATATATATATGTATATATATATATATATATATATTTATATATGGCGGTCTTTTCAATTAAATTATTAAAATCAGTATAAATATGTTTGATGAATTATTTTGTTTATTGCATAAAAGAAGCAATACAGGAATAACTTAGAAAGTTTTCAAAACATTTTCAATATCTTTCGTTATCCTTACTTTTATTTCTTACTCTTAAAATAATATGTTAAATATATTCTTATTTTTATAACGTTTTCCGTTTTAATTCATAGCTTTAAAATTACTGTGCAAAAAATTAAACTCAATTAAAAATTTGCAAACAATTAAACTCAAATTAACTCAATTAGCGTAAAAATTAAACTTAATCAAATGAAATCTATTTTTCCCAAAAACATGTCCCAGAACTGAATCATGTCTGTAATGAAATATTTTTATTTTTGCTTCCACCACTATAAAATCATACACCGTGTTTGACAGAAAAGTTGAATTATCAATAAAATTCAAGTTAAATAGAATTGATTTTCTCTTTTATACCATATATAGTCTTTTAAACCAAACGACTACGTACCATTTATACTGACAAAACGTATTGCAATATCCCTCAATACGCTAGAGAAAGAATATTCTAAACCAGATTATTCAAATACGGTTTTATTTAAAGAAATGTGAAAGGTTTTGTGGAGATTAATTATTTCCTCTGTCATTAATTATTTCTCTGTTTGTGTAGATTAATTATTTACTCAAATTAATTATTTCCTGTTATATTTTTTTATGTGAATCATAAAATAATAAAAAATTTGCTTGAAGCTTAGTCATCATATTCCCTACATTCCAATCTTAATTACGACGAATAGTAATGTTATATGGCTGAGTAACACGAAATTAACTAATTAACTTGTAATGAAAGTGTCTTTAATAGCCAAAGTATTTTCTTGTTTATTAATGTACATAAAATACAAGAAAATATGGTTAAGCGAAAAATGTTTTAATTTGAAATACTTTATGTGAAAATATGACAGAAAAAATGGATTTAAACATTAATATAGGTGGCATCTCAATAGGCTACTATACGCGCACAAACAATATCATTAAACCCGAGTGAAATCTAAAAACGCAGAAAATGTTTCATTACTTTTTCAGCTTGAAGTTGAAGTTTATAATATATAATATTAGTGACTGGGCATAATTTCAAATAAGAATAACTGAAATGCACAATCAACTTAGAACTTCATCTGGTGCTGGTCTAAACAATAAAGAAACAGTTATATTTAAGTTTCTTCAGATTTAAATTCGTAAGCAAATTTTACGTTAGAATGTTCTTTGCTCTACATGGATAATGTGCAGTTATATTGTATATATAGAGCCCGATATGGTAAAGTGGAATTTATTGTCAACTTTGAGACTTTAGAACAAAAGATATCACTGACCGTCCGAAGATATAGGCTTAACACCCTCGTCTCTTTAACTGAAGAAAAAAAAAGTCACCACTTAAGGTAAATAACAATAATATTTATTTATAGTGTTTTATTCAGAAAATATTCATGTGACTCTAAGAGGCCATCAGATCACAGTAAATTTGAGATTCGGAATTTCATAGAGCACATTGAAATTGTTTTGAAATTTTAAACGAAATAGATTAACTGAATACTCCAAAGAAATATATAAATATAATCGAAAGCTTTGAGATAAACGATAAAAATATCTTGTTAAAATATAATTTAAACTGAAAACCTTAACATATTTACAGGTTATTATGGTATAGTATAAAGGCAAAATTAATGCAGAGCACCTTGACGGTAATCATTGTTGTGAAGTATGAACTGCACTATTCAACCATTATTTCCTTTCATATTGTGAAACAAAATTTAAAACGTATCGGATTGCAATATTGACATGAGTACTGTCATTTCAGCGAAATGTCTTCGTCTTCTAGAACACCAGTGTACTAAACGATCTAACTTAATTTTGTTTATGAAGTAAAACTCACTCTATCCCACGGCAGTGAATGAAACAGGAAGATATTTCCACATTACGACTAAGTTCTCACTATTCAACTTGAAAGCTCATAACTGGTTTTTTGACTACTGACTGACTCTGACTACTTTTGACTACTTTTGACTACTTTTTAACTTACATCCTTATCGAAGTAAAGAGTAGTCAATTACCATAGGGAGAAGAATGTCCACTTATATATCAATAGATTAGTATAAGTAAACGTTCATAGCAGATATTTGTTGTTAATAACCAAGACTTCATAGTAAATTTATATTTTTTTTCTTTTAAGAACATGATTTATGCAAAATAAAGGATGAACGTATTAGAAAAAAAATAAATTTTATTATTGGAGGAAACATCAGTGTCAAATAACACTAAAAATAGAACTAAAAAGATGGAATTAATATACCTTAATACAACTAGGGACTTATTCGTAAATTTATGTATTTATATATTATAGGAGAAACTATTGCCCGGTGCACTTATTTCGAAAAATTTATGTGTTTATATATCGTAGGAGAAACCATCACCAGATACCGTGTCTCACAAAATCTGAGCTAAAATGACAGGATAAAGTGTTGCCAAGTAGTTTTGCTATATATTATATGAAAATTTTGATGATGACGTAACACTTAAATTATCATTCACAACATCATTTAGAGAAATATTTCTTACGTGGATTCAATTAATATTTTTATTACTATAATACATTGAAATAAATTAAGAATGAAAACTCTTTCAATTAACAATTTAACTAAAAAATTCAGCTGCTGAATATAAAAACTATAGAACAATACCTATGGAATTGGAAAAAGTAAGAAACTTTAGAAAACATTTCTAATTTAATCAAAAACTTTCATCGAAATTTATCACCCTCTTGGCTAGTTTTAATTTGCAAGAAACTTTGCAAAAGAGAAACTGTTTATTTCAAGATTAGAAACTCTGCCATACGCAACCTGCCTGTATTAATTTGTCATGAAAATGTATAATTCTTCAGAAAAAATGTCATTGTTGTTTCCTTACCACTTCCATAGCAGAGTTATTTTTTGTTATGTGTATTGTAATCGCAAAAATAAAATGTAAAGCTATTTTTGTTGTTTCTTTATTTTCGTTGTTACGTTGTGCTTTATTTTCGTTGTTACTTAGTACAACTAACTTTCGATCTTCTTCCATGGTTTTTAGTGGCAAATATTTTCCATATTTTGTCGCTTTAATAAACAAAGTAATGGCGTAATTAATAAAACATGCAATAAATCTAGACACAAAGTTCAACATAGCCATACCCACCTCTCCAGCAAAGGTCTGCAAGAATTTTTAGGCTTTTACCTTAAAATGTTGATAGCCTACTTTTTAAAATGGAATAATACCATGTTCACTGTATAGTTTTTTGTAACGTTTCTACTCTTTCTGTTTAATTTTTATGAGGTCAAATGACCAACATATTTCCACAAAATTATTTTCTTTGAAGATGTTAATTTTTTCGTATTATACTTTTCCTTTTTTTCACATTCTTCCCATTTAACAATAACTGAGACAATTTAAGAAATATGTAGCTCTTTTCACTTATTCCGTGACCTACTTTATGTTGCACAATGTTTAAAATAACTGCAAAAATTTGTTTGGTCCCTCCGTATACAGAGAAAGAAATAGCTTGAAACAAACTCCTGTGACGTTTGTTCGTTAATAAAATTCTTAATAGAAGGAGGTATTATTTTATAACTTAAGACAAACCAATTACTGTTTTGAAGAGAAAAAGCTGTTCAATGAAATCAAAGTGATTTTTAAAATAGTTTACACCCAAATATGCAATATCAAAGATTTCCTAATCATGTGCAAAAGTAAATTTTATTTTCAACGCAACTTTTGAAATAAATTTTACAAAAAAAAATAGACAGGAAAAAAATAGTTATGCAAAGTTGTGTAAAACAAGACGATGGCGTGTTTAAAAAAGACTTCACGCAATAATAGAAGTACAATGCAAAGCAAGAATAGAAGTACTATAATAGAAGTACTATGCAAGGCAAGGTTCCCAAATATCCCAAATATAAAAAATAAAAAAATGAATTCCCAATAAAATCCACTCACTTTTTGCTCTAAACAGATTTTACCCAGAAGAGCATTCCAATTTCTCTTAGGAAAATATCTATTTATTCAAATTTTATTTGTTATTTACTCGAAAAACCGAAAACTCTCAACTTGCCTTGCCGAGAAATTTCTATGATATTCTAAATATTTAAATAATTGCTGGAAAAAGGGGGCGGTTAACCCGTTGCTAACCTAACTTATATAAATCGTCACTGAGTGAAGCATTGGTTTTTTGAAAACGAATGCGTAAAATTTTGGAACAATTAGTCATTCCTTAATTTGTTTTCTCAATGAGTATTTAAATTTTCGGCCTTTTGCACAAAAACCGTTTCAAGGTTGTAGGATATTATTTCTTAGAAAAGTTTTATATACAATTTTTAATATGTTTCTTTTATTCAAAGGTATTAACTTGGAAACTAATTAAAACGAAAACTGTAATCAGTTACAATTTTCTAACAAAAAAAGAACAAAATATTTAAATTAATTTTTTGTTTCAATTGTAAATTTATGCCTTTCAATTTGTAAAAAATAAATATTTATTGAAATATTTTTTTTTATTTATACGAAAATGATTGAAGCTATCTATTGTAAATTAATTTTTTATGATTTTTTATTTTTTTTTATTTTCACATATATAATTTTAAACTGTTTTTAGTTAAATCAATCAAAAAATTACGACAAAAATATTTTTATTTCACATTTGAATTTATTTATGCATATATTTAATATGCTAAAATGTATATGTGTAGCATTTGATTTCAAAAGTAACAGCAACGGGGTGGAGGCGCACGTTTTTATGGGCATTTTTTGTACCGTGTCAAGAATTATACCACAGAAGATTCTTAAATAATTTTGGGGCTTGCTCGTTTAGTTGGTAATCCATAAATTGATAATCCAAAAATACGATGCATAAATTTTAAAAATAGATACATCGATTGACCGCTTTAAAATGTTTAAATAAATATCTTAAGCTGAAATCTGTAGTGTTTTATTATACCAAAATTTCTACATGAAATTGTTTTTGAGGAAAATAGAAGTTAGAGACTGGCAGACAGGCCAAAATAAGAGGAATTTTATAGGAGTGCCGGTTTTTTTTTGTTTTTTCCTTTTTAAGGTGGAATTTTAAAAAGGAAGAAATTTCTTAACAATTTGTGAAACGTGGACATTCGATTTTCATATGAAAATATACAGATTGAAACGACCATCGGGGGAAAATGAAAATAGATATTTTTTTAAAATTTTAAATATCCACTTAAAACATTCTAATTATATAAAGAGTGCATTAGAAGTACATTGTTAATCCAACATATTCCACAGTTTCAGTAGTATTTCAGAATTTCAGCGCTATTTGTTATATTATATATTACTTTACATTCCGTATTTGTAATTAATATTAGCTGGAAGAAGAGCAAAGCAAAATAATAAGCTTTGCAAATTATCATATTATTTATATTTATTTAGTTTCTTCTACTCATGTCTCGCGTTATTAGACTATTTGAAATCTTTTAGTTTCTCGTATTTTTCAGTTATATTTTTTATAAAACAATTAATATATAATGTCATTAATTATTACATAATTGGGTTAAATAAAGTTTAAAGAGGCCATTTTGTTTGACGATATTTATCGTAATTTATAATAAAATTAATGATAAACTTATTATACCAAAATTAACAAACGAATTGTAAAAAGATTATAATAACTGTAAATTTTGACATCGAAATCAATCACATAGAGACAGTGTTTCCTTCAAAATATATTTTTCACAGAAAACATCCTCATTAAGAATAACAATTTTTTTTACAAAAATATTTTTATAAAATGCCGTTAGACCTTCATAAGTTACAATAAATTAACCTAACAATAACCTATTTAGTTGTAAAATTAGTTCATTGCTTGCAACGCAAATTTATTCAGGAATTCGTGAAGCAAGAAAGATTTTCGGAAAAGTAACATTATCCGATTTAATGCGCTGTCAACGGGAAATTTAATTTTAACATTTTTCTTTTACACCTATACCTTACAATAGAACCTCTATTATATATCCTGGTGTAAAAGAAAAATGTTTTATTATATGTAATATAATTTTATTTTTTAGAGAAAATTAGTTACAGTTGAAATATTTCAAATTCTTTTTGTTCAGTAAAATTAAGTTCAAAATACCGAGTTGCATAGCATTGTGAGAACTTTATTAAATAACATGCTTATACTACTTTTAATGTACGTTATGGTTACAGAATTAACAGACTATTAACAAACGACTTAAGTATAAAGCAGTAACACGTTATTTAAGAAAATATTTTATATTATTTTAAAAATTCCTTGTTCTGGAATTAACAAATTTGCTGTATATTGCTCAAAAGTACTTTAATTCTTTAATAGCCATTTACCTAGTGTATTTTATCCAGTAGTGTAAAAACTCCATCTTACTTATTTTTTATTATACTCCGTAAAAATATGTGTTATTTGACATTGTTATATGCACCAAATATTTAAAAAACGATGGTGTCTTGATACAAAGCACAAGATTATATTTTTTTATTTAAATAAACGATTTTTTTTTCTTCCTTTCTAATAATTTACCTCGCGAACCTCAGAAAAATTTCATGAAATATGATCAAGTAAACATAAAAAACATTTAATTTGTTATTTTGTTCTTTTACTTAGGCATTCTTTCAAGTTTTACTAATGTAGTAATGAAAGTTAGTTAGATCAAAGCAAAAAAGAATTTTAAATAGTGAAACACAGTAACGCCTTTTGCAATATTAAAGCTGAGGTTATATTCGATGTATTTGAATAGTGTATCTTTATGTGACAATATTTAAAATTAATGCATTATAAATATATTATTAATAAGAATTAGACTTGAATATTAACATTTACGTTTTTTTACATTTTTAATTTTCCAATACATTCATAATAATTGTACAACTATAGACCTTATGAAAATATACTGAATATGTACGTAGATCTGTATACGTCAAGTTTTACGAAAGAAAACAAAACATTGATTAATTATTTCTAGCACCATTTTAAGTTTCACTTTGAATTTATCTAACATTTAAAGAAGATCTGTACTTTGCATAAAATTTGCTAGCCGATTTTCTATTTAAATTATAAACTTTAAACACTAGTAGATATTGTAATTTAAGTTTCCAGACGACGCTGCCTTTAAATACGTTATGGAGAAATTTGTTAAATTTGTCTAAATACATTTTGTCCACTGTCACTCCCACGTATTATCTATTATAAGTAAAATTATATATTATAAGTAAATATTTAAATCTTTGTCCACAAATTATATCTTCACCAATAAATATACCTATAGTAATGTTTATATTTATTTCAAACTTTCTCGTAAATTAACACAAATATGACAAATAAATCTATGCAAATATACGCATAATATATTTTTATAACTGTAATTATATTTCATTTAACTTAATGACAAAATAAAACAAAATGAAAATGTTAATCCTCCGAAAAAACAAGCTTGAAATAAGAAAAACGTGTAAAATTTGAGTCGAGAAATGAACTTTCATGTCCTTTAATTGCTATTTCCTTCCTGCAATACATAAATAGGTAAAAAAATAATTTTATTTGGGAATTCTTTCCTTGATTTTGGTTAATTCGGCTGTCCTGAGAAGTTATAAATATTTGAATTAAGTTACTTTGACAATAAAAGAGGAAGGAGTGAGGCTTATCTACTTGGAAATTAAATAGGGGCTGGATTGAAAAATTCCCAACCTGGACATGAAAGTACATGTATATGTAATCGCCATAAATAATTTTCTTCAATCAGGTTTCTAAAGCCATTACGCCAGTTTTAGAAAAGGTCTCCATAAAGCCTTAAAAATATGCGTCAAACCAAGCTTGGATCTCTGATTGGATATTTGACGTAAACTTCTCTTTCTACACAGGAAGACTTAAAAATCATACGTAAAAATCATCAGGCGCATAAGAGGGCGCGCATTATTCTGATGCATAGAAACGCTTTTTTAATATTGTTGGCTACTTTCCGTTCAAGTCATCAAATAGTTAACGTGACAAAAAGTAAAAGGAGGAAGAGTTTGTGGTATTACGCTTTTGGTAATATCTGACTTTAATGTGCCCACTTTAGATTCAGAAAACTTTGGCATTGCCTTATTCGACAATAAGCTTGTTTAGTAATGAACATTATTTTAATTAATACTCACGAACATACTCAATGAAGTCTTTATTATTAACTGAATCAACTTAAAACTACTTTTAAATGTAGCCATAATGCGTTAGTAAGTTACCTTTTGGTTTGGCTGAAACACCCGTGAGTACCTGCATGCTGATAACTTAGAAAATTCCAATTATGTGTGAGTGACGTTTTAAGTAAATTTTTAATCGAGGTCTCGCGGAACCCTATCTCATATTTTTCATTATTTTTGAAACAAGTGTGAAGATGGGCACTTGACTAGATTTAGGAAAATAAAACATGATATGGGCAAGGCGGGATATATAAAAGCGGGACATTGAAAATGGGAATGACGATATATAAAATTTGAGACTTAGTATAGTGATAAATAGAACACAGATGAATGAAGCATGATATAGCGCGAATGCTTCATGTGACCGCATTGCGGATTTATAAATATCTATATCTTCTAGCGTTGAGCACACCCGCTCGTTGGACGTTTTGGAGCTCCGTGCCTGCATTCTCCGTACTGGACAACGGCGTGCTGTTTGCTGTTTAATGCTGCTGCTCGCACGCCCGTAGTTGACTGGTGGAGGAGTATTGCTTATACTGGTTATACCGCTCGGCAATTTTTTGATAGCAAATAATGAAAACCTAAAGTTGAATAAATATCGTTTGCATTTCTCAAATGTGTTTAAACTATGGGAAACCATTATAAATATTAATTAACAATGAGGTTCTTTACAATATTTATCTTGCTAACTTTACGGTAATTTAAATAATTTTTTAATTTTTTCCATACTTGCACAAGTAGTTAGATTTCGTTTTCGTTTTTTTTTATTGACTTTTTGATTTCATGGAAACTGAAATCATTCTTCATCAATTATATATTTTTTTAACGCTTTGTGCTAATGTTTTCCTGAAAATTTCTTTTGATAATCAGAATCAAAATTTCAAAGATATATGTCTTACGTAAGTCTGCCTTAAATATTTTCGAGCGGGAATTTATTTACTTTGCAGTTGAATTAATTAAAAATTTATATAAAATTAAAATTCTACATTTTATTGGACAGGGTAATCAACGTTGCTCTATTTTTTATTAATTAATCCATAACATTTTGAAAGTGTAAGTTGAGAAGGTATAAACAGTTAATTTTAAATATTATTTATAAGATAATTTCAGAGATAATGTTTAAAATACAGGAAATTTTTTCCAGAAAATGTTTCAATAGATAAATGTTAAATTTGGCGCAGTGATAAAATCTATTATTTCGCAGGCAGATTAATAGTTAGCACTCAAAAATATGTATGCTTATAGTTAATAGAAGGTGCATGATATGGAAGTGCATGGAATTAATTGGAAGAAGAAATTTTCTGAATCTTATTTGAGATAATTTTAGACGTATTCTTTGAAATATTTACAAGGTTTGTAGATTCAAAAACCAACAAATTTCTGAAGCTGCTATAATTAAAATTAAATAGTAAAACAGTGTTTCTATAAGACGAAATTTGTCCAAATTTTACTAAGAAGCGATAACAATAGTCTAAATGTCATAGTTTTTGAGAAGTTAAAGCTATTTTGGCGGATGTGAAAGACGCGCCACTCAATAAATAGTCGTAATGTATAATCGTGGCTAAAATCACAAAAATTATTTGCGAGAACTTTCAAATAATATCTATAAACTCTGCCATGTGCATGTGTGTATAGAGGATATCCGTAGTGCGTTTTCTATATATACTTAAGAAATTTCATTGGGAAAGCAAAGTAACACTTTGTGTAAATAAATAAACGTTTTATAAAACATAATTTAATTGAACATAATTTTAAGATAGACCTAAATATTTTCAAACAATATATGAACTCGATGAGTTATGAATTCTAAATCTTTAGTTATGAAATTATTATATTCTCATCGATTCTTGATATGTGTGCAAAATATCAAACAATTCGGATATCTTGAAGTGGATGGAAATTTCAATGAAATATGTTGTTTTTTTATTTTAGGACTATGCAATTTTATTTTTATTTTATGCAATTATTGTGTTGTCATCAGTTACGAATGCAAAATTTAAAAATTTCGGACTTCTGAAAGTAGATAAAAACTAGAAGATTGTATTTTCATCAGTTCTTGATATGTGTACAAAATTTTAGATGGTTGAGATATCTGAAAGGGGATGTAAATTTAACAGAAAAATTTCATTACAACGTAAACATATAAAAGTAAAGCCAATAAAAGTGTCTTACTACCTTTGTTTAAACATTTCAGAAATATTAATAACCGTATTAAAAAGGATTTATTTTTAACACGTTCTTGTATTTTTTTCATTACATAAAATCATTTTAATGTCCCGCATAAGCACACTATTCAAATTACCAGTTGAATAATTGATTCGACTTATTAAATATCAAATATTTTTTTTTTGCATGAAACATGAACAATCCACTTATTTCCAGATAGAAAACTTAAAGCTTTCCATTTGAAAAAAGATGAATTGTCCATAGTTCATGTAAAAAGAAGTTCATTCATTATTCATTGTTAGTTTATTATCTACATTCGCAACAATAGCTGCATACCCACAGTATCCATATTACTGCAATTGGATAGCGTGGGTGTGCAGCTGGGAGCAAATTGCTGCAATTAAATAGATAGCTTTCAATGGATTTATTTAATTCGAAGCGTTCGAATACTTTCACGTACCAATCTGCAAAATAAATAATTGCATAAGGCGACGGTCATTCTTAGCAGTGGTAATGTCACCGCTGGCATCACATTGAAACATATTTTTATGTCAGTTGTATTATTTCCCTTAACCGTAATCAGTCATATTCCGTGAGATTAAGCTTTTCAAAAAAAATATTTTTACAGCACCTCATGCACCAAAAAGCAAACAAGTGGAAAACTTATAAAATTTCCTACGTATCAGTAGGACTATCTCAGTGTCAGAAGCGTTTTCCTTAGAAAACGTCTGACGTAGAAACATGAAACTTGGAAAAGTGATAATCATATTAGTACACAAGTAGGAAACAAGTAGGAAACAAATATTACGAAAATCCTCTATTAAAATCCTAATATAAAATTTCGTAATATATCCTAGGAAAATATTACGAAAGTTCTCAAATTGGAAAAGATTACGAATATGGTAAATAAAATAAATAAATAATTTTCAAACCATGTGGGAATTTTTTTAATACATAGGTAGTATTAAAAATTAAACAATATATTTTGTTCATGTAACCTAGTTCTAGTGACATTGCGGAAAATGTCCACAAAACATGTTTTCCTTTTCCTAAAGTTCTTAGAAACAAAATTATGAAGAAAACTTCTTTATTATAAATTTATCTTAAGTTTACTGGAAAAATTACTACGATGATTATAAATCGTATAGTTTTATAGACATTCGCAATAATGAGCTGGTGAAAAATACAAAACACCTATATCATTTTATATTTACATAATGAAAATAAATAATAACGGTGATAAAAAAAAAGAAGAAATATATTAAATGGAATAATTTTAAATAGTTTTTCTTACCAAATAAAAAAAGAAACGTAATGTATATGAAATAGGTTCTACTCGTAATCGAATATTCTATTAAGGAAAGAGTAAGCAGTACTAATGATATCAGTTATTCCTTTTTACGCGTAGACACATTTCTTCTTCACAAGGTTTTCTCTAGTTCAAAATAAAAACGATTTTTAGTCCAGTTTTATAATGAAATAAGTAAAACTAAGCTTACAAACAATGAAAGCTTTAATCACACTATTTTAATATGTTTTTATAAAGTTAGAGAAATTACATAATTAATAAAGGATAAAATTCAATTATATTTTGTTTTGTTTGTTCCCTAATTTCTTAAGAAAACTGTTAATGGCAAATTAATTTCTATTCCATTTATTCAAATAAGGTTTTGTTATCTTTAGATTGCAATTATATGTGCGCAATATATTTCAGTGCGTGACTCATTATACAGTTTACAATTTTTTTTCTTGTTGATAAATATATTTTGTAAATATTAGTTCGTTAATAATATCGTAATTAACAATGAGCTAAAATGATTTTCTGATGAGTTAATAGTGTGATTTGAAGAAACAAGTAATATTATAGTTTAAAAAGAAATTTTAAAAAACATTATTTTGGTAGCAATTTGAACTAGAAAAAAAATTAATCTTTAAATATTTTTATATTTATGTATAATAATCTTTTTTATATAAAGTAATCTTTTTTATATAAAATAATCTGTAATATATAAAATAATCTATATATTTATGTCAAATAATCTTTAAATACTTTGGTAAAAGCAAAAATTATTGAAGTTATTCAATCCCAATGTATTTATTTACTTTAGCAACTTTTGCAGCTTTTAAAATTATAGATATATCCTTATAAAAAACACTATTTAAATAATGTTTTCTACTTTAATTATTGCTTGTCAAAAGTATAGCTACACATAATATTTGCAAAAATTGGGTGTGAAAACTGAACTCTGCATTTAATAACTTTTTTAAATTCTAATATTTATTATGTTTTTGCAACGAAACAATTTTATTTTTGATTTTTCCATTATCATGTCGAATTATGAGAAGAGTTGAACTAAGTATCAAATACTTCCACTTTTACTTTTACTTTTTCTTCAGAACGTAAAGAATACATGATATTATAACCTCCAGCTCTTCACTATTAACACGTTTTTTCTTAATTTTTGTTCGATACATTTTCCTACTATTCTTTTGTAAATTGAGTCCAGTATGAATATATATTTAAAATTATAAATTGAGTCCTGTATGGAAACTTATTACAAGTTTCCATTTCATATATTGTTAGTTAATTTAAGACGCATAACCTGTTACTTAAACATGTTTAAGGCACGCAGGCATGAGAAATAAAGCTCAGTTATTATATAATATCGAATATTTCAGCGATAAATGATCCTGTTTGAATAGATAATTATTTTATTACACTTCTATATTTAAAGGAACGAAATTTCGACGCATTCAAATTGACTTTGTTTTGTCCCTAACTGCAATAGATTTGTCACGGACAACTTAATTGCAAAATGTTCTACGAATATTGGTGATACTTAGCTTAAAATTAAATCATCCATTATATATTTAATGTAGTTATTACTACTCTGTTTTAAAAATGAACTGAATTTTACTCTTTGGAATAATGAAACAAGTAAAGTGACACATTGAGTAACTCTCGTATGACGTGTGTTGAAGAAGAAATTATGTTTATTTGTAATACCAAACTTTATCAATTTTTCAATATTATGAAAAAAACAATCAGGGTATATGAAGTACATATACTCACTTGTAATAATATAAATGCAAACTAATTTTAATTTTTACATAAATTATAAGAAATATATCTTACATTTCGAAAAGTTTCTTGTAAACTAATCTACCTATTTCTGTATATAACATAATGAATAAAAAATATCTTTCAGAAAACATATATGTTCTGATTACTACTTTTGACCCGCGATTTCGATGGCGAGGAAATGAAGATATGTTCTGTAATTACTAAAAACATTAAAAACCACCATACAAAAACTAACATAAATTTCAGGATTTATAAAATTTTAAATCCATTTAAAGCATGCCTATTATTTTCAAAGTGAAAGTGTTACATTAGTCACAAAACGTAAAATGTATTGATAACACAAAAAGCATAGAAAACAATAAATCAATTAGCTTATGAAGTTTTCAGGTTTAATTAGCAAACTAGGAACTCGAAAAACATCAATTATCCCGTGTTCTTTTTATTTTTAAATTATTTATTACCCAATATTGAGAGAAAATCCATTACTTTCATTATTATATGTTACAAATCTCGGGTTTACATTACTAATTTTAAAGAAGAATATGTGAATACTTATAATAAGCTGTCTAACTTTTAATATATTCTATAATTCATCCCCAATTCTGAATGGGGTAAAACATAAATTTATCATTCACGAAATGAAGGAAATGTGAAAATTCAACCACTCCTCCCGCGCATAATTCTACACTTAGAGTGAAATATTTTTGTCCTTGTTTCCAAGCATTTCCTCCTATTTTTCTTGTAGAATGAAATACAAAATATATCAATATATGAAAATAAAACATATTTCGTTACTTGAAAATCTAACAAAGCGAGCTAAAATGTACATAATATTGCCTTTGGCCCTTTTCACTTGATGGAAAATAAATATTATGTGAAGAAAACTTGTGTTTGTATAAAACTGTAAGAAATGTTTAGAAGTATTTACTGTGCTATTTTTTAACCCATGTTCTGGTTAGGTACAGAATCGTATTGCCCAATTTTATCTCTAATCCTCTTTAACTCAATATTTATGAATGAATTTTGATGCAGTTTTTACTATGGTAAGGGATATTTATTTCTGCTGTTATAAAATTTATATTAATAGATAATTTACTCTGTTCATTTCTGTTGATAATTTGTTAAAACATGGACTAGCATTACATGCTATGAAACCACGATGAACCACACCTAATTACTAGTGTAACATATACATGCTAAAAGCATGAGTATCGTGTATAATTTATTCAATTATCAGTTTGATGTAACTATGAGAGTTATTTTTTAAAGACGTGTCACATTTAATTATTCTGGCCAATTTCTTTCGCTTTTTTTATCTGAAATGAAATTTTTCATTAATGCGGCTTTTCAACTTTTCATAAGGCCTTAAATATTCTTTCCTATTTTAATGCATTCTATATTTTTTCTAGACGCGTTTTAGGTGGATTGTTTTTTCCAGATATTCCATTCTCTGTCACATCTCACGTGTTATATCTTTTTCCTTAAATTCCTCATTGTCCATTTACGCTTTATGGAGAAAATATCTTCTTTTGTAGTTTCGAAAATCACATTTTTCCAGTTCACATTTTCTATTCTCTAGTTTTACCAAGTTCCTCAAAGTACTATATACCCTTTAAACATATTTCTCGGTATGATTTTATAGGGTGAAATAGTTTATTAGGTAATATTCACCTTGTTTTATTTGACTTACGAGTACGTTAAAAATTTCTAACTATAGTAATGTTAATCCCTATACAAACAGTTTCACTATAAAATGTATCGTGCGCTTTTCTAATTTATTTTCTTATCTAGCACAATATTTAATGCGTTACTCAATTCATCTCTTGCAATGATTCTCCATAGTATATCTTCATTGATTTTTTTATTCCTTGTAAAAAAAATTTTAAATGTGCAAAAAAATTAGGTTTTGAAAAAATTATCGACGCTGTTGTCATAATTTCTTGTATTTTGCTGTAAAAATTTAATAAGTTAATTTTATTTCCATATTAAAAATAAAGACACCCACAAATACCAAAGATACTTTTAAAGTTTGAATTACGTATAATTACAAATCAAATCGAATTATTCGTTAGAATCGTATTAAACATTTTTGAATATAAAAACATTAGCAACAACTCTTTTCATTAAGGTAAAATTAGAATATTTTCTTCTCTAATTTAAATTTTAGTATTTATAAAAATAAAAAGTTTAATAACTTTTGATAAAATTACCTAAAAACTGTCTTGATATTATTTATATAAAAAAAATCTGTATTCTATAATACTCATCATTTACGACCAAATATTCAGCATTTTAGGAGATAATTTGCTATGAACATATTTATTTACTGCAAATTTATATCAATACTTTCTTTTTCCTGTTTTTATTCTCAAGCCATTTTAGTTCAAGTGGGTTCATCATATTTAGTGATGTTTTTCCTGCAGTTATTGATAATTACCTTAAATATTCCCCAAATGGCCACTACCTATCTTTTTGTTTCTCTCTTCTCTTGCAAAATAATTTTCTTATCTCAAGTAACATAGAAGGAATTTAAATCTTTTATAAGATATATCGAATCAAAATATCTTTTCACGATAACCATCCATTCTAAGTAATTTTTCACAATTAAAACGATTAGCTTCCACCACCCGAAACAGAAATAAAAATCCGTTAATACAGCAGATTTATGTGATATCCGTAGCTCTGGTGTACCTTTCTATAGAGTATATTATATATTTCCAAGTCTTTTTTTAAATACGGTAACACTTGTGTGTCCTGGTAGCTGCGTAGCAATATTACAACTAGTCGTAAATACCGACTGGCAAAAAAGTGACTTGTTCCATTTGGTGAATTTGAATTTTTCTTCACTAAGCAACTTATTATTTGTCCGGTTTTCCATTACTTTCTCCTTGTTCATTTTCTATCTTCAGTTACAATTTCCATCCAACTTTTGACTTCATTAACTTTCTTAAGAGAGTTTTAGGATGATAAAATTTCGCCGTAGTTCTCAAATTTCGTCGAATTTGATTTTTTTTTGCATGATGAGTTACGCTGAGATATCAGTAAATAAATTTATCTTCGTTAGAAGCGAGTTCCTTGTTAAGGGAAGTTATACGGAACTTGAGATTTAATATCTTCTAATGTCCTAACTATATAGTTATCGCTTTTTCTTTATATCTTAATATAAAGGATACAATATGAAACAGAACACTGTTTTATAAAAACTTGGAGGTAGTATATAAATAATAAATCGAAGACTGATAAAATTGTTAATAATGCATGTCTCATAGATTAGAATTAAGTATAATTACCTACCAATCTGCCCTTATAACAGAGCCATGAATTTGAGCGAATGCTACATTGATGTGCGAATTTGTTCCAATAGAAAGCTATTCAGCAATTTACGGAAGCACAGAGATAATATGAAAAATTATCTCAATAGTTATATAGTCATTAGAAATCTATTCAGCAATTTATGGAATCGCAGAGATAATTTAAAAAGTTGTCACAATAGTCACAAGATCTCGGGTTAACAGACATATACATCACCACTTTTGGGTTAAATATGGATAGATAAGGATAAATATTCTGTCTATCCATATTTCTATATATATATTTAAGCACTTATGATTATTTAAAATATTTGTGTTAAAATATTTACAAATTTTAATTTTTTAAAACGCAAATATATTGCCTATTACATCATTTACAAGCGTCAAACATGGCTCATATTTCAAAGATCATAAGATAAAGGATGCAATATGAGGGAAAATATTTCTTGCATATGTTACGGCAAATATATAAAAATACTACCTAAAACTATAATTTTTTTTTCCCTTATTATCAACCCTCTCTCATCATCTATAGAATTTATAAAGAAAAGCAATTCGATTACTTAATTTTGCCCTCATATTCCATATAACTGCTCTCACTCCGCAAAACACCGAACTACATGGCGTCACATCGCGAAAGCGGAAGTGGCGAAGGAACCGGCTGAATCGTGATCACGACCACTCTATCAAGAGTGCACGACTAAGAAGAAGAAGAATTCCATATAAATAAAAATATAATAATTAAAATTGGTAATATCTTCAACAAGAGATTTTTTGTGAAAAACAGCTCTGACAAGCAAAAAGATAAGTAAGTGATCTTAAGCACGTAGGTGATTTTTATAAGGGTTTCGTTTTTCTTCTCAGGTACAGAAAACAAAAATGAAGCATATTATATGTTTAGCTGACATAGTTTCCCGCAATAGAGCATTTGCCTTCAATAGTATGACCTGCTAAATTTGCGCGAAAACTGTATTTTTTTAATTAAATTCAACATACCCAAAACTATCTAAGGCATTCACATTTAGACAGATCATAGATCTATATATATATATATATATATGTAATTACCTTACAGTCCTTCAAATTGATTTGAGTTTTTTGTGCTTAGCAGGAATGTATTTTTAGTGTTCTGTGTCTTAGAACAAAAAAAAATACCAAACCCTTATTGTATTCTTTTGTCATATCTCTGTCTTCTAATATTATGTTATAATTGATGTCAAGTACTAAAGACATATCTTAATTATATGATATTTTTTCAAAGTTTCAAAGCTAAAATATTATGGTCTATGACCACACAGTCCTTTAAAAAATATTTCAAACTCATTACAATAAAATGACACGATTTTTCAATTATCATACATTTTGATACTGACTTATTCATCTGAACTATTCAGGATTCTTCCCGTTGACATAGGATCTTGTAGTTGTAGTACAAAGGAAGGTCGCGTAAAGGAAATTAACTATAAAAAGGAAAATAACCATACAATTATATTTTGAAATGGTATTTTATTAATAATAATTATTACACCACAATCAAATTTTTTATGCTTTGGTTTCGGTCTTATTTATATTAAGTACGTTCTTATTAAAGTTTACGATAATGTAATATACTGGGACGGAAGCTTCAGAGGAGGAGTTCTACTCGCACTTTTCCATATTGTTTCAAAGTTTCAAAGCTAAAATTTTAGTACGCATTTAACACATTCTTTATTTTGACAGATTAGTAATGAAAAGATTTATTGTTAATTTGCAATACATACAAGCAAATGGAAATAATTGAGAAAATACATAAATCTAATTTAACTAAACTTTTTGTGCCGATGAATTTTTAACAAAATTCATCTCCGCTCTTCAGTGTTTTGCTAATTTTAATTAATTCGTCGCCTAAGCCTAATTTCAAAACTATCCTTGTTACGTGCTCACTTAACAACATAAATTTCGAAATTAACCATTTACTGGCAATTGAAGTCGCTTAAGCTTCTCAATTATAATAAAGCTTTATATAACCTTTCATTTGACCTAGGAAAGTTGTAATATTTATTTAGTAGGTTGTGTTTTGATATTGAATTGTGTGCTCTAATTTTAAGTTTTGAGATTTGAAGACAATGAGGAAATCGGATTTCGACGCCAAAAGTCTAGCGAATGGATACTATTCTGAAAACGTTTATCCATATTTTACTTGTATAAAACTTTACTTTTAATATTAATTATTTGATTTATATTTTCAGTATACTTTCAGTTACTTGAGTAAATTAAGCTGTTGTGCGCTGTTAGCTTTCTTTCGGGAAGAATAAATTAATTTTTGTTAAACCTAATAACAAGTAGTTAGGCAAATTTAAGATATTATACCCTAAATCTATAAAACGAATTTTGCGTTGCTTTGTCCTTGTTAGGGTTAGAAAAAGCTAGTTAGGAAAATATACTCAAAACCTCCACACATAATTCATGAGCCTGAATTCCTCGCCCTGTAGAAATACCGTATGAACATATCCTGTAAACCTTTGAATATACATCAAGAAACCTTCCTTGTCCAAAATAATTTTATTATTTCATGTCAAATTAAAATGTTTCCAATATAATTGAGAAAAATGCCTTCTGCAACTTAAGCTGTATAAGGTTAATGCGATTTGTCTGGTTACAGCAATTTGCCAGTAGCGCACTCACGCACAGTTCTTTGCTTTAACTGCTCTCACGTACAGCAGTGTAAATATATACATATTGTAGTTTGTTTTAGAATTAATGCATTTATGAATTGAATTTAGGCGAAAAAACTTTATGCGTAATATGTGTTAACACTGACAAAATTCTAACCAATTAATCTCATTCGTTTTCATTTTGCAAAACTAATCTACTAGCTGTAGAGATCCGACTTCGTGTGCGAGGGAATTGGCATAAAAATATGTGTAATATCCATATAAAAAGTATCCTATATGTTATTTGAGGGTATAAGCGATCACCATACTAAATTTTATTAAAATCCGTGCAGTATATTTTGCATGATTAACAAACAAATTAACGTACAGAGAGAAGGACAGATATAAAAAGAAATTTTCTGGCTACTGTTATTATTCCATGCAATAAATAAATCATTAATTTTAAAATATTTTTTATGTACAGAATTTGCTCTGTTACAATTTTATTACATGGATTAATTAATGCGTTATTCACCTGGTGCAATGAAACAGGTTCTACCGTCATGAATAAGAGAAATGTTTGATGAGCCAGAATATTGTTCGATTCTTATGAATTTCGACTCACGTTTTATAGCGGTATATATATGAACATTCCAATGATATTATAAGTACTTACTTATCTACGTCTATTAAAAATATTTAAATGTATTTTAGTTAATAATAAAAATATTTAAATGCATTTATTTAAACTACATTTAAAATTTTACAAATGCATACAAATTTTTATCTGTAAAAGATATTGGATTCATAAAAATATGATTAATATATTATTAGACATAAATTTTGTCTCCGATAAGAGTTATATTATTTTTTGTTCCTATCATCCTCGCTACATTTTGTAGTGCTAGAAAATATATCTACTAGAGATGATAGATGACCGACCGCAATAGAATCGACAACTTCTAAATGTCCTGCTAGAGGGGGATCTTAGGGACCGAATAGAGATATATAAAATGACTTGTTTAATTAAGAAGCTATTCCGAAATTTGCGAAAGTGCAGTAATAAATTTAAAAAGTTTTCACGAGTACTCGGTTTCACAGATAAACACGTTACAGTTCATAGTTCAAATATAAAAACTAAAAAAATACTCAGAATTCAAAAGACGTTCGACACTATCCGCCTCCCGTAAGTCCCCGAATATTTTCGACTTACTGTCACCGGCTTGTGTGCAAAAGAATGCAGGGGCGTTGCTTTGAGCAAAATCCGAGATGCGCTTGGCACTTCATTACACGATACTTTACACGCTGCTGAGAATTTGAAATTATAAACAAATATCATAAAAGAAAAAATATTTTATAAAGGGAGCCATAATCTTTAACCCTGAAAAGCCGTTTCAAGAAGAAATTGAAAGTAACTTCGAAATAATGATTGAATTCATATAATTAAGTAAATATTTATTTTTATATGTAAGTTCACCTCAACTGTACTATTTTACAAGGCATACATAGGAATATATAAAAACACAGTAATAATACATTTTATATAATTTCTCCTATAATATAATCAAAAAGAATCATAAAAAATCGACTTGCTTAAACGCTAAGTGAATAAATTTTCAAATAACTGTAAATACACATAATAATATTTCTTAGTAAGTGAAAATGTAAATATCACAAAGCAAAACTTTAGAAATGAGCGAATTTTCAAAGTCAACAATTTGTTGAAATTATTTTAATTGTGCTCGAAACTTTTAACGAGATTAAAGTTCTCTCTATTAGTTCCGGCCTTATTTAAAAATATTCGCCTTCAAATATTTCTTTTAAAACTATAACGTAAATATTATTTCCGATGATAACGTTGATATTTCATCAAAGGCCGAGAACGTGTGCCTTGATTGTGCCTCTTTGATGTCGGAAAATACAATGTTTTGTAGTAAAGATATGATAATTGTATGTAGCTTTGTTAGATAGATTAGTCGTGCCAATGTCCTGATGTTACGTTAAGATGGAAGATAATATCACGCATTAAGTTTCTAAACAATAATTAATTTTTAACTGACTTTTGGTTTCACTCGTACATAATTACGTAAGTAAACTTATGGAAAAAATTTATGGAATTCTAATGATAATAAATATACCATCAAGTTGATATATTGATGAAAGTGGGAGGTGATCATGGAAACTTCTCAGTGATCAACAGTAAAAACATCGAGTTTAAACTTGTTGCGCTTATCACAATGAGTCCTCTGATGACATATTAAAATTAGTAGGGTCTGATGACCGAGGAGAAATTTGGTTATGGAAATTTTTATAGTTTAAAAATAAACACATCAATATTGAGGTCCTTCAATTTGTCCCAATGACTCTTCTTGTTTGAAAGGCGAATTGCTTAGTTTTTCTTTTTTCACCAAATTCTTCGTTTTTTCTTTTTATTCCTTCGATCTTCTAAATCCACTAAATTTCATTCGCTATGTAAAAACGTATTTATGAAAAATACATCGCAAGTTGGGAAGAAAATTATAATTTTTGGCGCAATGGCATAACTATTGTTATACTGTGAGTGACTTATAGAAAAAAAAAAGTTCTCAGTTAAACTTACCACTATAATAGTTTGTTTTATTTAATTCCAGGGGTATCGGTCATTATTTTTCAAAAAGAGTATTTAATTTTTCTTCTTGTACCTTTATAACCGCAAGTTTGGCAAATATTTTACTAGTTTTATTAAAAAAAATTTAATGTAGAAATAATAATTAAAATCTACTAGCGAAAGGAAAAAAATATATAAATATCACGGGAAACTCTATATATTTTCTAGGGTCAGATTATTGCCGAAATTTTTGTCTGACTTACGGTTAAAAGAAAAAACTTATTTAACATTCCCCCCAGGAAAAGGTATTCCTATCTGTCCATCTATTTTCTTATAATTGTAGTTATATTGGATGTATTTTGATACAGTTTTCAGCACCATTTGGGGTTTATATCCTGAAAGATTTCATGTTTAAAATATCCGTTTACGTGATCAGGTTACAGAACTATATTAATATTTGCAAGACGAGTTCTAGAAATAGGCCAAACACAGAGCGCTACATAAGCACGAGAACGGCCTTAGGAAATTTTTTTAATTAAATGATAGAAGAAATTTTAAATTTGGTCCTTTTACCTCTAAATTCCATTTCTTTTATTTCTCGTCGTAGCGATATATTTTCACTTAATTGCTTGGAAGATCTATGAAATTATTTAACACTGATCGTAAATAATGAAACAACTGAAGATATGTTCTGTTTATTTCAACAAACAAAATACTCGCTTCTAAATATTTACAATCGATTGATCAAACAATTCGCCACACAACCTTAATACCGTACGACGTTAAGCCCATTGAGGCCAAATATATTTAATGAAAAATATAATACATTTATGTTATTAAATTTACCTTAACATCATACGCCTAACTAAGCAGTTAGGAGAACCCGCCCTAAACTGCTAATGTTTCATGAGGGATCAAAATTTCCATTGATATTAATTACCTGAACGGAAAGCCATAACGCATACAAATATTACAACATGTAATTCGATCCCTATGAAAGCGGTAAAAGAATTATTTTGCTTAAATGTTATTAAAACATAAACATGTTGCAAAGCTTCGTAAAATTTTATGCACGTCGTTGACAGTGTGCGTTTTAAGGTTCGGATATACAGAATATTGTGTCAAACATGAAATTGAAAACTCTTCAAATTAAATTGAAAACTAAATAAAATATTTTTGAAATAAAACAAATACGTATAAGATAATAATAATCTATGGGATTTTTCCATCTAGGTACATTCTCTTGAAACGGGTCTGTGGTCTAGAAATATAATAATAGACGAGTAAAATAGAGGAAAATATCATATTTACAAATATGATATTTTCCTCTAAAATATCATATTTACAAATATGATATTTTTCTCTAGAAAAAAAGTTAAAGGTTTCAAACAAACAAATTCTATCTTTGCTAATATCCCACCTGAAGATGTTGTAATACAACGAAACCTAGGTCGTAGTAAAGAAATTAAAAAAAGTAGAAATAATACTACATCACGTAGTTTCATTTAAGTGTGAATAATGAATTTCCACAAAACTAACGCCAAATATATTCAATATCCATTCTAAGTAATTCTTCAAAAACGTATATATATATATATATATACACACACACACATATATATATATATATATATATATATATATATATATATATATATATATATATATATAAGCACAGGTAAATATTTAAAAGTACATGGTATTTGTATTAAAATATTTACAAATTTTAAACTTACAAAATGCAAATATATTTCCTGATACTTCATTCACAAGCGTAAAACGTGGCCCATATTTGAAAAATCGTAAGATCTAGGATAACTACTTGCCATGGTTTTCCAACAACCTCTGATGAACTTCTAAAAATCCTTTTTTGATAAGTTCAGGTTGAGTAGTTCAGGTTAACATATTTCTGGCATATTTTCCAGTAAATAAATAAGAATATACTACCTAAAACTATAAAAAAGATATTTTTTTTCCCTTATCATTAACCCTGTCACACCGTCTATAGAATTTAAATAAAAAAACAATTCGATTACTTAATTTTGTTCTTTTATTCCATATAAATATTTTTCAAACATATACTGAACCCTTGTAGTACCATTTTGTCGTATTTCTCTCTTCAAGGACTTTTCTCATACTTGAGATATTAAGTTGAAATTAATGTCAAATACTATGGTCTGTGACCTCGCAGTCCTTTGCAAAATGTTTCAAACTCAGTGCAATAAAATAACATGGTATTTCAATTATCATATATTTTGATACAAACTAACTCTTCTGAACTATTCAGGATTCTTCCCGTTGATCTTGTAGTTTGGTACGAAGGAAGATCGCGTAGCCCCACTAAAGGAAAATAACCATAAAATGAAATTTAAAATGGTTTTTAGAATTATTACATTGCAAACAATTTTTGATGCTTCGGTTTCTGTTTTTATTTATATATTACGTACGTACTTATTATGGTTTACGTTAATATTATATACTGTTACGGAACAGGAGTTCTATTCGCACTTGTCGGTGTCTATCAAAGTTTCAGATTGTTCAATTAAGATTGTTCAGTGATGAAATGATTTATTATTACACTGCATTATATACAAGTAAATGGCAATAATTGAGAAAATACATAAATCTAATTTAACTGAAACTTACATATCAATTTTTCTTTATAAATGAAAAAAAGTTAAAGGTTTCAAACAAACACATTTCTCGTGCCACCTTTTATTTTTAGTGCTGATGCATTTTTAGCAAAATTCATCTCCGCTCCTTCAATATTTAGCTAATTTTAATTAATTAGTCAACTGGTCCTAATTTCAGAACCATCCTTGTTACGTGGTCATTTAAGACCATAAATTTTGAAATTCATCATTTACCGGCATTTGACGTCGCTTAAGTTTCTCAATTATAATAAAGTTTTATAACCTTTGATTGTACCTATGAAAGTTGTAATATTAGCTAATTTTAATTGATTTGTCAACTAGTCCTAATTTCAAAACCATCCTTGTTACGTGTTCATTTAAAACCATTAATTTCGAAATTCATAATTTACTGGCAATTGAAGTCGCTTAAGCTTCTGGATAAAAATACAGTTTTATAACCTTTCGTTTGACCTAGTAAAGTCTTAATATTTATTTAATAGTTCGAGTTTTGATGTTGAATTTTATGCCCCGATTTCAAGTTTTGGGTTTTCAAGACAATAAGAAAATCGGGTTTCGACATCAAAAGATTAGCTAATGGATATTATTCTGAAAACGTCTATTCATGTTATGCTTGTTTCAAATTAAACTTTTAATAAAATGTTTTATTATTTGATTTAAATGTTTAGTATACTTTCGGTTACTTGAGTAAGTTAAGCTATTGTGCGCTATTAGCTATTCTTCCGGGAAGAATTAATTATTTTTGTTTAATAATAAAAAAAGGCTAATTATTCAAGGTTTTGCACTAGTAAGGATTAGAAAAAGTTTATTAGGAAAATATAATATTAACCTCTTGCAGGTGGAAAAATATTCCATGCGCCAGAACCCTCGCCCGGTAGAAATAACTCGGTACCGTGTAAACATATCCTGAACACCTTTGAAATACATTAAATATTTTATATCAAAAATCGAAATCATTTATAGTTATACTTCGTAATTTAAATATTAATACTTTAACAGTACTCGGAATAAAAAAGACGTTGTACACTGTCCGCCTCCGCGGAGATCTCGAATAATTCGACTTACTGTCATCGGCTTAGTTAAAAAAGATTGCAGCGGCTTTGCTCTGGACCAAATCAGAGATGCGTTCGGCGCTTCATTACACGGCGCCTTAATAAGTGCAGAGAATATGAAATTATATAGAAACATCATAAAGGGAAAAAGTATTTTACAAAGGTAGCCACAATCCTTAACCTTCAAGAACAATTTGAAAGTAACCTAGAAATAATGATTGAATTCATACAGTTAAGTAAATATTTATTTCGATATATAAGTTCACCCCTACTGTGTTATTTTATAAGACATACATGGAAATATATAAAAACACAATATTAATACCTTTCAAATAAATTCTATTATTACATAATCTTATATAATAAATTCTATTATAGCGTAATAACTTACTTAAATACTGAATGAATAATTTTCCTAATAAATATAAATAACTGTAATAATTCTAAGTAAATGAAAATGTAAATATCACGAATCAAAACTTTAGAAATGAACGAATTTTCAAAGTCAGCACTCGTCTGATGAAAATATTTTAATTGTGCTCGAAACTTTTAACGAGATTAAAGTTCTCTATATTAGTTTCTGCCCCATTTAAACGTAAATGTTATTTCCGATAATAACGTTTTAATTTCATCAAAGGCTGAGAACGTTTGCCTTGATAGTTCCTCTTTCACGTCGGAAAATACAATGTTACAATGTTTTGTTAGCAAAGATATAATTGTTTGTAGCTTTGTTAGATAGATTAGTCGTGCCAATGTCCTGATGTTACGTTAAGTTGGAAAAGTATATCACGTATTGAGCTTCAAAACCATAATGAATTTTAACTGACGGTCAGCTTCACTCGTACGTAATTACGTGGGTAAACAAATTTTGTAATAGTTTTTCAAACACTTCCAATTCTTTTTTCATTTTAAAAATTTGCAAATTTATGGAGTTCTAATGATAATACAATAGTATGGTACCATCGAGTTGATATATCGATGAAGGTGGGAGGTGATCGTGGAAACTTCTCAGTGATCAACAGTAAAAACATCGGGTATGAACTTGTTTCGCAAGTCAAAATGAGTCCTCTGATGACATTAAAAATTAGTCCCTACTAATTTTTAATAAAATTAACTGATGACCGAGGAGGAATTTGGTTATGGAATTTTTTATTGTTTAAAAATAAATACATCAATATTGAGGTCTTTCAATTTCTCCCAATGACTCTTCTTGTTCAAAAGGCGTATTGCTTAGTTTTTCTTTTTATAACAATTTTCTTATTTATTATGAAATTTGTTCCAGATTATAAACAAATTTCGTAGGGTAACATGAAATTAATTTCAATCAGTTAAAATATCAGCCGGCTGTAGTCATTAATAATCGGCATTACTTCGGTCATCTACTCTCACATCACATCACTATATGAAAATGTATTTATGAAAAATACATCGGAAGTTTAGAAGAAAATTATAATTTTTTAGTGCAATGGCATAACTATTTAAGTGATGATTTAAGTGACTTATACAAAAAATAACATTATCAGTTGGTTTTTTCTTTTTATATCTCACTATTATTTACGTACAATGGATGCACCGATTTCAAATAAATTGTTTAAGCTGCATAAAAAAAAGTGCTACTGTGGAATAAAACTAAAACGCATTTTTATAAAAAAGTACCACTAATGAACTTATTTTGTCATATCGTATAAATCATAAACTTACCAATTCTTAAGAACCCACAATAATAGTTTGTTTTATTTTATTCCAGGGGTATCGGTCATTATTTTTCAATAAATTGTATTTAATTTTTCTTCTTATACCTTTATAACCGCAAGTCTGGCAAACAGAACGTGATGTTTAAATTTTGTTTTCCTTTTCCTAATTTTAATCATTAGTTCTACGTGAAAATGTTGTTGGTAAAAGTAGCAACTTTTATCAACAAAATTTTCACATAGAACTAATTATTAAAATCAGGAAAAGGAAAAACATTTTAAATATCACAGAAAACTCTGTATACTGCAACTTTCTAGGCATAGATTGTACACGAAATTTTTATCTGACTTACGGTTAAAAGGAACATTTATTTCACATTCCCACCAGGAAAAGATATTCCTGTCTGTCCATCTATTCTCTTATAATTGTAGTTACATTGAATGGATTTTGGTGCAGGTTTCAGCATCATTTGGGGTATATATCCTGCAAGATTTCATGTATAAAATATCACTTTACGTGATCAGGTTTTAGAACTATATTAATATTTGCAAAGCGAGTTTTAGAAATTGGCCAAGCACAAAACGCTATGTAAGCGCGAGGTCAGCTTCAGGAATAGCAAATTTTTTTTTTTAAATTATTGAAGGACGAAATTTTAAATTTGGCCCTTTTGAGGTCCGAATTTCATTTCTTTTATTCGTCATCCTAGCGATATATTTCCATTTAATTGCTTTGAAGATCTATGAAATTATTTAACACGCCCCGTAAATAATGAAACGATTGAACGATATGTCCTTTTTAATTCAACAAACAACATACTCCCTACCAAAAATTTACAATCGATTGATCAAACGATTTGCCATACAACCTTAATACCATACACCGTTATACCCATCGAGGTCAAATATATTTATTGAAGAACATTACACTCGAGCTATTTAAATTTACCCTAACATCATACGCCTAAGTAAGCACTTAACACCTTACATTTAGGCGAACCCGCCCTAAACTGCCGATTTTTCAGGAGGGATCAAAATTTCGATTGATATTATTAACGTGAACAGAAAGTCCTAATTGCTGCAAAGCCATAACACATATAACGCGTTTCCTATGAAAGGGTTCGAAAAATTTATACCCTTATTTTGCGTAAAGGTTATTAAAATATAAACAAGTGATGTAAAGCGTCGTAAAATTGTATGCAGGACAATGAGTGTTAAAGTTCGTTGAAATAGAATACTATGTCAAATATTGTGTACATAATAAATATGGTATGACAAAATATTTTCATCAACAGAACGAATACATAGAAAAATGATGATCTATGAAATTTTTCCAATCTAAATAAATTCTCTTGAAGTTGAACTATCGTCTATAAATATAATGATTGACGAGTAAGACAGAGGTTCAGCAAAGCATCGTATTAACTCATTCTGCCGATTAAGAATGCAAAGTTTGTTAGTGAGTTATCAATTATCCCTCCAGTCGATGCTTTATTTTTTTGTGGTTACTGTAACCTCTTTTTATGCGAGATAATATCTTATATATTATTTTTCAGAAAAAAATTATATGTTTCGGCTTTACGATATAAGGATTATAAAACCGATTTTTCGTCTTTCTAATAGGAAATTTAACTCATCTAAAGGTATTGTGTCAGACAATTTAAATCAGAAATGAAATTTTATTAAGATTATTTATTATTACAAGTTAATTTAACAAAACTAGTTGTTTTCATGCCATGTGAATACTTTTTTACTCAACAAATCTACTATAAATAAAGTTACAAATGGCCATTAGCATGTCCTTGTTAATTTTTTTTTCATCAGCATTCCAGAAAAATTGTTAATTTGTGTTTGTTTTTGATCCCTTTTCCGTACACTAAATTATAAAATAATTTCAATGAGCTAATTAATATTTCTTTATTCCTTAAATTTTAAACCTCTCATACCATATCAATTCATTTATTACTTGAAGCGTTATCATTTGCCAAATATAAGTGATCTATATTTAAATGAGCCAGAATAAAATAAGAGGAATATGTATTCAGAAATCAACAATTTCGCAGATAGCATTACACAATCTTCATTTTTAATCGTCGTGTTGTCGCGTGTGATAGGAACTTTACGAGTGTATATAAATATTTAAGTCCGAACGACTAAATAACCGTTACTCTCCGTGTTAAACACGATAATGATAATTAGGGCCGGGTTAGCAGATGGTGAGCAAACCCTGGTCAGTATAGTAGGCTTCGAATTACTAATAAATTTAAAAAAAAATTGAACTTTCGAGTACAGGTTAGCGATTATAGACATTGTGTTACTCTGAGCTTCGCAATATTTAGGATCACATAAGTTAATAGGAATCATTTACGAATTAACTTGGTTATAACTCTTAGTTCCAGTTTGAATTTCTAAATTTCACTATACCATATATTTATAAAGTACAGCTTGACCACCATTTATCAAAGGGCACGGAGAGAGATTGTGGTCGTTACTTTTATTCAGACCGTCACAATTTTTTCACCTCTGTCATGTTTTTTCTCAACTATTTTCTATAATATAGATGACATTGATCAGTCTTAATGTACAGCCCTTAATTAATGATGTCATTTGTTAAAATTAAAACAACTTTTGAATTTTTTCAGTTAATTATCCAAACTAAAACTGTATCTAATTCTCTTTTTTTCTTTTTATATCAAGGGTCTTGATTTCATTGAACATTAATTAGAGAAATTGAAACATCCTCAAAGTCCATGTATTCATTGTATTATTCATCTCAAATTATTCAATTTTATTTTTCACGCCTCATGTGGAAATAGACGACTGTTCTCACCCACATACATTTATAAACATACATAAATATATATATATATATATATATATATATATATACGTCAATTTATGTGTATGTATGCGTGCGCGCGCGCGCGTGTTTGAGTGCACGTGCACGTTTGTTTATGGGTGTGGGTGTTTATTTGTATACATGTGCTCCCTGTTCCATTGAATAATCAGTGCAACTTCATTATAATTTTATGTTTATAGCACTCGGTGGTCACGATATTAGATTACGTTCTGAATCCTCGCCTTCTCCTTGTATGAAACCTTTTTACCTCCCGTATAGATATTCTTTTAGGTCTCATTTGAATAGCAAATATTCCACACGCATAATTTTTGGACCACGGTTAGAAAGGAATATATTTCGTCAGAAAATGGAATTTTGTGTTTGGTAAAAATCAAATGGTTATCGTCATATTTAGATTTTTTAACTAAAAAACGACTTGTTTCTTTGGCACAATAATAATTAATGATGTCATTTGTTGAAATTAAAACAACTTTTGAATTTTTTCAGTTAATTATCCAAACTAAAACTATATCTACTTCTCTTTCCCTTTTTATATCCAGGGTCTTGATTTCATTGAACAGGAATAAGACAAATTAAAACATCCTCAAAATCCATGTATTCGTTGTATTATTCATCTCAAATTATTCCATTATATTTTTCACGCCTCATATGGAAATAGATGACTGTTCTCATCGACATACATATATACATACATACATATATATATATATATATATATATATAAATATAAATATATATATATATATATAAATATAAATATATATATATATATATATATATATATATATATATATATATATATGTCAATTTAGGTGTATGTGTGCGTGCGCGATCCAGGATGGCAAATGACCGAGTAGAAAAAGTTTCGTATTTGAAAATGAGAGCTTTTTTATATCTACTTAAGCTTTATAAGGGTGCCATGGTCGATTAATAACCCTTGTAATTTCATCAGCCATACTTATAATGCCAACAAAGCTAATAAAACACAAACGATTTTAAGGATGTCTCCACGACATATAATATGGGGATGAATTTATTTCGCGTACCCCTTCATGTAGGGTAAAAATGATTCTTGAAGTCTTTTAAAAATACTGGGTTTAAATTTTGAATTTATCTTGAAAACTTTTATGAATTCTTTACAAAATATTAAGCTTCAAAATGGTATTTTTTTAGAATTGCGTGTTCCACCCCCTCTTAGCTAAATTGTTATTTTTGAATTTCTTTAACGTTTTGGCAATAGTAGTATACACAACTAAATAAAATGAGTATGCCGTGTAGCGCTTGACCGCCAGTGAAAGCATATGTATTGTATATACTCACACACACGCACACACACACACACACACATATATATATATATATATTTATATATCATATATAAATATATATATATATATATATATATATATATATGTATATTTATATATATGTTTGTATATATTATGTTTATTAAAGACATACTAAGGATATATTTAAATTCTCTTCTATATACGGTGAGACAAAAACAATATTTAAAAAAAAATTATTATAAACTTAAATCTTAATATGCGTCTAAATAGGTACAAAATCTCGTCATGCCAAATTTTTCTGAACTATATTACCCCACGACACTTATAGAAATTTATGTAATTTTTCATATTTTTCAAATATTTCAATTTTTTCCTGTACCTTCTACGAACATCTTTTACGGTTGTACTCATTTTACTTGTTATAATAAACTTTCCGAATAACCTCTTGACATAAATATCAATTATTAAGTTAATAATATTAGGTTTATTCAATGTATAAAACAACACATCCAGTTAAATTTTGTAGGTCGCAATAATATCAAATTTAATATGATTGTGCTAAAGCTACCTGGTTTAATTTAAAAGTATCTGATAGTTTATTTCAAACAACTGACACATATTTATACTCGTCTCCGAATATGTCGTTTTAACATGCACTCGTTTCCTACTTTACTAGTTTGACGAAGAACACACTTTACATGCCTAATGTCTAAGTATGTAGTTATTTATTTGAGAAAAAACATGACAGAGGTGAAAAAATTGTGACGGTCTGAATAAAAGTAAGGACCACAATCTCTCTCCGTGCCCTTTGATAAATGGTGGTCAAGCTGTACTTTATAAATATATGGTATAGTGAAATTTAGAAATTCAAACTGGAACTAAGAGTTATAACCAAGTTAATTCGTAAATGATTCCTATTAACTTATGTGATCCTAAAACTGTGAAACTTTACTATATTCAATTCAGATATATATGATGTAACTTAAATCAAATATAAGTGCTGGCGATAAGAATTACTTTTACTACCATTTAATATAATTCTGTACGTCATTTAAACAATAGTTCCAACACTATAATTATTAAAAATTGTTTCAACGGAGTTGCAATATGTGGAAGTTTCAAATTATTGCTATAATTTTCAACAACGTTTAGGTAAACCTTTAGTAACACAGATCTCACATGAATTTGAAATTACTAGCTTTGCTTATGAGGGTAAGGTTACTCATTGTTGGTATATTCAACAAGATCTTATATAATACTCTGTAAACAAAACTTTTTGAATTCATACAATTTGTTCTAACTGACAACCATACAAAGTAGGAAATTAGAAAACTTTATAAATTCATTTGCCCCCTTCATATTTTGTTTATTTTTCTTAGTTTTAAATATTAAAGTGTGCGAGCAATAATATACTTTATAAATATACTAACTTTTATTAACATTCTACTCGACGTATAAACCTCCACACTGAACTTTTCACTAACACCCCACAGGACGTTTAAATGCCATTATTTTCAAAAAACAAATGTCATTATTTTCTTTAGAAACCTATACGGGTATTATACGTCATCTCTTTTCCAAAAGTCAGTTTTTATGTCAAACGGTTTCTGAGAAACGTGAATGAGATCGATAAATAGACCCATAAATATTGAAATATATATCAAAGGGGTCCATTTCCTTTTTAATTTTTTGAGGTATGCAATCTGGAAAATTGTGTTAGTGTAAATCTACATAAACTCTTCCACATGGGTGAAACTTAAAGAAATTTAACAGAGTTTGAAGATTTAACAGAGTTTGATTATTTTGAATATGTAAGTAATAGGTAAGTTTACCCATATCTTCTTTCAAAACCATGGGAAGTTGGGGAAATATATGATTAAATTTATGCAATTTTTAAGTATTTATTTTAAACAAAATTGGTTTTAATATAAGTTAATATAAACTCTTCTTATGTATTAAATAAAACAATGAAAGATTTATAAATCCGTTGTGATTTTGAAGGTTTAAGTAATAGGTACGTTTCTTTGTAAATTCTTTCAACAAAGACGGAAGTCGAGGAAGTATAGACTATCTTAAAAAAACATTAAACAGGAATTAAATTTTGGAATAACGTAATATGTGATACACTCAATAACTCATAATTATTGAATGTATCTTGCCTCACTTTATTTTGTATCTAAGTAGGTCGTAAAAATTCTGAAGGAAAGTTTAATTTTATTTTATAAAAACTGCAGAATTATATCCCATTCGACAAGATGACGAGAGTGTCAGCATTCTAAACTCGTTTAACCTTGGAAAATGAACGTAGGTCAAATCGACGTACGTGCTTTTGAAATTAATCTCTTTATCGCTTGCTATTGGTAACACTGTGCTCATTTTTTGGCCAACTATGTGGTTCCGTAGTGCTTTTAGTGAGACACGCATTGCTCGGGAAACTGCGCTAATTTTGCAGATAAACATTTGCTTAAGTAAAATGTTACCACATGTCAAGATAACCTGAAGTTATCCTTTCGACTACTTTTCTCGTAGTGTGTTGGTAATATTTTCTGTAAACATTTTTGACAAAATTCTTACATATTTCTGTCTGTCTGCCTATATTTACTTACAGGCCATGTTCAAATGAAGAGCGTAAAGGAATCGGAAAGTTAAATCGAGCATAATATTCAAGAAACTGAATTTCACAGTAATTTTGAAGATAAAAAGGTGATACCTATATATTCCCCATGCCTATATATTCACTTGAATATTCAAAACACCACCCAGCAACCTACTTTGCAGTGTGATTGATCTTCTACTGGTTCCCCACGCTCCGTGTCAGGCAAATCTAATGTTGGTCCTCACAAATCTATTAGTTTTTCTAAGGGTCTTTGAGCCAAAATCCTAAATATTTTTTAATATTATTAAAATATAGGTACCAAATATGAAAATTCAATATAAAAACTTTAATATAAAACCTTCTGCGTTTTCATTCTGAAGCCTTTTTTTTATTATAGATCCATCTGCACTCTAACTACACGTAGGAGTTCTTTTGTTATAATTTTTGTGGAATAAAATATGCAGCAAATGAGATCAGTAAATGTATCAGATATCTATTTTATGATTTTAAAATCGTATTTTTTCGCATTTTTATTAGTATTTAAACAATGTATATTTGTAGTTCCAGTCCAAGCAAAGTCACAAACCTATCCTTCCTCCTTACTTATCTCTCCTTACAAAAATTCTTGAAAGATAACCGCAAACAAAATATTTCACCCGATTTTCAGGGTTATCAACAAGCTTCTTTCTTATGTTTCGGTTATATATGTATAATATAATCTAATATCTTCCTTCTATGTATTTTGGAAGTGATTGATAGGTTATCGTAATCTGTCAGTTAGTGAATACCAAAGTCAACTATTTTTATTGTAGTCCATATCCTACTACTCAACAAAGATAGATGCATGAAATTTAGGAAGCTATGTAATATTAGTCCCGGAAATAAATAATTATCACTAAGACGTATGAGAGGGAGAGGAGGAACAAAACTCGAACTGTTTTATGTAAATAGTACACGCATCGTACCCACGGCTGGTTTGGCGAGAATTTGACCTGTGCACTGCCGTGCGCTTAGATTAAACTTTATGGTATATTACACAAAAGTCTACACATTTAAACTGAATTATAATTTATTTACAAGAATTCTTGTGATATTTTTTAGAAAGAAGTGAAAGTAATATGTAAAACAGAGTTATATTTTATTTACAAGGATTCTTGTGATATTTTGTTTAAAAAAGTAAAGAGGTGAAACTTATATGCATCCATTGTTTACTTTTAACGTACGGTAGTACGTTAAAAGTAAACAATGGTAATGTAGTAATGTAGTAGTTTACGTACAGTGTAGTTAACGTACAGTGGTAATGTAGTAGTTAACGTACAGTGTACATACGTACGGATTTTATAGATTTTATTAATTAGCAATTTAGCATAAAAATGGGAAGTGCAGTATATAAACTATCGTAGTGGTATGGGAAGTAGAAAACATATGGCTTTAAAATTATTTGAATAGTTCCTGCCAATGAAAAATTTACTGGTCGAGAGTAGTTTTGCCCTTGCGAATTTGGCGACTTCTAGCTACTACAAATATGAATATAGCACAGATCCTAACTTTTATTCTTTCTCTATAAGCCTGAAAATATAATATTATTTTAGAGTGCATTTAAAATAATGATACGTCAATACAATTTATGATTGTATAAGTGCACATATATTTGATATTATCATATAGTAGTCACATGCCAATGTTATTGTAAAATAAATAAAGGCATAAGTTATTGGATTAAAATGTATAATAAAATAAATTAAATGAAACGAAGGCTTTCTTAAACTAAATAGAAAATAACATCTCTTGAGATCCCTTCCTCAAACTTATTATTATTATTATATTAAAGTTTTTTATATTGAATTTTCATATTTGGTACCTATATTTTAATAATATTAAACAAAATTAGGATTTTGGCTCAAAGACCCTTAGAAAAACTAATAGATATATGAGGACAAACATTAGATTTGCCTCACACGGAGCGTGGGGAACCAGTAGAAGTTAGATCACACTGCAAAGTAGGTTGCTGGGTGGTATTTTGAATATTCACATGAATATATAGGCATGAGGAATATATAGGCATCACCTTTTTATCTTCAAAATTACTGTGAAATTCGAATTCTTGAATATTATGCTCGTTTTAACTTTCCGATTCCTTTACGTTCTTCATTTGAACATCGCCTATAAGTAAATAGAGGCAGACAGACAGAAATATGTAAGAATTTTGTCAAAAATTTTTTCAGAAAATATTACCAACACACTACGAGAAAAGTAGTCGAAAGGATAACTTCAGGTTATCTTGACTTGTGGTAACATTTTAATTAAGCAAATATTTATCAACAAAATTAGCGCAGTTTCTCGAGCAATGTGTGTCTCACTAAAAGCACTACGGAACCACATAGTTGGCCAAAAAATGAGCACAGTGTTGCCAATAGCAAGCGATAAAGAGATTAATTTCCAAAGCACGTACGTCGATTTGACCTACGTTCATTTTCCAAGGTTAAACTAGTTTTGAATGCTGACACTCTCGTCATCTTGTCGAATGGGATATAATTCTACAGTTCTTATAAAATAAAATTAAACTTTCCTTCACAATTTTTACGACCTACTTAGATACAAAATAAAGTGAGGCAGGATACATTCAATAATTATGAGTTATTGAGTGTATCATATATTAAATTATTCCAAAGTTCATAAAAATTAATAGAAAATTAGTTAGTAAAATTTCTAACATGAAACGACAAAATTCACTTATATGTCTAATCCAATCCGCAAAAACACTGATACAAACCACCTGCGAACTAAAGTTTAGTACAACATGTGGAAAAAAAACTTAAATACAAATACAAAAGAAGAATAGCGCAAAAAAATAGATACTATAAGCTATATTCTGTTAAATTGTGATCTATTGCAAACTAAGCAGTATTGATTATGTGGTAGGAATGATAAATAAGCACCAATTGAATTTAAATAGAACCGTATTACAAACGATTTAACTGAGCATTATATTTTCAAATGTTGAAGAACAGCCGTGCTTGCTCAGGGTAAAGCGGTTAAAATTTTGTCACATGCCACACATAATAACCCAGATAATAAAGCGCCCTAAAGCTTACAATTTAATTCCTGTTTAATGTTTTTTTAAGATAGTCTATATTCCTCGACTTCCGTCGTTGTTGAAAGAACCTACAAAGAAACGTACCTATTACTTAAACCTTCAAAGTCACACCGGATTTATAAATCTTTCACTGTTTTATTTAATATATAAGAAGAGTTTATGTTAACCTATATTGAAACCAATTTTGTTTAAAATAAATACCAAAAAATTGCGTAAATTTAATCATATGTTTCCGCAACTACCCATGGTTTTGAAAGAAGATATGGGTAAACCTACCTATTACTTACATATTCAAAATTATACCAGCTTTAAACTTTGTTAAACTTCTTTAAGTTTCACCCATGTGGAAAAGTTTATGTAGATTTACACTAACACAATTTTCCGGATTGCATACCTCAAAAAATTAAAAAGGAAGTGGACCCCTTTGATATATATTTAACAATTTATGGGTCTATTTATCGATCACATTCACGTTTCTCAGAAACCGTTTGACATAAAAACTGACTTTTGTCAAAGAGGTGACGTATAATACCCGTTTAGGTTTCAAAAGAAAATAATGGCATTTGTTTTTTGAAAATAATGGCGTTTAAACATCCTGTGGGGTGTTAGTGAAAAGTTCAGTGTGGAAGTTTATACGTCGTGTAGAATGTTAATAAAAGTTGATATATTTATAAAGCATATTATTGCTCGCACACTTTAATATTTAAAACTAAGAAAAATAAACAAAGTGTGAAGGGGCAAATGAATTTATATAGTTTTCTAATTTTCAACTTTGTATTGTTGTCAGTTAGAACAAATTGTATGAATTCAAAAAGTTTTGTTTACTTAGTATTATGTAAGATATTGTTGAAAATACACAATCCGTACATATAACACCAAGTACACCTTACCCTCATAACCAAAGCTAGTAATTTCAAATTTATGTGAGATCTGTGTTACTAAATATTTACTTAAACGTTGTTGAGAATTATAGTAATAATTTTATTCCTCCACATATTCCAACTCCATTGAACCATATTTTAAAATATTAAATTGTGTTGAAACTGTTGTTTAAATTACCTACAGAATTATATTAAATGGTAATAAAATTAATTCTTATCGCCAGCACTTATATTTGATTTAAGTTACATCATATATATATGAATTGAAAGTGGTAAAATGTATTAAAAGCACGTATCTAGTACAAAGGGGTATGTCTAAAGCAACTTACATAATAATTGATTTTATGTAATTTGTCGTCTAGTTTAAAGTTTAATTCTTAAACTATTCCGAACTATGTGGGTGCAAATTCATTATTTTAACTACGTTGAAAGTGGTTAAAGTACCCAATCATAAGAGTTTTAGTTTTAGGTTAAGGGTTTAAAAGGGTCATAAATCATACTGGAAATTTTCGAATCGTCACAGAGTCTTATTTTACGGTAACATAAATAAGATAATTGTCGCAATTTTAGTGTATCATAATACGTGTGCGATAGTATTTTATGAATGGGATAGACATGTATTTTTCAATATTTGAATCTAGTTAGAACTAACATGCAAAATAAGTGAATAGAATAAAAAGATATGTTTTAAACGAAACATTTTTTTAGGTTCTGTACCTCAAAAGAAACTCTAGTAGTATCAATTCTTTGTCGGTTTGTCAGGCGGCAAGACGTTTTTTTTCTCAGAAACGCTTGTAGATATCAAACTTAAATTATTATCAAATACTTAGGTCTACAATCCCTGAAAGTTGTAAAAACAACTTAAGATTCTAAGTCATCGCAATCAAGAAGAAACCCAAAATTTGCCCATTTATATCGCATATTTTGATACTCGCAAATGAATTTAAACCTGTAGAGTTCTTCACGTAGACTTGGAATCATGAAAATTGGCAAGAAGCAAGGTCTCACAACATAAATTGAGTAAAAAAACGGAATTTGTTAATTTGTAATTATATCACATAAATTGTTTTTCTCCTATGCATATGTGAACGATATGGCAAGAAATATATTTTTGTTCTAAAAAATTAAGTTTTTGTAAAGAAATTATTAGGAATATTACGTATATTTATATATTTATAATGCCTGCTCTGTCTTATCAGATAAACGGGACGGGAAAAAATTTTGAACGGACAAATTATATTATTAACTTTACAGAAAAATCTAAAACAGATTATTATGGTACGGATTCATCTCCCAACAATTTAATTATAACATATCAAAATTTATATAATATAAAGTTTATAAAACAATTTATCGACTTTGAAAAATGCATTCACTACAACATTATTCGCAGCTTATAAATTAATTATTGACGGAAATAACCCAAATGAAAATGGTTGCCAAGATGAGAAGAACTTGGATTTTACAACCAGGATATGGATTTTGTTGTGATTTTCTCAATAAATTTTAAGGACAAAACGACGGTAACTGATCAGTTGCTAAAAAATTATTGACGTACAAATTTACGCAAATGACAGGAAAACAAGGAAAATTTTTAAAATGTTTACATAAAATTAGTTGTGATCCCCGTTAAATCTAAATAAAAACTTAAGCTAAATATTCCGCGCGATTTCTCATAATATATTTATGTTATTGCTTTGCATACTCAATATTTTTGGAATTAATTCGTAAATATACTTCAAGTATATTGTAAAAGTATCTCTCATCCTTTCTTGTATATCGACCTGAATATATTTCGATTTATAAACATAATTAGGCAATTAAGTGCATGCATAACAGCTCTTCAGACTTTTCGCAATTCAAAAAACAGAAGAGTTCTCTTCATCATCTTTGTTAACAATTATCTTATTTACTGGAGTCAACATGCCGACATATTCCTTATGCAATTACAAGGCTATAAAGTAGGTATGCGGAAAATAGGTACATTGACATGTATTAGACTTATAAATATAATTAGGCCATTGAGAAAAACGCTTCATGCTCTTCACAATTCTCACGACCAGATGAATTCTTCTCACTTTCTTCTTTGGCAATTACCTTGCTTATGTCAGTCAACTTGCTAATAACTGCCTCATGCGTACAAATTTGTGAAAGAGTGTAGTGAAAATAAGTACTTTAATATATCACTCGTACCTTTTCGATTTTTAATGTTTGATAATTCTTCAAACGAAAATTTTTTTGACATAAATCTCCCAATTCTTTTATTTTTTTTTATATTGAGACTACAATATGTCTTATTGTTAGTGTTTTATTATTATTCACTAATCATACAAGGGTTCAAAGGGGTTTATCGACAATATAATAACTCGGTAGGGCCACATAACTTTCCACAAAACCTTGGCAAAAAGAACAAAAATTTTGTATGCATGTAGACTAAATCAGTAGGAATCGAAAAATATCTCGCTATGGAATTATGGCATTATATTTCATATATATATATATATATATATATATATATATATATATATATATATATATATATATATATTCATATTAATTGTTTCTATTATGCGTCAAAGTAAAAGTTATACTCTCAGTAAAAAAATATACACTCCTAGTATATTTTCACAAAAATTTGATGAGAATCTGACTATTGAAATTGAAGGTATACCATAGAATCCCCCAAAATAGAATAGCACAGGTACCATGATCAAATTTGCGTGACATAGGTTCAAAAAAAATTTGGACAATATTTTTTTTATTTCGAGAAATATACTCCTTGTATAGTCCTGTGAAAATTTTATTAGAACCTAAGCATAGAAATTAAAGAAATAACAGAGAATTTATCAACGTTTAACACTGTAGATGAGATCTAGTTCCGATGATTTAAGTCTAATGATAATCAATTAGACGTGACTATGAACTAAATAAATTTGGAAATTTATCAAATTCGAGGCACAATGATAAAGCCGATAGTTGGCGACAGGAACTATTTAGTGGTGAGGAGTAAAACTTATCGATTTTGGGGTCGTTTAATTGTTTTAAAGTGGAGAGAAATTAATAGGGTAAATAAATAGATAACTGTTTATAAGTACATACAATACAATTTTAACTTTTGATGCATAAATTCTGGTACTGAAGGTGTACTGCCTGCCTAAACCGTGAGACTTTAATATTTCATTTCTTTTAAAATTCGTATTGTGTATGTCATGAAAGGAATACCATTAAACAGTAAATCGCAAGATTTGAGTATCTGCTGTTTTTAGATTGGTACTCTAGATCTCAAGCAAAGTCCTTAAATTCCGAGGTTCCAACTCCTCTCCAATTTCGGATTTATATTTGACGCATTGGAGTCACAGCCCGCTTACATCATGCTACTTTAATATATATTGTTTTTAAGTTAGTATTGTGGATCATAAGCAGAGACTGTCATTTTAGGCCTGATTTTAGAACCTGCTGTTTTTAAGTTGGCTTGGTGGGTCTCAGGCTGTGACTTTATCAATGATTCCAGTTCCTTAGCCTGATTATGCAATGTTACGACCAATTTCATAATCAACAAATTATGATATTTTATCTTTTAAATTTTCGCCATGGGAATTGAAGCACACCATGAAATTCCTCAACAATATACAGCACAGGTGCTGTAGTCCAGTTTTTATAATATAGAGATAATAAAATGTCATTAATAAAATCCTTAAAATTTTCACACCACTGAGGAAGACCAATAGATTCTTTGGCCTTGTGAGAGCACAACGATGGAATTGGAGGTGGTGACAGGAGCTTTTCACCAATGTGGTATGTACTCTACAAATGTGTGTGATCTGTTTCTCTTGTGTTAACATAAGTAAGAAAAAACAAACTAAATAGCTAGGTGAATATATAAATGTACATACAAAGGCATGAACCAACTAAGTTATTGTAAGTAAATATAAGTATAAACTAATGCATGTATAGACCACATAATAGTAATTAAGTATGAAGGCAAAAAAGTATCTATGTGTATACAATGACCTATAGCAATTGGACTATTAGTAAACGGATATATAATATGTAAAAGTATACACATGATTTGTGCACTGACTATGGGGAAACAAAAGTAGGGAAAGTCATTTAAATATCCATATATATGTATGTATGCTTGTGTAAACATGCATGTTTATATGTAGATAATATGAATATATCAAGGTTCATTAATGCTGCAAATATCTTTTCCAATTTCATAAATGAGATATTATTAATGCTGAATTCATTGTAAATAAAATTGGCTGTAATATCAAAGCCTCCATAAAGGGAAAAACGAACCATTTTTCCAAAATTTAAACAAAAACATAAAAAAAACATTGATAAAACAAAACAATTCAAATACGAGTATTAAGTTGGAATTTTTGCGCTACAATATCGTTTCCGAACACATAAATTTACAAAGTAGCTAGTGCTAGATATGGTTCGAATTGGTGCCAAAAAAAATTTAGAATTTGTTTGTGTTAGTGGGTATGAACGAATGTTAAACAGGAGATTTATACTCACAAAAAGGGTCCATTAAAATATTTATTAAAAAAATGAATTGTTACGGTGCTTTACATAAGACGTGTGTTACGCCATAAGATCTAACACCAAAACGGCTTAAATCGTATCGACATTTAGGATTTGATGTTTAGGAGTTTTCCGTAATAATAAGTTTTGTTTTTATTATTTTTTTGAAACTTTATATTTTAAATCCTGACAAAACAGGCCTTAAAAACAAATCGTACGAAAAATGGTTAAATTATTTTTCAAATATTTTCATTATTATTGCTTTTTTCTGAGCCCTTTGCTTAATCGGAAAAGTCGGTTGAGGATCGCTTTCATATAAAACCGAATTTCTGCATTTGTGTTGATTGATTAGGGCTTTACCTGCCAAAGAATAAAATGAAATATTATTATCTTATCACGACTGTACAAAGACACGTATCATCATCATCATCATCATATATATTAATACGCTAAGGTTAAGATGTTACTCTCTCTTTTTAGAAAAAACCTCACAACTAATCCACATAAATTATATATCATTTTATAGTTAATTGCTTGCTCTACCGGCATCCATAACTAAAAAATGTATTATTGCTATTGTTTTTGCAAATTAATTAATTATTAAAATTATATACACAAAACAGCAATGCTGCCATCTAACGGCTCAACGTCAATATGATTGAGGGTCGGTAAAATTTTTGTTTAATTTAAAATCCACTCACGTATAAATAAAGTGGCGCTTTAGCTCAATGCTTTTGATACTTGCGCCTCTATATGTCAATTTTAGTAAAATATTTGTTTGATCTGTCATCTGAGCTTCATAATGGAATAAATAATGCGAAGACTTCGCACGGGTTACGCTAGTATTTATAAACAGGCTTACTTTGTACAAGAAAGATTGTAGAGATTGGTTTTTTTACTGTTTTTACTATTAAATTTTAAATATTGCATATATTTGGCGTTAATTTTGTAGAAATTAATTATTCATAATTAAATGAAATTACGGGATGTAGTATTATTTCTACTTTCTTTAAGCAAAAATCTTTGCTAATAGCCCACCTGAAGATGTTGTAATACAACCAAACCTAGGTCGTGGTAAAAAACTTAAAAAAAGTAGAAATAATACTACGTCACGTAGTTTCATTTTATTGTCATATATTTTTGTGTAAAGTTTGTTAAGAAATGAAGAGTGCATATTGTTACACAGGTTTTTTACGGAGTCGATTGATAAAAGAAAACTTGTATTTTCTTTCATCGTTATATAAATTCGAATCTATGTATTTACGTAAATATTACTCATTTTATTGAAAACTCAATATCTTTTACATCTCACATTAATATTCAGCATCTGACCTGAACACTTTTAAATACCTTGCTCTCGTTGCCTTAAGAAAGGAATGTAAATTATTCTCTCTTTCAGTGAGGCTTGTCTACCGGGAAAAAGGAGGAAAAATTCTTGGTCTAAATATGAAAATTAAAACAGTTGTTGCAAACTATTTTCTTTCATCTGCCTTCTTGAAAGATTAGAACTTTTTAAAACGTTTCCCTCAAAACTCTCAAAAGTGTCGTCGAATTAAGTTCCGAATTATTTATTTGATTTTTGATTTAAACGTCAGTCCACCTGAACGTTTCCTTTTTTCATACTCTAAGAGATTAAAGTCACGCTGTTCTCGATTAAGCGATTAAAATATGTATGGGTGTAATTTTAAACCATAATCAAAAAGTCACAATTAGAAACAGCTATGGTTTTCAAAATTATGTGAACGTGCATATTATCTTGAGGCACTAAAAACATTTTGATAATATTCTTGACTTTTATTTTATATATTTTATCGCAAAACGAGAGTAAAAGAAAGCTGCAGTAAGTGACATTATTGATAAGACCATTTGGTAGATATTCAACCATGGGGACTCTTGAGTCCTAGCAATGACACATTGTTTTGTTCATTCAAAATATGACTTTCGCTTCCTTCGAAGCTGGAGATTATTACCGGTATTTCTTTTAATTGCCTTTTTAATAAGTTTTTTTGTTGAATTCACGTTTTTTTTTGTAAACATAAATCTGTTTATACGAATTTTTTTTATACGTTGCCTTAAATATACACTTTTGGGAAAATTTTGTGATCGGCTTCAAACAAATTTTAATTGTCACCTGAATTTTTAAATATTTAAGTGTGATTTACGTTTTAGATTAAATTATGATATCATCTGATACCATCACTTAAATGTTTTTCTTCTTTTCTGTTATAATCTATACTCATATTTTTCATTAGCTTTTTCATCAGTTGAAGTTAACTCAAATCCACTACTATAATTGTCTTCAATGCTCTGTCTACCCCACTATATTTAAAGTCGGAAGACAACTTTCATTTTATTAACAGTCCATGAAAAATCAGATCTTTTTAATAATCACCTATTCGTAAATCTGCTTCAGGGTTAAATCATTTTTAAACACGCAACTACTTAATGCCACCAGTTTAATTTTTCTTTAAATATTTCGGAAATCTGTCCATCGATAATAATACAATTGTTGTAAACTATGACTTAAAGATATAAAAAAATTAATATTTACCCAAGAAAAGAAAAGAATGACTGAATTATGAGGAGAGGACGAATTTAACATTATAATTATTTCTATGTAATGTTGCAAGGTTTTAGATCCACTTAAGTAATTACGAATAAAAAGTATAAGAATATGAGAAAAGTAATGGCTATTTAAGGACGATGCATTATACCCTAAATTGTAATAATTTCATTTATATTCATGTCAATGGCCTGATAATTTCATGTACCGTTATTGACTGTATAAGTTACGGTTTAGCTACTATGTTAAAAAAGGGCCTATGCTCTAATTGGTTTATTAGTCTTTTTCATTTTAATAAACGAAAAACTATAATTATGAAGACAAATTGAGAATATAGATACAAAAGCTAGTTTTTAAATTAAAATGATTAGGTGTTTTATTTAAATTAAGGACAAAATTTTAATTTCCTGTTAAAATATTGGTATATTTGCTTGTAGCTCAAATTATGAAAAAACAATTTTATTTATTAAATAATAATGGAGCTCTTCATATTAATCGTCTTGATAACTTTAAACTTTTTGAAGAAATCTTTATTTTTATGTATAATACAAAAGAAAAATAGTCTGATTTAATTTTTCTTTGTATCGTGGCTTTTTAATATCACGAAACTGAAGAGTTCCCTTCATCAATAATAAATATTTTTATCGATCTTATTCATTTCTTTTCCTAAATACCGTATATAATTATAAAGATTTCAAGCAACATTTCTATCAGAATTCTGTGTAAGAAAATTAGCAGGGTTATTGAAAATACGGTTGGTTTTTTCCTTGGAGATCACTTGATATAAAATTTTACGACTTGGTACAATTACGAAGCATATTAATTCTCAAATATTTTAACAATATTTTGTTAAAATATATGAAAATATATTCAAAGCGTAATTTTTATAGTGTGCAAATGAATTGGTAGTTTTTTTCATTTATCTTATATCGTATTAGTTGTATGAAAAAATTATAACCATTCCAGAAATATTTTTGAAATTCACACATTAGATAGTTTAAGAGATATTGTTCAAATTAAATCGTAACAATAGATATGTACCCAATCAATCTACGGAATTGCTACAGACAAAATAAGAAAAGAACATTGTTACTAGCAATCTTATTTATCCAATAATTCGGAAAAGCTTTCGCAATATCCTAAATCTCATATTTCTCACGAAACTAAAAATATTTTTAAGGATATGAAAGATACCCTAGAAAACATGATGACATATTATATTATTCGGAAATAATTGTTACACTATACTACTCTATACTTGGTTACAATTTACAAATATGAAAAGACAAAATGATATCATTAAAACGTCTTGACAATGAGTCCAGATTCCATTAATGTGCTTTGTCTAAAGATTAATTGTTATTTGTGAATATAATTTTTTTCACTAAACAATTAAAATTAAATATCCCTCACATTTCAGATAGAATGATCGATGAAAGTCAGATAGACAGAATGTCCAATGATTGAAATTCAGATAGACTTATTTCAGATAGAATGAGAATTTCAGATAGACTTATTTCAGATAGAATGTCCCTTTTTTAGCTATCTATTCGGAAATGGGCTGATCGTCGACATTTCTAGCAAAAAGAAAGCCCACTTAACATCCGGATGTATTTATTGTTTTCATTCACAAAAAAAAACCGAACACCATATATATCTACAACACTCGGAGCAAATTGTTGTAATTAGACCCATTGCAATGGATTCGATGCATTTAAGAGCATTTGAATGTGTTCATTTCCCGATCCTCAGTAACACGTATATCATCATTTTCATCAGACTGAAAAAATTTTTACATGTTATGTATTAATTTCCTTTGTCATACTCAGTTTGTTCAATTAGATTAGGTTTATAAAAAAAATATTTTTGCGATCCCATCCTTGAAAAGTGAAACAAATGAACAATGTTCTGCATTTGGGAGCTGTTTTCGTCAGAAACTGTTTGAGGTAGAACTTCAATCTTTGGGATGACTTGAACGACTAGCAAAATTTGCCCAAAATCTAATGTTTATAACATATATATATATATATATATATATATATATATATATATATATATATCTGTAATATTACTATTTTCGATTCTATCATTATGAAATCGAATATATACGTCGAGTTTAATAGAAGAATTAAATTAACAATATTTAATTTCTGTTAAATAGAATAGAACCTTTTCTTTACAACATAAAATCTTAATTCGGATTTCATACCACAACATTTGTTCTGCCATGATTAAACCGGTGTAAACACGATTTATTGCAATATCGCTTAATACGCTCAAAAGCATTTTGTTATTATTCTAATGCAATGTCTCATTTAAATATTGCACACTCCGTGACAGGTGTACTGTACTCGGGTCGAATTGCGATTTAGAATATAACAGTTATTACGATTGCACCGATATAGTGAGTCAGTTGCAGATTCGTGTACGAGGAAAATCGACCCGCAGCCTATCTACTTGCATAAATGCCGGTTTCCACAAGCCACTGCAATGATTGTGATGATCACGACACAATATTTTAACCAGCTCTTTGTCCCAATACAAGCAGTAAATTATATGTGCATTTTATAAACCTCAGTCTTTAGAAGCCTTTTGACATAATATTATTCTACAGCTAATATAATTAATTCTCATTTTTCTTTCTTATTTTCGCTAATCAAACCTTGTAGTTTTATTTAATTTTTGGTTGCATTTTTTATTAGTTATTTTTAATTGTTGTAACTTACTATTATTATATTTTCCATGATTGAAGATGATTATCTTTATTTTGTAATGAAAGATTATTAATTTTTTCTCTTTATTATTTGCATTATTTGTAATTAATTATTTATAGTAATGTTTAAACAAGATCAAATATTCAGGTACATAGCAAGCTTCTTCGGCGTTAGAAGACAATTCTAATAAGTTCCTATGCATTTCAATCATTCTATGTCGCTAAGATTTGTGTTCTTAACAAATAAATAATTAACATGTTTTTAAATTTTTTCGTTTTTAAATAATTACCGCCAATTATTCGTCATTCAGTCAAATTTTTAAATTGTTTGCCGATTTTTAACGTCCCTAATTTGAATATATTTTTTTAATTGTTCTTTGTTGAGTCCCGCGTAATTAATTTTCATTTGTAAATAAATGCAGCTAATAACAATAAATTAATTATGGGAAATCTAATTGAAAAAAATTAAATTATTCCTTAAATAATGGAAATGCACCTAATTAAATTAAATTAGTTATGGGAAATCTAATTGCAACAAATTAAATTATTCGTTATTCAATGATTGTTTAGAATTAATGTCAAATTTTCTCGGTGAAATAGTAAATCTTTAATAGAGCCATGTCAATTTAGTAATTATTCGCTCTCTGATATGACTTGTACTAAAGTACGGATTTAAATAATTTTTATTCCAAAAATAATACATTCTAGTGTATTACCATATTTGTGCATAATAGGTTACAGTATTTGTTATATCTTAGGCGGAAGTTAAGTAATAAATTGAATGCTAACATTTGCACAACCCAAATTCTAAAGTTTTAGACAGTTTTAGACGCTCCTACCAGGCATGAGTACTATATAGGTTCTGACTATTTATACATGGCATAACTTCTTAGTAAATTAAGAGAAAATTAACGATATTTGGACATATTTTAAGCCAAACTGTTCGCACAAAACATCTTCCACTCTCTAGTTCCACACCTTGGACAGTGACACTAGACCGGTTCATATAAATATGGTTTTATATAAAATAATATATAAAATCTTATGATATTTTGCTGTAAATCAGGTATATCAAATAATTTTATCCTTGTTACAATTTTTTTCATTTGAAACAGAATACAATAAAAAATATACATGAAATTGTCATTCAGAGTCTAGTCAGTAATATTTCCTATATTCTAATCATATCTACTACAAATAATAATATTATGTGTGAGTAATTAGAATTAAATTAATTAGCCTGTTATAAGAGTGACTTAAATCACCAAAGTAATTATACGTGTTAGTACATGAAGTATTAAAAAAAATGGTCAAGAAAAAATTATTTTAATATGAATTACTTAGTATAAGTAGTGCAGAAAAATTTTGTTTAAACATTGTTATATGGCGTTTCAATAGGCTAATATACGCGCACCAATATTAACTTTATAATATGGCGATTGGGCGTAATATCCCATAAATATAACTAAAATGACGATCAACTTGGGTCTAATTCTCTTTTAAATCAATTGGTGCTAGTCTTAACCATAAATTATTAGTTCAATTCGTTAGATTTAATTTATTGCGTATTGTGTTAGGCTTTAATTATTAAGCAAATTCACCGTTATTTTTTTACGGCTGTACATCGATAAAGCGTTTATTTTGTTGCATATATAGAGTCTCACGTAGTAAAGTGGTTTTTGTAATCAACTTTATGATCTTAGAACAAAAGATGGTACTGGTCGCCCATTGGCAGAGACTTAACGATCACTATTATTTAACTAATTGGTAAGAAAAGGAATCATCACTGCAGATAAAGTGCTAAAATATTCATTAAAAAGTTGTCTTCAGAAAACTTCCAGTGTGCTTCTAAAAAGCTTCAGATTACAGCAAATGTCAGATTAGAAAATAAATGGAACTCATTCAAATCTTTCTGAATTTGATTAACTGATAAACTGGATGTGTACATTGTTAATTACTAATTTTCTGACGACAAATTTTATAAAAGGGGCTCCAAAAAGAGAAAGATTTGAAATGTGATCAAAAGTTTTGAGCTACGTGAAATTAAATTAAGTATACCATACATTGCCTTCCACATATATTCATATGTTAGAAAGTTATAAAGGTGTAAACTATAAAGAACAAAAATAATGCTCAACACCTTGGTAATATAATTAATATTAATCCAATATATTGATAAACATTTTAGGCTGATAGCTAAAAGCCATTTCGGTACCAATTCTGTAAAAATAAAATAAACACACTTTTCTTTTTGTTAAATTATGCTTGTATTGAAGGAGAATGGGATGAATCCGGACGCCAGGTAATTTCGGTCACCACTATTTCTAGTAGTGAAGGACGCACCTGTTATGTTTTTCATTCGGTCACGTCCGCTATATTAAAGTGCGGATGGTTGTTAATGCGAAATCCCGCACATGTGTTTGGAGGTAAGGTACCATTAACATTTTTATACTTTTCCTTATAACATTAGCTATTTTAAGATATCTTTATTGGGTAATACTTAAATATTTTTGTATTACTTTTAATATAAGAACTTATTTCACAACAACCATGTTTGAAATTGATTAACTCGAAGATTCGGTCATTATTCCATTTTATATTGTAGAACAGAATTCCAAACGTACTCGGTTGCAATTTTGTCATAGGTACTGCTATTTCAGCGGGTTGTCTTGGTCTTCTAGAATACTTGTGTATTAAACGTGACGTGTTATTCTTTATTTTGCTTATGTATTTGTATTGTATAATTCCTTTCTCGTTTTTGTCTGTTCTTTTCTATCTCTTGAATTATAATCTTAAGGTTGCTGACAAAAATTTAAAAAAACCTTTGACAAATTTTAAAAATTGATTGCATTAGAAAGGTTTAACATGACGTTTATATAAGGACGGCTTCACTAAACTGCTATATCATTTGTATTAATGCTCATTGTATTCCACGGTAGCGATTAAGACAGGAAGGTAGCTCTACATTGCTGCTCTTTTCCTACTAATCAATTTGAAAGCTAATAACTCGTGTTTTTACTAGTAGCTCTTGATTACTTATTTTCTCACCGAAGTAAAGAGTAGTCAACTACTGTGGAGCGAAGAATGTCCACTTACCTATATAAGAATCGATTAAATTAAGTATATTTTAATAGCAAACATTTCCAGTTAATGAAGAAGACTACATGGTACATTTTTATTTCTACTTTTGGACACATTATTTACGCAAAGTATAGAATGTATTTTGGTAAAACCATCGTCAAAAGAAAATAGATAAATATTTTACCAGGTAATTGTTTGTGTATTACAACTTATTAGATCTGTGTATTAGATCTTATCAACTTATTTTAAAGGGAATTACATCAATATTACTTAAACCAATTACCATTTTTACCTTAATAGATCATAACTTAAATTTTACAATAATTTATTCAGTATTATGAGAAGTTTACTGAAAGTTCTCTAGAAAATTATATCGATGATTTCAAACTTTATAATTATTGAGAATTTCTCGAGGTTTTTAAATGCCTAAGTGTATTCAGAAACATGGTTTGCAAGTTCGACTGTTACGAAACAGCTTCATTTGTATTTACGATATAAAACTCAGAAACTTAGTAAACTATTTTATTCCCCAGACTAACATAAGACAATTTTATTGATACACACACGTATGCACGCACACAAACACATACATATACGCACAGACACACACACATACATATGCACATATACATATTTATTTATATAAAGGTATTATTATCTTATTTATTGCAGTCATTCTCTTCAAATTTTACAATTTTTCATAAACGAAATTTCTTGCTGGAATATCAAACTTAAATAAATGACGAATACATAAAAGGTTAAATTATTTCATTACTTTTATGCTTATTAATAATACACTTACCTACATTCGTTTAACGGAAAGAAAATTGCTCTCCTAAAAATACGTGGAATGATTTATGCCATTGAAAATAACGTAATGAAGATATATTATTCGCGAAAAATTATGAGATAAAGATTTATTACTTCAGGAAATATACATTTTTTTCTTTTTTAGTAGGTATCTACCATTAATTTTATCATAAAACATTATTTTCATATTGTAATAAAATTTCATATTGTTATGTCCTCACAGGGCATTTTTAAACATATGAAGCTTTATTTATTTGCAAAGACCAAATATAATATTGGTGGTTTTTTGTGTTTAATGAGAGTTTACAGATTATTGAACTTGTTTGTTTGAAACATATCTAACCGTTTATTTCTAAAATCAAAAGTATATTTTTCAATTATCACCCAGGATATAATTAATATTTGGATTAAAATGGCATAATAAAAGGATAATAAAATAAGAATAAAAACTTTTTTCTTTTAACAAGTTAAAAAATACACAAATTTTTTATACAAAAACTTTAATTATGGTGCTGAAAAATTCCTCGTAGAGAGTTTAATAAATTCATTAAAATGGTACTTAATTGGCGCCATGTGGGTCTTGACATGCTCCAACGAAACAAATATCGCTACAATATTTAAATATTCGCGCGGCTGCACTGACATTTTAAGTAGCTAGAATTGCGATGTTGCTACGTTGACTAGCAAAAACAAATCAGTACTTGCGTCGCCGGCGCTGGAGAAGAACGGCCGTAAAGTACATTCGGGTATCACAAATCCTACGTGGTTTCGGAGTCTTCCAAAACCTAAATAGGATTATGTTGAAAAATGTATTATATCTACACAAATATTTATTTGTTTTGACTCTTTTGCCATTGTAACTTTTATCAACAGATACCTATGCTTTAACGTGGCTCGTGGCATGTATGACAATATAACGTTATCCGTTCAAGACGTCGAGATTATATTAACCACGTGAAAGACATGAATATTAGCTAGGACAAATTCTCTTTGAGGAACAATAAATTGTTGGCTAGCATAATTTTTGAAATCCGAAGCAATGCAAATTTCAAAAGCACGTCTGCATACATCAAACTTACATACCAATTCTATAACTAAAATACTATTAAATTTAAACCTCCATTTTCTTTCCTTGGGATAACAATATTTAGAAAAGGCGGCTCCAAATATGCGTATAAATAGTATCCATTTGGCGTGAAAACTTGTTCTGCGCTCTACCGAGTGTTTAAAATATATTAATTTTCACACATTTATTGAACGTGGAGATTAAATTTATAGCGAGGATATTGATAATAGTACTACCCATATGTACTTATATTCCGAATAGTTCTTCGTTTGTTTTTTAATAAATTATTGGTTTTTACATTTTTGAAATTTAAGTCAAATTATAAGTTTTAGAAGTGACAACGTATCTGAAATAATTGTTTCTATTTTCATGAAGAAAAAGAAATATTCGTAAGAAAAAACTCAATTAATAGCTAATGGAATAAGTTGAAGTTAAGACGAGACTACTGTGTATTTGTATGTGATCATTTTATGTACAAATATTTTTACTTCATGTAGCGTGCAGGGCGTTTATAGGTTCCTGTGTATAGAATAAGATGATTATTATCTTTATTTTTTTGTCTGGTTCCGTTCTCGATGTACACTATATCAAATTTAAAGCATGGGTTAAAAATCCTGTAGTATAGCCGCGTAGTACCATCGTAGCGATATACAATGGATAGACCTGACATCTTTTCTGGTTTTGAGGAGTGAGTGAAGCGACTATAATTTTGAAAAAAAAAATTTACTATATTCACTGTTTTTCTCAAGTTTTAAATTTTCTTTGTAATATAATGTTATCTATTTCGAATCTAAAAAATATTTTGTTTTTAAAAGAAATATTTCTCTACAATAATAGACCGAATTCCAAATTATAAATATTTCATCATTAATTTTCGAGAGGATGATCAACGTTACTCTGTTTTTAGCATAGGCCAAATAATAGGGTCGGTTCTCTCGTTTACAAATGTTAAGTTCTTTTTTCCTATGCAACTTTTATATTTTTAATTAATTTAATGTAATTTAATGATCACAAAATAAAAGTTCTCTTGTCATCCATATGGACGCATTAATCGCACAAAGGAATATCATTTAGGCCTTAATATTGCTCGCTGAAAAATAGTGCTCGTGGATAAACAAAACTTAATTCCTTTTACTTATTGTAAATTTTAGATTTATCAGAGCCCAAAATTTGTTCAAAAACCTCTTCTCTGTCCTAGATGATAAAAAAAAGAAATTCACAAAAGCTATTTCAATTCATGTTCGTATTAAATAATCTCTAATCTATTGAAAATATATTCTATTTTAATTTCAAAGCTACCCCAAAATCATGCTGCAAAGTCATACACAACATAACTTCTACTTTGGGATTTGAGTAAGAGAGTGGTACATACAACAAAAACATTAAGTTATCTAAATATAACGTATTGATACGACTAGGAAAAAGCGAAACTGGTATAATAGTGTGAGGATGTTCCAATTTTTCATGCAACATATTTACTAGTTTTGAAAGCAACAATTTGTTAATTCTATTTATATACATATTAATTAAATTATTAGTAAAAGGAGTAAAAAATTGCCCTATTTAGGTGCTAAATAAAAATAAAACTATATAGAATAGTAACAATAGAATTGGTAGAGCCAAGAAAATTTAAAAACAATTCTAATTAAATCAAAAACTTTTATCTAAATTTATCGCATTCTTGGCTAGTTTTAACTTGCTAGATACTTTGCAGAAGAAATAACGTTTATTTCAAAGTTAGAAGATATACCTTACGCGAGCTGTCTGTCCTAATTAATTTGCTATTAAAATGTTTAATGTATCAGAAAAAATTCCATTAAACTTTCCGTATCATTCTCCTAGTAAAATTTACATTAAAAAATTGTATTCGTTGATGGGCATTGGTTGTTTTATCTATTGCAATCGTAAAAATAAATTATTGAACTATACATAAATTTACCGTGTTATAATTAGTCTGACTATATGTCGTGGTTTATATTTGTTATTACATACTACACTTAATTTATGGTTTTCTACCGTGTTTACTAGTGGTTAATATTTGTCACATTTTGTCGCTTTGATAACCAAAATAATGCAAGGAGGTGAACTTATTGCGGTCAAATTCAATGTCGTGATTAATAACATATGCGATAAATCTAGACATAAACTTCAATATGGTCACCCTCATTTCTGTAGCGAAGATCTGCAAGAACTTATTTGTTTTACCTTAATATTACCTTCTTTGTAAATTAGAACTTCACCATTTAAATTAGAACTTTGCCGAAGAAATTTTGTGACGTTTCTCTTCTCTTTGTTTCTTTTCTAATTAACTCTTCACGACATTTTTGAGATGAGTTTAAAATAATTTAGCTCTTTTCATTTACTCTGTGACCTACTTTATACTGCACGATGTTTAAATTTACTCTACAAATTTGTTTGGTTTTTCCGTATACAGAAAAAGAAATATTATATAAAAATACTGATATAAACTCGATCCACGGCCTGGGATGTGCCTTGCCCTATGGATACTGATGTCTCAAAATTCAGTTTGTTCCTCGATAAAATGCTCCATAGAGAAAGGTATTATTTTATCATGAAAACTTTAACGATAAAATTACTTTAATCATAAATGTAACTGAACAAACCAATTGCTTTATTGAAGAGAAAATTCTGTTCAATGAAACCAAAGTGATTTTCAAAATATTTCAAACACAGCCATGTAATAAAAGAAAATTCTCAACTCTTTGCAAATCAGAAAGTATTTCAAGCACAAAGTGAAAAATTTAAAAAAAACTTAAAAAATCATATCTCTGAAACTATTAGACCTAGGATCATAAAATATATTGTTTCATATCTGTAATAGTACCCTTTGTCACTGATATTTCGTAAGTCCACTCCTTTCGGGTCAGCCTATATATATATATATATATATATATATATATATATATATATATATATATATATATATATATATATATATAAATATATATATATCCACCTACTGCCTTGGTTTTAATATTTTCTTCCTAATCTCAACACAAATGAAAGAAGTTCATGCTCGGTTAGTTTACACTTCATAAGTGAAAAGTTCTTGTCTTCACCTCCCGACCCTATCATCGGGCTCTGATTTTGTTCAGAGTCTGTTTATGCCACCGCTATTATCTTCAAATTCAATAGCCAAATACTAATCAATTTAAATTGATTTTTTTCAACAAATAAATATTGTACATTGCCTAGTGTAGGGTACACTCAAAGCGGCAAAAAATATAAATAATGTGATGTATAAAAATGAAATTTATTTGCCATAGTCAATATTTCAAATCTTCATAAAATTTTTTTAGCGCGCATGTAAAGGTGATAATAATTTTTTTTCTCGTTACATTTTTTGGATTGAAAAACATTTTTTTGATATGAATTTAGCGTTGAGAGACTGAGTAAATTTTTTTTATAATCTGTGATTTTTTACAGATACAGCACTTATTTTTCGTGGGCTAAAGAGTGGTGACAGACAGACAATAGAGTACCATTTAAGTTCTTCAGTTACATAAACCTGAAAGTAAAATATACACATAATGGAAAGAAAAACATCCGAATATATTAATGCAAAACATTGAATTTCAGATAGAAAAAATTAATTTAAAAAATTAACAGGCTTAATTTTATTAAGCAAATTGAGCCACTAAAGAGTAATGGATAATAATAAATGTAATGGATAATATAAGGTAACATTACTAAATAAAAATGCAGTGGCAGATATGTAAAAATTGTTACTCGTCTAAGTCCGTTGCAAAGTTTTTATGAAAACGAAAGTTACAAAATAAACGAGTATGAAAAAGTTCTAATTTACACCCGTGAAAGGCAGCGAATTGTTATTGATTATAATGACATCCGTTGTCAAAAATCGAGGAGATGGTGGTTCTTTAACAAATGCATGTCCCAAGTGATATTTGAAGTTACTGTAGCTGTAGCACTTAATAACGGCAGTAATGCAGAATTGAAATAAATATGCGTGTCTCTTTCGACGAATATTCAACACTCAAACAGAAGCGCTCCGCGACTTATCCACCACAGAATATAAAAAAAAAACAATTTATAAATAATTGTTTTCAAAACATAATAATGGTAAAAATATGGTTAAGGTTTTATGCAATTTGTCGGTACAACATCTAAGAGATAGGTTTATCAACATTCGTTTTCTAAACATTTGTTTTCATTACAAAACTAGTTTCAATATCCCTCATACGCACACAACTTAAAACATCAGTATGCATAAGTCGTACGAGTTATTTATTATCAGATTTTTCTATTTATCAATATTTTGTTCGAAAATAGACGTACTTAAATTTTGTCAAGCTAAAAGTAAGCATATTCAACATCAGAATGTGGTGTGGCATCTATTGTCGCAAAAACAAATATGTGACGTCAGTTCACCCTACCCAATAATACGGAGAAAATTTCTGCAATTACATGGTCCGCAAGGAGTTCATTACATTCCAGTGCATTTAAATGCATAATTTACGTGCATAATTAGTGACGTAAATTTCGTTCTTTAATTAGAGACTGAAGTGCATTTTTATGTAATTTGTATTGATTATCCTTATGTTAATAAATTTTATTCTACGCTATTGGAAAACACACAATTTTTTTTTCAATTCTATAAATCAAAAAAATAAACATGGATAACTCAAAAGATCACTCAAGTGTCTATATATTTGTTTATCTTTTACAACTGATTTCATAAGAAGCAATTTATTATCGAAACATTAAATTATGCATAGTGATGAAGTGTATAAATCTACGTATATTTCGTTAATTAGAAAATAAAATGATAATTTTGGAGACGGTAAGTATCAGTGTTTACCATAGGATTGTCTGTGATGAACATTGAATCATACGATAATAACATTGCAAATTTACAGCCCCAGTTTCTAAACTGGATTTTATTATCAGCTTTGGGATTTAGTATAAAGATAGCACTGACTGCATAAGACTAGGAGACGTTGGTGTTTTGCGCTTACGGATGTTATCATCAGTTAAGAAGAACGAGAATCATAGCTCACGATAAAGGGCAATAATGTTTCTTACAGAAAATTTGTTTAGAAAATGTTAAGTAGTTAGGATACGATAAAAAGAAAACTTTTAAATTTAATCAATAACTTTAGGCTAATTAATTCCTCACTTCGCTTATTTCCCCGTGATTAGCGAAATTTGTCCTCGATAAATTCAATTTAATCAGTAAAAGTTAACATATTGAAAATGTTGGCAGCATTAAGGTGCAAGGGCTGTTGTTTCTTTTCATATTATAGAAGAGAATTTAATATGTATCCGATTGATGAATACTTGTTACAGATACTGTTGTTAATGCAGTAGAAGAAATAATATATTTTCCCTCATTAAGATGTGTTGCATATTCTTTTCAAATTTTGGACAATATTTTCATAAATTATAATTTAAAGTTTTTAAATTTGATCAAGTAATAAAAGTTTAAATTTTTTATTTCGACAAAGACAGCAAAACTGACTTGTAATGTCATTTCTAGTAATACTCATTTTATTTTAAGGAAGCAAATGAGGCAGGAAGATTTCCTCACTCTTATACTACTATTAAATTTAGAGAGAAATTAAATGGCGCAATTTAAAAAAATTTTGTAACTTTTTGACTACTGATCTTTAATAATCTATATTCTCATAATATTTTTATTAAAACACCAAATTGTAGAGCAATCAACTACTGTAGAGGAAGGAACATCCAATTGTATGTTAATTTATTGATTTAAGTGTCAAACATTTGAAGTAAATAATGAAGATTTGATAGTAAATCCATTTTAATTTTTTTTTTAGAACACTGTGTACTATATACGAAGTAAGTAGTTTGGTGAAACTCTTGTCAAAAGAAGGAAAAGCAAATCTTAAATAGTCTAACTGTAATTTATTAGAAACAAATTTATTATACAAAATAATACCAATGTTTAACATAAAAATAACATTGAAAACGATAACTTTTATCTCGGAACTTATTTACCTTGATTTAACTTGAGAATCTTACTTCAAATTATATCTTTTAGGATAATGGGAGTAATTAACCACAATTATTGCCGTGTTTCATAAAAGCTAATATGTAGAGATATTATGGGGCATTACTTACTTGTTTTCAATTTATTTCGTATATTTATCGACAATTATATAAAATTGTAATTGTCCTTCACAATTATTACCAAATGACCTTGCAAGTCGTTTGGAAATAAGAAATATCAATAATAATATATTCAATTACAATTTGGACGCTTTTACGCAACTATCAGCTACTGAACAGTACATTGATCTACGATTCACATAAAAAATTATATCCGCTAGAGAAACGCATATTTTTTTAAAAGCTCATTAACAAACAAAATTTTAGAGATAGTTTTTGCCTTTCATCAAACCACAACATCTTATGAAAACTAATTCTCATTTCACTATTTTTCATTGAAATAATTTTTTTTTTCATTAGAACCTATTTACACATTACATATTAAGGGTTTTCAGATACGCCATGTCATATTTATTTGATCATTTATATTCAACAGTCATTTGAAAATATATCATTTTCTTTTAGGCTTCCTTATCTCAATAGAAAAAAGGTCTTTGGCTTGAAATAACATCTAACTATAAAGCATGATAATACTTATATACTCTATAACACACACATAAATGTATTTACATGGTAATATTATTCAGGTAAAATTGAGTTACAGAAAATTTTTTTGCTAATCTCATGTGTCGTACGGTATTAATTGAAAGAGTGAGTTATTACGATTACAAAATTCAAAATTAACATTTATGAAAGATAATTTTATATTTGTTTCTGGTTTTATTAAAGAAAAACTACTACGGTCTACTCCCCATTCTTTGAAAATTCTACAGACAAAATTATGAAAAAAAGAGTATTATTAAAAATTTACGTAAAATTCACTACAAAACTATAATGATCTTTCTAAATCTTATAAATCATATTTTATATTCTCGATATTTTATGCCTTTGAAAGAAACACTAAACGATACTTTTTTATGTTTAAAAGAAATTAATTTTTGTAAATAGTTTACCACTGTGCTATGAACCATTAAACGTGCCTAAATGTTTGCAAAAACCTGTAGTATAAGTTGAACTACTCATACTTGATAGCGTAATTTATAATTAGGATAACACATTAGGAATATTAGCATAATACTATCATATAAATCGTTTATTTAGTGCAAAATATGTGATGACGTAAGAAAAACAAAATAAAAAATAACTATACTGTATCATCTTTAAGTATAACATAAATATTGATAACAACACACTAATATATTTCTTTTTTTATATTTAGACATAAAAGTACTGTCTGAAAATTCAACTCCCGTATGAAATACTATATTTGCGAAATGATATTTTCCCTTCAGTATCCGAAATTTTCTACCACTGCCGCTTTTGCGAATGATAAATATATTAATGTAAAGAGTTATCCACCCCATTACTTGTATCCTTATTGAGAATATACACATGTACATTCGTTTAACATAAATTTATCCACCTAAAAATAGATAAAATTATACATGCCGTTAAAAATATATATTAAATAGTGCCTAAAAAACCTTATGAAATACAATTTTTTCCTTTTGCAGTAGGTACCTATTATTATTTCCGTAATAAAACATTTTTTAAAGTTTGTATCAATACTATACGTCGTACGTAATTATATTAATTATTTGAAGTACAGGTATTTACTTAAGTTTACAAACTATTTGATGCGTTCGTTTTAAAAATACATCAATTCGTTTCTAAAACAACAACCTTTATTTTCCACTAATAAATTAAAATATTTACTCTTGCAACAAAGAGAAAAAAAGACAGCTTATTTGTATCCAACGACACCCTTAACCCTTATCTGATATCATGGTGTCCGCGCGGCCCTCATGCGTTATACTTTTGAGGATTTCTTAGAAAATATGCGTCACGCGTGGCCATCATTTTGAGTAATCTCATTATATCGCAACTCGCGGCAAGTGACGAGGCCTTCGGCTCTGTAAAACCTTCGGCTCTGTAGCATTTACCAGGGCGGAGGTACGCATGTGTTGGGGACCTCGCTGCCCCATATACTATTTACGTAAGTTTTTGCACATCATTTTTTTATTCGTTACAATTATTTTGCCAAGATATCGCGAAGAAATAAAACGATAGAAGATATATTGAACGAAAAATAAAACGATAGAAGATATATTGAACGAGGAGTCTCATTCCGTAACAGTATTCGATGGCCATCCAGAAGAACGAAACAGCAACAATGAATGAATTAATGATTGTGACGAGTCGCCACCACACAGTTCGGATAGAAATGAGGATCTGGGTTCCAAATTGCAAGCATGTTCTGCAGTTAGGAAAGATGAGCCTATTGCAGGACCAAATTAGATGAGTTATTACGATAAAAATAAGTACAAGTGGTCTAATAACACACTAGCACTTTCACGTTATCACCAACACAACATAATTGAAAGTACTGGATTGGTTGGTGTAGCCACATCAAAAGATGAGATTTTTGCTAAAAAATCATTTGAACTTGTTATACATTAGGGAACTACACCAAGGAAAAGAGTACATGGAATTCAGAAAATAATTCTACTCTCGTATTTTGGACATACCATGTTTCTGTAATGGAGATAAAAGCTTTTATAGGTATTTTACTGTTGGCCGGAGTATTCAAATCTGGACATGAAATGATAGAATCTTTGTAGGCCACAAGTTTTAAGACTGAACATTGTTTCCTTAAAATGTTCCTTATATTACAAGTACATATTTTTGTAAAGATTAGAGAAAATTATATTTTGTGTTGATTTTTTCGTGAATTGTTGATAAAAAACAAATTATGTTTTTAAACTTTATTTTATAAAGAATAATAAAATATAAATAGGTTTATTAAAGACTTTAAAAACAGTGGATCTCTAGATTATTATAGAATTAGAAGAAAAAATACCAGAAACTTGTTAAATTTTTGTGATCTCCTCTAAGAAATCATTAAAACTTCTTTATTAAATAAAACAAGCTTGTTATTTATTGTTTATTAGTTATTGTTGAATAAAATTGTCTAAACTTGCTTGCCAGAAGTCAATTTTTGCATTGGTGAACATGGGGTCCCTACGATACCCGTTATTCATGTCAAATTTACGATACCATTTAAGAGTTAACAAAAGGTATGGTTTTATTGATTTATTCTAAACAGTTACCATTCAAATGGTACTTAGATGTACAATGTAAAATGGAAAATAATTAGTAAATTTTTTAGTATATCAAGATGTTAAAACAAATATTACTGTTCTGTGTTTAAAAATGTTGGGGAAATTATTAAACTTACTAACGTCATCATTTTTTCGAAGGTTAATGCTGAATTTAGATGACAATATTGATAGTATGGTGTTTACGTTTTTTAATTTTAAATTGAATTTAACAATCGAGTCTCAAAAAAATCTATTTCCTTATTGATTTATTATGAAAATTTATATCATTTAAACATATCTTGAATTTCAGTACATTTAAATATAATATCCAAGTATTTAAGAAGACGATTAAAGTAATAACTTTTTTTTTTAACTTCGTATTGAGTATTTATGATTGCATAAGGTTCGAATGCAATTTTTTTAAGAGACAAGAAATAAATAAAATTTTGTTTACACCTTTTTATAATTTATTCTACTAAATATAAAGGATTACCTTTTTTAAAAATTGTATACAATAAATGTTGACCATTCAATTTGTTATCGAAACTCTTTTTTGTTCTAGGCGATTGTAGGATTTCGATCAAAGTTCACAATATTAGAATTTCGGACCACTGGCGATGCGCTTCAATGCAACCTGCCTAATTCTTTATTTGGCCTTGAATACGAGTATAATTTTGCAAAAAGTAAAATCAGTAATACTGATAATTCGGCGTTATTCTTAAGTTAGGTATGTATGAATGTTACGTATATGACAAGCAAACGCTTAAATGTAACAATTTCCGGTTTAGAAATTACTAATGTGTAGAGTTTCGCAGTTTGACATATGTCTAACACTTCAGTTAATAAGAATTACGGAATCAATCCACAAATTTAAATTCCTTGATGAAATGATTTCTTCAAATTGATAATTGCAAGTCGATAATCTGATGCATTGTTTGAAAGTATATTTGAAATTATATTTCAAGGTCAAGCCAGGTGAAATTATGTATAAAGTAAACTCGTTTGTTACTCAATAATGCGAGCGAAGGAGGTTAATATTTTTAATGTCTATGGAATTTTGTCTTGCTTTCTATGGAATTTTGTCTTTAAGATATCATTGAAATAAAATATTCTTGTTCTAATGTATATTGAAAAATATAGTATTATTGACGTTGGCAGATAAGTGAGCCAAATGCCGTGTTGAAATCAATACTACAAATTTTAGAGTGAAGGCGATTACCTATTGCATAGTACGAAAGTTTCAAATTATATTTAGAGGTCACCTGTCAAGTAAATTTGTTTGTTTCTCAAAAATGCTGGCGTAATATTTTTAATGCGTATGTAGGGGTATATATTCAAATCTCCCTAAAATCTGCATGGATTTTTATCTTTAAAATATCATTAATTTAAGATATCCCTTAATTAGATATATTTCAATGTTATTTTTTATTTCATAATATTTAAAATTGAAGCTTGATAAATATTTGATAAAAGAAAATTACACTTGAAATAAAAATTTACGTTTATTATTAATTTTTCGATATATTCATAATACCCACACAACTAATGAATTCACAAAAATAGCTCTGTATATGTCAAGTTTTATGAAAAAAAACAAAATGATGATTATTTATTTCTATCACCATCCAGAGTTTCACTCTAAATTTATCTGACATTTAAACACAATCTGTACTTCGCTTAAAACTTGCTAGACAATTTCCCATTTCAATTCTAAACTCTAAACAATAGCAGATATTGTAATTTAAGTTTCCAGACTCCAAAGCCTATTAGTTATAAGGAAATTTGTTATACATTGCCAAATACATTTTGTCCACTGTCACTTGACTCCCACGTATTTGCTATAACTAATTGGTTAATCCAATATAAGTAAACATTTAAATATTTGTCCTAAAATTATATCTTTACAAAAATATGTACTTGTAATATTGTCTGTATTTATTTGAGACTTGCTCGTAAATTAACACAAGAATGACAAATAAATCCACCCAAATATATGGAAAATAGATTTAAATTAGTTTAACTAGACGTTATTAGATAAACAAAAATTAAAATGATATTTTTTAAAAAAAAAAAGCTTGAAATCAAAAGAACGTTTACTAGTCGAATGAATTGTAATGTTTTTAAAGGTGATTTACGTCCCGCAATAAATATTTAGGTAAAAAAATAATTTTCTTTGAAAATGCTACCATGGATATTTGTTAAGTCGGTTGACCTGTTATATTTAAATCTAGTTACCTTAACAATAAATGAGGAAAGAGTCATGCTTATCTTCTAGGAAAGTAAACAGAGGCTAAATTGAAAAATTTCCAGCCTGAACATGAATGTACATATATATCTAATCGTCACTAACAATTTTCTTCCACCTGGTTTTTACAGCCATTACGCCAATTTTAGAAAAAAGTTTCCATAAAGCCTTCAAAATATACGTTATGCTAACTTTAATGTTTGTATTCTAGTTCCGGAAAACTCTTGTCATTGCCATATTTAAAAATGAACTTGTGTAGTAATTTTTATCATTACACACAATCTTGTTCAAAGAAGCCTGTGAATCGGCTTCAAACTACTTATTATTACTTAGGCCTTTTGGTTTGACTCAAACTTCCATAAGTACCCGCATGCTGATAACTTAGAACATCACAATTATCTGTGAGTGACGCTTTAAGTAAGTTTTTTTGTTTAAACGTTTTGCATAAATAAATCCTATATGTTTCAATCTTTTTTGAAGCGAATACAGACTTGAGATCTTGACTAGATTTAAGTAAAATAAAGCATTTTGTGAGTAAAGCGGGTTACATAAAACTTGTATATCAAAAATGGTGATAGTAATACATAAAATTTGAGGCAAAGCGTAGTGACGATGCAGGGTAAAGCGCAAATACTATATGTGGACGCATTGCAGATTTATAAATGTATACACCCGCACTGAGTACACCCGCTAGTTGGACGTTTTTTAGCTCCATGCCTGCTTATTCCTCCTTGGACGACGGCGTGCCGTTAAATACAGCCGCTTGTGCGCCCATATTCGATCGATGTAGGTTTATTTCTCATACTGGCCGCTCCGCAAATTTTTAATACTAAATAATGAAACACTAAATTTGGGAGAAATATCATTTGTTTTTCTCAAATTTGTTTCATGTATGTAAATCCATTCTTATTATTAAATAGCAATGGGGCCCTTTATAATTGTTTCGCTCACTTTACAATAATTTAAATAATTCTTTACTTTATTCATACTCGCACAAGTATTTAGACTTTTTGATCTCATGGAACCTGAGATAATTTTTCATCAATTGTACATTTTTTAACGACTTACGCTAATGTTCTCCTGAAAACTTATTTTGATAACCAAAATCAATATTCTCAAAGACACCCATCTTACGTATGTCTGCCTTTTTACATTTTCGAGCCGGAATGTAATGATTTTGCAGTTACAAATTTGCTTAAAATTAAAGTACTATATTTTATCGAACAGGGTAATCAATGTTTCTCTATTTGTCATTAAGTAACACATAACATTTTAATAGTGAAACTTGAGAAGATATAAACTGTTTATTTTTGTATATTATTTATAAGATAATTTCAGAGATAATATTGAAAACGCAGGAATATTTTTTTGGAAAATGACTCAAAAGAAAAATGTTTAATTTGGCACAGTGCTGAAAACTATTATTTCGCAGACAGTTTAACATTTAACAAAATATTCATGCTGAAATTTAAGAGAATCCTGGAATTAATTGAAAGAATAAAGTTTTACAACCTTATCTAAGATCATTTTAGAGGCATTTTTCGTTATATCTACCAGGTTTAAACCAACCAATATTCAAAGTTTCTACAATTTAAGTTAGATACTAAAACAGTGTTGCCGCAAGTCGAAATTTTTCCTACGTTTATCGAAAACCGATAGCAATATTCTAAATGTCTTAATTTTTGAGAAGTTATTGTATTTTTTGCTTACATACAAGACAGGTCACTTAATATATAAGCTAGTCGTGCTTAAAATCAATACGATTATTTGCAAGTAATTTCAGATAATGACAATATAATCTCCAATGTGTGTATGTGTGTGGGGAACATTTGTAACGCATGTTCTACATTTACTTAACCAGTTTTATTTAGAAGCAAAGTAAAGTTTTGAGCAAATAAGTAAAATGTCCGTCAAAACATTTTGTAAGTTATTTTTATAAGGTTTTATATCATAAAATTGAATTGAACATAATTCTAATGCAGATCTAAGTCTTTTTTTTATTTTATGAAAGAATAAAATATGCACAAACATTTGTAATTTTTTCTAGTGATTAAAATTACCTTAAATTGATACTACCATGAACTCTTCAACAAAGAAAAAAAATGTACATTTTAAATGAAAATTAAAACTCATTCCACCACGAGTGATTGGGATCACTAAAATTAGGGCACTAAAACATGAAGTATTTACGCTAAATAAACATTATTAGTATATAAAGAATGTATATAAAATTAGATAGTAAATTACAAATTTATGATATAATGCACCATTTAAAGGAACTTATATTTGAGTAAGAGTAACAAGAATTGGATAATTTGTACGAGATATTTGCGGGCTTTTTAATGCATAGGTCCCGTTAATATGATTTTTTAAGATAGAGGTACAGAAACAGGATAATTTCATCATATGATACATTTATGAGAAAAAAATTAACTTGAATGTAAAGAAGCGTTTGGTGCTCACGCCTACATTTTCATAACAAAAATTTCACTTCTAATTCTAAAAATGGGTGAAAATTTATTTAAAAAATTTCGTTATTATTTTACTCTTTTATTTTAAAGCTTATTTGTTTTTCTTTTTTATTCAAAAAACATTGTATTTTCATCGGTTTCTGATACTTGTACAAAATTTACAAGATATACAAATAATTTAGACGTTTGAAAGTGAGTGTAAATTTTATTGAAAAATTCCGTTACTTTGTTGAAAAAGAAAAGAAAATATATATATATATATATATATATATATATATATACACATACAAGTGAAGCTAAAAAAACTGTGTTAAAAATATACCTATGTTGAACTAAAAATGATTTATTTTCAATTTAATTTTCGACGGCCCGCATACGTATACCAAATAAAACAAATGTTAAATAATTTATTCATCTTATTAAATACCAAATGAAATGCTTATGGAAAGCTTGAATCTTTCCATTCGAAAATAGATGGATTGTCCATAGTACATGTAAACAAAGTTCATTCAATATCCAAAGGTGGTTTATTACCTACATTCGCCACAACAGCTGCACACCCACGGTATCGATAAAGCTCAGAGCAAATGGCTGTAATTAAACAGATCACCATCAATGGATTTATTTAATCCGATGCATTCAAATGCTTTCACATATCGATCCGCAGAGTAGATAATTGCATAATGCGACGGTCATACTTAGTAAAGTTAATGTCACAGCTAGCATCACATTGAAGCGTATTTTTATGTTAGTTGTATTCTTTCAATTTACTGCAATCAGTTCTATTCTGTAAGATTAGGCTTTTTACGAAAATATTTTTACAGTACCCCATACTTGAAAAGGCAATTAAGGGAAAAGCTTATAAATTTTCTGACGCAGGTCTATCTTTGCATTACAGGCTTTTCCTTAGAAACAGTTTGACATAGAAACATTAAATTTGGCATAGGGATAAACCAAATTAATACACATATACCTTAATAGCAAAAATTATTTACGAAAACATTTTAAATGGGGCAAATAGAGGTAAACGATTTTTTTTTAATTTTTGGTATTTTTTTAATCCACACACATATAAAGTATATACACTCACATATAATAATACATATTAAAATTCTTTTTAATTTTTATACAAAATATAAAAAAAATAAAGATTTAACATAATCTACGCCTTTTTTATTAAACGGAAAATTTACACATTGAATCAATTTTCTTTTAAATTGATCTACCTATTTCTATATAAAACATAAACGTTGAATTGTTGTTTATTATTAAACATATCAGGAGAGAAATTTGGGATTTAATTTAATTCAATTTAATTTAAGTTTCAATTTAATGAAGTGAATTAAATCTTGATAGTGAACAAAATATTTTTCGGATAACACATTAAAATTGTAAACGAAACCCACGTCGAAAAAATTTAATGGAATAATAAACATTTTTAAAAATATATGTTTTTTTTTCATAAAATAACTTTCAGAAAACATACATGTACTGATTACTAGTTTTGACCAACGACTTCGCTCGCGTAGAAATAAAAAAATATTCTGTAATTAATAAAAACATTTACACATTAAACATTTCAGAATTCGTAAATTTTTAAATCCACTTAAAGAAAATCTTTTACCTTCAAAGTGAAAAATATTTATTGCAAACTGCAAAATGTAATGATAGTACAAAAAATAGAAAACAACCATTTTGTTTGTCTTAAAACTGCTTGTCTTAACATTTTCTTAAAAGTTTTCAGGTATAATTAGCAAATTATGGCCTTGATAAACATCTATGAACTTGTTTTCTTTTTCATTTTTAATTATTTATATCTCAATATTAAGGGAAAATCCAATATTTTCATTATTACGTGTTCCGAATTTCTGGATAACAATACTGATTTTAAAGAAGAATATGGGTATGATGATACTAAGCTGCGTAACACTCAATTTATCCTCAATGCTACATTCGGTAAAAAGTTATATTTAAATCCCAGATAAGCCCCTTCTTTCATTTTAAAATTTTTGTTCTAGCTTTTTTTTCATTTGCCCGGCTTCTCATTAGTTTTATCTTCCCTTTTTATAATTACTGATAAATTTTCGTATTTTTAATTTTCAGGTTGGGTGTTAGATGTATGACCAATAGCCAATTTGTCCATAATCTAAACGTGGTGTCATATTATTTAATATTATTCCTAGATATTCCGACGTTGGATTGGGTGTTGGATATCTCACCAATGGTCAATACGTTAGGTCGGTTGTTAGATGTCTTACCAATAGTGAATTCATCAGGTTGGGTGTAGTCAATATTAGTTATAAATGTTATTTATGTTTGCGTCATTCTATTTACTCGCTATGTCGCACTTTATCTTGACACATACTCTTGTCACTAAATGTAATCGTATCAGCTTGTGCAATTATTTCGTCTTCTTAGCTAGTAAATTCTAAAGCGATATTTGGCAAAGTTTTGTTTATTTTTAGTCTCTGCTAACATTTTTGACTGGTTCCTTTTCAAGTTAAACACTTTTTTGACAACAATGCTTCCCGCCTTTTTTTAAAATCAGATAATGTCGTAACTTAACCCGAGTCTCCACCCTCCCCTCTTCCTTATGCTGTAAGGAGTTTCATCAAGCTCCATGGCCATTTATATAAGCTGTAAAAATAATATATTATTTACTTTTCAAATATAAATGAATAGTGATAAATTAGTTTGACAAATAACAAAAGTCCATAAAATATTTTTACATAGAAACCCTTGTATTTATGAATAAAGGAACTATTTAATACTGATCAAGTCTCATAAAATCTTCAAAAAACACAGGGTAAGTCTAAAAAATATAATTTAATAATGCCGCCTAAGTGGATGAACATTACACTAAAATACCGGAGACGTATTAACATGTGTATTATGTCTAAAATACCAGATTCACTTTTACTATACTAGAACAAATAATAAATAATTGAGTTCAATTTCCTTTCTGAATCATAAAAACTGCCAGTCTGTTTGATAAAGCCAGGAACATAAAAATAATACAATGAATTTACAAGGCGGTGTTACATCAACACGAGATAACATTGCACACTGACGACTTGTGAGCTTTTAATATAACCAACGATTTGCGCGGTGCCAATATTACCCTATTACGCGATGCGGTTGACTAATTCTGAAATTTATGTAACATCATTGAATGCGCGCCGAAAAATCCTATTCAAGTAAGCACAAAACGTCAGGATATCTAGAAACAATATTAAATAATATGAAACCACGTTTAGACTATGGATTATTCAGTTTCGAGGGTCAACGAAATATTGTATTCCGATATATATACATATATATATATATATATATATATATATATATATATATATATATATATATATATACGTACATAATCACAGCAGATTTATTATAATTTTACATTCATAACGTTACCAGCAAGGTCACGATATTGGATTAGGTCCTCGTCATTATCTTTATATGAAACCTTTTTCCTCCGGTATGGATGAAATTTTATGTCCCATTTGAATAACAAATAATCCTTCTGCAAAATTTTTCAATCACGGTTAAAATGAATTATATTCTGCCTGACGTTGGAATTTGATGTCTGGTAAAATCGCACTTGTTTCGACATACTTCGATTGTTTGAATTTAAGAAAAAAATGGCATGTTTCTTATACAAAATACTATGCTGTCCATGAACCAACTTTTATATACCTTTCTATGTATATTATTACCAAATAACCTAAAGTGCTAATAAATTTGTAATCGTTTTTTTCGCAACTATTTTAATGTTTTTCTTTTTCAATTTCACTCAATTTCGTCTTATTACTTTTATCTCTTGTGTTATGAAAGAACTAAATCGAGACATGGATGGGAAACTACCTGATAAATTTGCATATTTAATTGAATTAATAAAGAGTAATATATTTATTTCTTTTCGGAATAAAATAAAATGTGGCTCTTTACATTTTATGGGAATTTATTTTACAAAATTAATATTTTTTTAGTATATGTTCAATTATATATCTAATTTTATAATATTAAACAAAACGTGCAATAGATATAAACGAGAACAAAACAAGAGGAAAAATATAAATGAAAATAAACATTCATTAAAAAATTTTTAAAAATGTTAATATTACACCTTTAGTCTCAATTGCAAATTTTGCAACCTGACGGTACTCATTCTTTGAGGTCGCCTTGTTGAGAAATGATAGTACCTAGAAATCCGTAAATTTATTTTTAACCCTAATATGAAACTCTTTAAAGTTGATATCTGATATAGGCGATGGTTATAACCATCGTAATGAGGTAAAACGGCCAATGATCTGCCTGAAAAATTTTCATGTAAATATTATCGTGCTCAAGCCCCATAGCTTGTGAGATATCGGTTGTCATGTTGCCATATGGACTGTCATGTTGCGAGTGGAACATCCTAATTAAAATCAAGGACACTAAAAGTTATTGAAAATGGACAGTGTAATTTCACAAGGAATCTGAAAGGTTTATACCGGATAAAAATGTACGCTCTAGCAGTCTCAAGGTAAAGAAGATAATGATTATTTGTAATATATTACCTTTTCATCTACAATATAACGAAAGCATTAGACTTGCCTTGTCATCCAACCATTTTCATCTGAGCATACTCATACGATGTATAATGGACTTGAGGTATTACCAGAAATAAAACAATTAAATGCAGAATACTGCCAAATTGTTATATTAAAATTAACTACAAGGATAAAGTGAAAGCACGTTCGAACTACAAATTAAGTAATATTCCATATTATAAATATAATTCCAAGTCCAAAGCCAAACTGAATATTTAAAACGACGTATATATACAAGGTACGATGCACGTTATTGCGCTAAGAAAAGATTCGATCCGGGAGTAGCAAATGATTGAGTAGAAAAATCTCGAATTTGAAATAAATCATGCAGGGAATCAATAAAAAGGTCTTTTAACAATATTGGGTGTATGTTGTGTAAACTTTTTTGATACAGGTATACCTGTATCTATATTGCAAATGTATATATATTTGCAAAATATTAAACTTCAAAACGATAATTTTCCCTGGAATTACGTGCTTCAGTCTCTAACCAGCTAAACTGCTGTCTTTGAATACCTGACATATATTCACAATAGCAGTATACATAACGAAACTAAACGAAAAATGATCATATCTAATTAGGCTTCACTAATTTACGAGTAATAGTCTGCCAACTTATGACATGTGATTAAGTCTGGGAAAAGTTCATAAAAATTCTATATAAATGATTCAAATTAACCACAAAAAATGCATTTTGTTCTGAAATATATATTTATTATATTTGTTAAAGATATACTACGCAATATGCTCACATACTCCTATTTTCATGGCGAGAAATTATAATAACAATTCTTTTAAAGAAATATATAGAATTATGTACATTTAAATCTTAATATGTGTCTAGGTATGTACGAACTCTCGTATTTTCTCTTTATTGTTTATCGTATTTTCTATCTCAATTTTTGATGTGCCTTCTATTAATATATTTTACGGTTATGTTCATTTTTTTACTATAACTAACAATCCAAATAATCTTTTCATGTACATATCACGTATTCAATTATTGAGATAAAGTATTATGTGAGATATGCAACAAACGATGCCAGTTAAAATTTTGTTTCTCAAAATAATATTAAATTTAATATGATCTCACCGAAGCAACTCGATTCCATTTATCCGTCTCTGAAAATTAATTGCAAACAAGTAACACGCATTTCAACTTAGCACAAAATATTCCGCTCTAACATATATAGCTACAGCATTCATTTGCTACTTTACTACTTTGATGAAGCACGCACTTTACATGTATTATGTCAAAGTATGTAGTTTCTTAGCTTGAATATAACGAGAGACGGAATTTAATGAGACAGGCTGTGGTTAGGCTTTATGAGACCTTAACTGAAAACTATGACGATTTAACAAGTTACGATACAATTTTGGAATACAAATTTTACTTCAAAGTTCACCATTATTTACAAGTTATGCTGTAAAGAGTAAGATATATTGCATATTCTGCTTAATGCTTTTATTAAGATCGCGACAAGACGCAATCCCTATAAAGCAAGCGTTCCTTAAACTTTTATTTGAAAACAAACATTATTCTATGTATGTAATTTCAAAATGAATCGATATGTTTCACTAACCTACCATCAAAATTCTGTTCCTATTTTCTTACCCTATTTTCTTACCTTTCGTTTGTATATTTTTTGCTTACTTTGGATAATTTTCCGCTTTTGTTACATAGTTCCAAAAATTTAATTGTTTAGTCCCTTTTCTGAATGATTATTAGTTTGCTGTCTATTCTAGGGGATTGGATAGTGACAGAAAAAAAAAATTAAGCAGAAAGCAAAAGAAAAAGGTTGTAAACGGCGTTTGTAAATTTATTTTTATTTACTCTTAATAAATTGTGCAGTCAATAACCCATCTGTAATTGAAAACGAAGATTGCACAATTATTGAAACAGAACCGAAACTTAATTATTCACCGAGGCACTGATCCATAATCTATTGGCCACTTTCAACGAAATTTCACAAATGAAATTCAAAGGCGACATCTAAATTTTTAACATACTCGTATAAACACTAATCTTTATGTACGTATATGTGATTTTAGCTCTGCCCTCAATTTCATACGATTCGGGATAAGTGTATTTCGCCAACATATATTCGGATAGAAAGTATCATTGTACGATTTGAAATACACGTAACACCATCTATTGACGTAAATAAGAATATTATTCATTGGTATAATTACAACGCATTGAGTAGCTAGGTTCTTTGTAATTGATATAAAGGTGCTATATAAATGTGTTTTTGAACAAAATAAATTCCAATATCATCTGGTTGATTTAACGGTTTGCACACCACTACCATCTAACCACGCCGGCGTAACACCATCATCTTATTATCCAAGAAATGGTACAACTCAGCCCATAACAAATATTATCCTTTTAGTTTGATATCCCAATTTTAAAAATTATTAACTTAGATCATTACGACTCATCTGATCAAATAACTAAACATTTATCAATTAGTTGGACTGATAGACTTCAGAAGTGGATTAAGCACCATAAATTACCCACAGACCATGAGAATTATGATAAAAAATGCTACTAAGACCGCTTTCGTGGCTTGCATTTCTTGAACAAGCCTGAAATGATGAACAAATATTAATTTTATTACTAGCCATGTAAACGTATGGACTGACATATCTTTAACGAGCCTGAAAACATCATCAATTTTTAAATAACAGATTTGGAGACAGTGCAATAATATTCAGGTTAAATTTAAACTATTAATAACTCTTTTAGTTTGTAATATTGCCAGCGATATTTTTTTTTAAATTTCCGATTAAAGAAGGGAAGATATGCTTTTTGAACATTTTCAAAAATACATCTTAAACTTCCTTAAACAAAATTATAAAGATGTCGTTACAGTGTTATTTAAATTTTCTTTAAATCGTTCTATTTCATTTAATTCCTTGCGAAAAATAAAGAAATACCCTTAAATATAACTTTCATTAAGTGTTTAAATCCACAAGGTAAGGTACAGAGAAATTTCCTCAAAATCTTCACAACTCATATTCGTTACTTATGATTTGTGAGTTGTTCAAGGTAAACTATGTTAAGCATCACAACTTAATGATTTTAGTTTTGGCTGAGGATGTTCAATGCCAGACCGGAGCGGGTGGTATTGCTTTAAATTTGGAATCTCATCCTAACGAAGATTAAATATTAGATTCAATATATTTTGGCAAAGTCAATACTTTCAGTATGTATTTTAAAATTTCATGAATATACTTTATAACTATATTGAGAATATTTCAAGTTAGTATCAACAAAATATTAAAACGAATTAGCAAATAAAATTAATTATTTTTAGGAAAGTTTTATAGAAAGCTCTAAAGGCAGAAACGCACCTAGTCACCAAATTTTTCAATTTGAAAGGTAATCTAGTCAGTGAACAAAACAAATTCTTAAAATTTGTGGGGAAATACTCGAAGTTAAATACTCGTAGTTAAAATCTCGAGTTACAAAGATTTAGAAACCCTAAACCAAGTAGTGTAGTAACGTGGACTGTAACAAGTGTGGGATGTGAAAATGTGCTGGCCATGCAGTTTTTAAAAAAAATTTGAATAAATATCTAGAAAAAATCCGAATACCTAAAATATTAAAAATAACACCACCATCTTATTATCCAAGAAATGGAAAAATTCAGCCCTGAACAAATATTATCCTTTTAGTTTGTTACTATTGACTAAGATCATCACAACTCGTCTGACCAAATAACTAAATTTTAATCAATCCGTTGGACAGATAGGCTTCAGAAGTGAAGTTAGCACCATCAACTACCCACAGGCCATGAGAATTATCATCAAAAATGCTACTGAGACCAAGTACCTTTATGGCTTGCATTTGTTGATTATAAAAAAGCTTTTGATAGCACAAATCATGGGCTGTGTCTTTACAAAATACCAAAATAGACTACCGCTACATATAGCTAATAGAAATCATTTATTAAAATGCAAGTTTAAAAGTGAACTTTCCACAAAAAAAATGAGGAAGAGTGGAGAGGTGAGTAAGAAGGGAGATATGCACTCTCTGAAACTGTTTACATTGGTGTTGGAGGATATCTTTAGAATTCTGTATTGGAAATATCATGGTTTTCATATTCAGCGTGGTTTCAATGACAACATTATCTTCTCAGTTGGTCATGGTGACTCAAAACTGTGATACATGAACTAAGTAAAGATTTTGAAAGGTTGGGGTTGGAACTGAACTTGGAAAGAGACAAAATTATGACTAACTGTTCAAATAGTGCCGCGCGCTTTAAGATAAACCAAAGAGTTATAGGGATAGTTCATAAATATGTCTAAATTAGTTAAGAGGTTGTTCTGGGGAAAGAAAACTAAACCAATGAAATAGACCAACATGTAAAATTAGCGTGGGCAACCAACCCCAAAATTGAATTCACCTTCCAAATAAAAATTTAGGTTGAACAGAAAGTTCCCATACATGACCCGTGTATCACACTAGTACTTACATTTGGAGCTAGGTGATTACAAAATAAATCCTCCCCAAGCTCAGTGGCTCAGGGGGTGATTGAGAGAAAACTCGTAGGGATCACACTGAAGGATAGAAAGAAAAACGAATGTCTTATAGAAGAGCAGATTAGCGGTCATCTTCAACCGAGTTGTGAACGCAAGTGGCAATAGGTGGCCGCGTCGCTAGAAAGAACCACTCGTGGTATACATCGTTTGCAGAGTAGAGACAATAGGGTGAAAAACGCCTACAAGGAAGGCCAAATATGCATTAATACAATGATATCAAAAGAAAGCCTATTTGAAATGGTTTAAAAATACAAAATTGTGTAGTAATTAAGGAAACCTACGGCTTAGCACAGTACATGGCTAAAGAAAGAAAAATCACTATAAATTCCATAATTCTTAATTGATTCTTCAACTGAAAAAATATTATCATAAATTGCTTCACTTTTAGAGTTTTTGTTTCGTTTTATTAACACCTCTTTTTAAATATTGTTACTCTATAATTCTTGGAAGAAAATTTATATTGTAGAGTTCCACTGCTAAAATTATATTAATTTTACATAATCTATACTATTGTCCAAAAAAAATTTTAATATTTTGCACAATTTTGTAGATTTAAAATAAACTTTCTCTATAGCAGATACGAAGAAATTAAGTATAGATTTCGAAATTAGGTTCAATAAATTTATGTATTCAACATTTACTCAGTTTGCAGTATTTAACAACATTAAGCTTAAATATTTTATTGTCGAGTAACTACCATTAATTCTAGCCTCCGTAAACGTATTCAAAATTATAACACTTATTTCAAACTCGCAATAAAATATATACTGTTTATACAAGCAAAATATTTACTTAGTCATTTTAATATGTTCACACATTTATAATGAAATACATGGAATGATGAAATACACTTTTACTTAATTTTATAAAAAAAGAGATTATTAAAATGAAAACGGGTTTGCAATAAATAACTCGAAATTAAAATATTCGTGGTGAAACGATTAACAAGGTTACATGTCAGGTATTAATATAATTTTCTTTAACGTTATATGTGTTTACAAGTTGTACTTTCAGCGGTAATCCATGGTAATTTTAAATATATAGACCAAGTTGTGTGAATTACACAAAAGTATTACTATTACTTGATATAATTTTATAAAATAATCACAATTATTCCTGTTTTTGTAAATAGTTTAGTTATTCGAAATAATACACTATTTCTTTTAGAGACATTGAAGCTAGTGTACTTGGCATAAAATGTATCGATACCTTCCGATATTCACGAAGAATTAACGCATTTGTCTTGCGAAAGTTCCACGATTTTATTCATGTTATTTGCCATATGCCAATATACCGAAATACTCCAAACATATTACAAGTGATAAAATTAAATCTTTATCTTACAGTAATTATATTTGACTCACCATACTTCATAGTCCTAATAAATAATAAAATTTATTTAAAAATGTTATATAAAATAATTTACTATTAAATAAGATTTATTACGGCTCGCATCAAACTATGAAACTTAAAACTAGTTTTCCTTTAAAATTGTCGCTATTTATTCAATACTATGTTTATTAAAATGCCTTAATGGTGAACTAAATGATTAAAAGTGTCTTTTTCAATGTTTAATTCTCACAGCAATAACAATGATATAACCGTCCACTTCACAACAGAGAGCGTGTGAACAAAAGATATTTGACAACTGAGTATTGAGTCAAAGAGTCTTTTTTCTCAGTTTTAATAAAATTATAAAATTATACATTTTTGTGTTTCAATTAAGATCCTAAATTAATTCTTATCACATCAAAAGCTTCGCTGTACAGAGTAAGAAAAGTCGAGCCCTGATTAAAAATTGGATCCCTGAAATTCACTAGAATAAATATGGTGCACCTACATACGGGTGAATTGCGTCCGATTTCTAAAATTATTGCTAATAATAAAATATATATATACATACATATATATATAGTCCAAAACTTGTGAAATTTTAAAATCATTTTATTATAAAAGGCATTAGATAAAGGTATTATCCTTCAAGGGTATAGGTAATTACAATCTAGCCACAACATTAACCGTACAAAGTTTTGTTTTATCTCTCTTTTTTATCGTAAGGAAACTACATTGTCTCGCCTGTTATTAAGTGATGTCGTAGAAGCTCATATTAATGAAGGTGAAGTGAATAATTTCGTGTCGGCTTCAGAAAGTTAGTCCAAATAATGATAAGTATCGAATTCATTTGTCGCTTAACCAGCGTCATCCAAATGATAAAAGAAATCATCAGAATTACATTTCTTTTCTTGAAAAACAAAAGGAAAGGCCAAATTTACTTTTTTCCTTTCAAACTATTTTACCACTTTCCTCTTTTTATTCGTTTCATAAATTCTCTTATTTGATAGCGCTGCATGACAATATAATATCCGGTTTTATATTCTATAACTGATATATTTTTTCTGCTCCTAAACTCATAAGAGCAGCAACATTGTTTTTAAAAGTCACAACGTTGTTTTTAATAGAAATAACTGTATTTGTAAAAGGCTCTCTTCGCAATTTTCTGGAAGGCATACAGTGCTGATATTAAATGAGACTGAAATCTTAATACATTTTAACGAATTACCCGCTCCTTCGACTTTAAGAGAAAACAGGCCTATATTTATTTCTGTTGGTAGCAAATCTATAGACAATAAATAATAAGCTATACTTAAAGTTTAAAAAAAAATTTGGATATAATATTGAGTTCAAATTTATCGAATTTTATTAAAAATATTTTACTTTACTTTTTCTAAGACATTTATATATTTTCGCTTATATTTTCCTTTTCCCTAGACATGTTTTTCCATACTAGCCAGTCTCATTGTCACAAATTCTTCAAATCATGATACCATATTTTTACGACATAAGGAATAGATATTGGCAGAAAGACAGCGGCCGTAGAAAATGACAATTATTTATTAACAGTCATGCAAGTACATATCGTGAAGTTTTGAACTTCACATCTCTGACTTATAACCAAAAGACTTTGTCTTTAAAGGGTAGCTACATAATAAATACACAATACATGCAGAATAGCAAAGATTCGACCAGCATATTATTCATCAACCGCCATATTATTGATATGCCATAATATTAATCAACCGCCGACTACCATTCTGACTCGCCAACAGATTAATGTTTCATGATTTTATTTATACTTGGAGTGTAAGAGTAAAAACTATCATATTTTTGGGTTTTTTTTGTATCGTCGTTTATATAAGTAGGAAAATAATTATTGTATCAGGGTTTATCAATTTGCATATAACTTGCATAAGATTCTGCATGAATGAAAGCCTTTAGTAGTTGCAATTTTTCAAAGCAAAGTGAGATAAACTATTGCTTTCCTTTAAAATATAATTTTTATCACATGTTCCTATAGTTTGGGAGACATAAGCATCCGCTTAGATTTCATAATATTTTTTTTTTAAATAAATTAAACAGACTTTAACCAAGTTCTTTATTCCTTCACACCTTAAAACACTCCTTATTTATCCAAGTCTGACCTTCCCTACTTCTTGACTAACATTGATCCCAATATCATCACTAATAGGTGGAATTACTCTTTTAACATTTCCGAACCAGACCCATTTTCTAAGATTTTTTTCTTGCGAACAAAGTTCTGCTTGTGAATATTTGCTTCGAGACATTTCCGACGAAAACAAACCACGACGTTAGATATTTGAAAAGAAAATGTTAATGAAAAGAAGGTGGTAATTACCGGGTAGCTTTCATTGCATGTCAGAAACTTAAAAATTAAATTTATTTATTTCCGCATAAAAATGAACAGGTCTTGGAAAAAGGAATTTAGCATTTTTTGTATTTACATAGATGCATATTTAACAAACAAGTAAGGGATTTTGAAGAATCTCTTTACGATAAATACAAGCCTGGGCATTATCGTAGAATTAAAAATAATAAGACAACTTATCCATTCAACAGTATTAATTATAAACAAAAATTAATTAGTTCCTAAAATTCCTGAAAATTTTAGTTTTTTTGGTTTACAATTAATAAACAAAAATAGAGTAATTTTCACCATTTGTTGTATACGTATGGTTTATATTCTAGTCACAATAATTATCCAATCAAACTTTTGACGCTCGAGTGCAGTCAAAGGGTAAATATTAGTATGATTCAAAATTACAAAAGAAAAATAATTGATTCCTTATTATTTTATTATCACCCAGTTTTCATTAGTTTATGTTATATAAAAAAACAGGTGCAACGTATTCCGGGACCCATGTTGAATATATGATTTTAACATAGTTTTCTTATTTCAGTAAACTAACATTTTAGGCAATAAGTATTACTATAAAGCAAAACTAATGAAATTACATTACCAATGAATAAACTTTATATAAATAATTTTTTTAAACAATATTAATCATATAATACATAAATCATTTTTCTCTTAACTTAGTGCACAGTTTCATGAAAGGTATAAAAATATGTTACGCATCGATTTATGATGTCATGATATACTTCGAATTTTGCTTCTTTTAATATAATTTTCTATTTTTTTCCATAATAATCTTGAAACAGATTAACCGTAGTTACTTGCGTAATAAAATCCCGCAAAAAGCACCCATATGCAAGAATATACCAAGCTCTTAGACTATAGAAATACGAATTGAACTTGATAAGTTCCTTACACATAGTAGATAGAGGAAAATTCGAGATTTATACAAAAGTTTGCGCGTCAAAGAAATGGCTACAAACTATGAAACTTATCCAAGCTAAGATCCAATATTAGCTTGATAATATATTCCACCTTGTCCTTGTAAAATTTTTTGCTACGATTTGACTGCAAAAATTGAACATGGAAATATATTAGCTTTCAAATATTTCTATTGTTATCTGAAAGGGCCAATGAGAACCGGACAAATTTTTTCCATATTAGGATTTTTGGTGCGTTTGCACATCTTTTCTATGACTGAATTAGAATCTAATTTGTCAGAACCATTACCGTTTTTATTAAAAACTGATCGGCGTTTCCATTCTGATATCCCAATCAGGTATCTGTCGTATTTTGCTATCATATTGTCTTAGGTTTTGACAATGACGAAACAAAGCGTATTTGAAGTTTAAGCTCAGTTAGAGTAAATAATTCTTCAAAGCAATATTCTACTTACAAAAAACTCATCAAAGCAATCATTAAGAAGTCGTCAAAGCAATGTTCTACTTACAAAAACTTTTGGAAAATAAATGCAAATATAAATTTGTTCCCGATTTTTAGGACAATCGACAGGCTTTCAAAATTTTCTTACTTTTTTTTGTTATGTATATACAATATATATCCTATATTCTAAATATCATCCTTCCGTGTACTTTGGAAGTGATGGATCAGTTTAACAGTTAGTTAGTGAATGCCAAAATCAACTATTCTTGGAGCACCATACCTTGCCACCCAACAAAACAGGATTCAAGACATTAGGAAAGTTATGTAATATTGATTATAGAATTAAATTAATACTTGGATATATGGGATAGGGTCAGAATCTTGAACTATTTCTTGTAAATAATACAAATCCCCCGCCGGGAATGTTTCGGGAAAACTTGGCTTGCTCACTACCGTACGCTTAGATTGAATCGGTTACGATGGTCATTCAGAAGTGTACGTTGAAATAGAATAATAATTTAATAAGAAATATTTCATCTGATATTTCTTAAATAAACAACTAAAACTAATATGCATTCATAATTAACTTTATAAAGTACCATGGGGAAAAACGAAACCCGTGTAATAACATTTTATTGCTCCATATGTCCATTAATTCTTCACAACCTCAAAGTTTTTGCTACATACTGGGCATAACATTTTGCAAAAAATAGAAATCACAGTATCGGGTGTGTCACAACTACATTTTAGACACTGTCGCAACTAAATTTTAAACATGAATCATGCGTAATGTATTGAGTTTAAGTCGAATTGTCGTTTTCAATAATATAATTCATTTGTAACGTAATTAGTCGAATGTGTGGTAGTGGAATGAGAAGTAGAACATACATGGGTTTGAAATTATTTGAATACTTTCTGCAAATGTCAAATCTACCGGTCGGCAGTAGTGGGTTCATTTTGCGCGAGCACCGTTGGCTATGTCTAGCCACTACCAATATCAGTTTAGTAAAAGAACAAGATTGTCTTCTTCCTCTTTAACTCCGAAAAGATAATCTTATTTCATGGTACATTTAAGATAACCATATGCTCATATGTCTTCTGATTGTATAAATATATATATTTTTGATATTACAAATTCACTTATACACACACACACACATATATATACATATACACACATATATATGTATATATATACATATATATATATATATATATATATATATATTTATATATATATATATATATATATATATAGATATATATATATATATATATATATATATATATATATATATATATATATATATAAATGTTATTGTTAAATAAATCAAGTGAAAACATAAGATATTGGATGAAAATATATAAAGAAATATAATAAATGATACGTAAGTTTCTTTAATCTAAAAAAAAATTACAATCTTGAGACCTTTTTCTCAAGTTACAAGTCTTTAATTATATTTTCCTAAATCTATTTTTTATGTTTGCTACCTAACTTATTATATTAATATATAATATAGAATATTCAAATTTCACTCAAAAGCATTTAGAACCAGCGTTAAATTTATGCGGGCATGCACTAGATTTTGTTGACGCGTAGCATGATGAACGTCATATGGCTAATAGGTCGATCAATAGTACATAAAATTTATAAAGGAGTCTCTAATCATGATGGACTCAACTTTTCACTCTCAACATCGTTTCGAATTCCGTCTTCTTGAATATTACCATTGATATCACTGTCCGATTCCTTTCTCTCTTCAGCGCTGAATTCTAATAGCACATGAAATATCCTTTGATTATCTAAGAGATATATAGAAATATATAAGAAATTCGAAAAAAAATTTAAAAAATTTTCCAAAAATGCTACGAGAGAAGTAACAGAACATATAACCACTTGTCATTTTGACGCATTGAAACTAAATTTTTACGAAATTTGTGCACTTATCCGAGCAACACGTGTCTCACATGGGAGCACTGTGGGACCGCATGAATTTACCACAAAAATTAGTGTATTGCAGCCAGCGAAAAAAAATTAAGTTCAAAATCATGTATATCGATTCGACGTAGGTTATCTTTCCAATGTTGAAAGGAGTTAGAGAAGAGAGTAAATTTTTACGACTGATTAAAATTTAAAATAAAGTAACGCAAGTTAAATTAAATAATTATGAGTTATTAAATATATCTTATGTTACGTTATTTTGAAACATTTAAAAATTAAAAAAATATATTTCATATTAACATTTAGTAATATCCAAAACTCAGATAATTTCCCTTTTACGTTTAATTCCACTCACCTTCTTCTGTTTCTTGTTATTAGGGTTATTAAAGCACTGACACGTCCCATCTGTGAATTAAAGTTTGATACAACATGATGAAAAATAACTTAAATACGAAAAAAAAATTAAGCATATACTGAAACAGAAAATAGATATTATAAACGAGATCCTGTTAAGTTGTGACCTATGGCAAACTAAACAGTAATGACAATGTGGCGGAAAAGAAGAATAAACATCAGTTGCGTTTAAAAAAAACAGTGTAGCAAACTATTGAATTGAGCGGCATCTAGTCAAATGCTAGTTGTGGGTGCTCAAGCCAAATGGATAAAATTTTATTACGTACCACACATAATAGCCCAGACAATAAAATGCTGCAAAGTTTGCAACTAAATTTTTGTTTTAATATTTTTAATTAGTCTTTAAGGATTGTATGACTTTTGTTCATAAACTTTCTCGAATTTCGTTGGTCTTAAAAGAAGCCATAAGGAAACGTACCTATTAGTTAATATATTCTAAATCAAATTTGTTATATTCTATATCAAATCAGTAAACATTTGTTCAAGTCGTCAATGAAAAAATTTTCTTCTAATTTATACTTAAACCAATGTTGATTGAAATAAATAACTTAAAGTTGCATAACTTTTAATAATGGTCTTATAAGGGTGGTTTCATTTCCTTGTCTTACGTCGATCTTGAAGGAAGCTATAAGTAAATATACTTCTTACTTACATTTTCAAAATCACACCATTTTTGTCTCCCTGTTGTATCTTGTTACTTTTTGTCAGTAGGAAAAAGTATATTACATTATAATAAAACAAATTTTCTTTAGAAGAAATTATTAAAAATTGCAGAAAATTTTATTATATATTTGCTCGGCTTCCCTTGGTGTTGAAGAGGACTATAAACAAACGTATATATTATTTACGTATTTAACATTAAATTTATTTTAACACTCTGATAAACTTTATTAAGTTTGGTCCGTTGGAAGAGTGTATATAGCGTTATACCTTTACAAGTTTTCCGAATTACCTACCTAAAAAAATTAAACCCTCGTAAGACCATTTAGTTCGTGAGTCTATTTATCCTTCACATCCACTTTCTCAAAGACCATTTGACGTAAAAACTAACATTTAGCGAAGAGTTGAACTGTAATTCACCGTATAAATTTAAAAAAGAAATAATAGCGTTTTTTTGTGACATGTCGTGTGGAGTGTTAATAAAAAGTGCAAATTATGTGAATTACGATATCATTTTTTTTTTCATTCCACTTATATAATTCAAATGCTACCATCGTTTTCCCCGTAATACCTTTTACATAAAAACTTGTAATTTAGAATATTTATAAAGCATATTAATTCTCATATATTTTTCTAATTGAAACTGTAAAAAATACACAGAAATTTCAAAGAATCTCTTTTTTTGTAGTAATCACACGAAGAAAGATATTTAGTTTAAGCAGATTACAAGAATTCTAAAACTTTTGTTTTTACATTATTATGTAAGATATTGTTTGAAATGTCTACAATAAATATATTCCATCCCTTAACTGAAGCTAATGATTTCATAATTCTATGAAATCTATGTTACTACAAGTTAACAGAAACGTTTATTTGAAAAGTAGAGCGGTGATTATAAATCCCTAAATGTTCCAACCCTATTGAAATCATTTAAAAAAAGCATTGTTACTATTGTTAAAATGGCCTATAAAATTAAATTAAATGGCACTGATAATTATTATTGTGGCCATTACTTTATTTACTGCATATATAATATCTAAATTGATTGTAGTAAAATGTATCAAAAGCACGTAACCAGTAAAAGCATTATATCAAAACTGCTCGCATAATAATTTAATTTCTCGTCCATTTCAAAGTTTAATTCTAAAGCCATTCGTAACTATATGAGCACAAAATTAATCGTTTAAACTACGTTAAAACTTGTTAAAGTACCCTATCATAGGGAATTTAGTTTTATGTTAAGGACATTCTAGTGTCGTAAGTCAGGCCAGTAAATTTCTAATTTTATTTCAACTAGTGTCGTGATTTATTGTGTCGTGAGCACGACAATATATATATATATATATATATATATATATATATATATATATATATATATTTGTTAATAAATTTATAACTGCGTTGGTTATATTTAAAGGAGACATGCAAAGTGTTTGAATAAAATGTAAAAGAAGTTTTATCTGAAATGTTTTCAATCTACTCTGATTTAAAATAAATGGCTTTATATGGACAAATTATGTCACTAGCCTATATAAATACAAACTATACAAATATAACTACTATACAAAATTCAAAAACAGATTACTGTTATGATAATTCATCTCCCTAAAGCTTAGTTATAATTAATACATTTTTTTAAGTTTCAAAGTTTATAAAGTGACTTATCATTGTTAAATAATGTTTTGACTAAAAAATGTTTCCTAATTTGCAAAACAACTATTGAACAAACTACCTCTACTAAAATTTGTGTCAAAATTACCTTCGAATATAAAATGAATATATTGATTTCGTTGAGATTATATAAAATATTTTATGTACAAAACAAAGGTGACTAACTGATTATTTACTATACCTTTAGATTTATACAGATGACTCTAAAACAAAGAAATTTCTTAAAATTGTTTCAAGAAATTTATTTGTGATCCTTATTAAATCTAGCCAAAATATTGAAACCGAATATTTTACGCGATATCTAATAATATATTAGTTTTATTGCATTTAATACTGAACATTTTTGAAGTTAATTAACTTCAAAAATATTGGAACTTCACATTCTCTCTTGTATATCGACTTTAATGCGTTGTAGAGCCATAAACTTAATTGGGCAATTGAGTGTGTGCATAGGAGTGCTCCTTCCTCTTCACAATTGACGAAAGCGGACGAGTTCCTTTCATCATCTTCTTTAATAATTAAGTTATTTACTTGAGTCAACATGCCAACAAATGCCACATGCGATTGAAAATTTATAAGGTGGGTATATCAAACTTATTTTCCGTACTTTACTCTTTTCTTACATGTTGACTTGAATACGTTATAGACTTGTAAATATATTAGGCAACTGAGTATGTACGTACGAGAGCATCCTGTTCTTCATAATTCACAAAAGCTGATAAGTTTTTCGCACCCTCTTTGAAAGTTACCTTACTTAAATGAGACAACTTGTGACTAGATGTCTCATGCGATTGTAAATTTATAAAGGGGTGTAGGGCAAATAGGTTTTTTAATATACTATCCCCACCTTGGTCTCAGGGTATCTCCTTGGACCAGTAATATTCTCCCTTAAAATCGGTAGCTTCGAAGGCCCCCTAAAAGTGTCCGCATCTATAACCATAGCGCTTTCACCCAACTAAGCTAAAGATTGTCATTTTTCGATTAGACATTCAGGATTTCCATTTTTTCAAGGACGCATTTGGCGAACGCTCTAAATGACCAAAAAATATCAGTCTATTCTCAACTAAGTCTTGGTGACTCAATAAACCACGTCCTAAGGCTACGCGTGATTCTACTGTAATATTATGGCGCATACTGTGAACAAACACCCTACACGCATCACAGTGCTTACTGCAGTGGAAAAAAACATGACGAATATCTTATGTCCTAAAATTGCAGGTACACGCCGGGCTATCTCTTACGGCAGATTTAAGCAAACTGGCACGGAATCCACTATGCCCCGCTAAAAACTGTGATGTAAAACAATCGGCAACGAGCCACTTCTCATATAACCGCCTGGACACATCGGGGAAAAATAACCGGGTTATTTTCCCCCTTGACTCGGGGTAAAACACCTTGACTGCCAATGAGTATAGACGATCTTCAAAATACGTCTCTTTCTATCGCAAAGTTCATCTGCCAAAAATTCAAAGTGCAACGGAACTGCATCAAAACTCCTGTCTCGTGCCAAGATAAAATTTGCCGCACGTTCCACGATCGAAAGGTCTGCAGAACGGTCCCCCAAAACGGATAAAGCATTTGTTGAACAGGTTCTATAAGCTTTGGTCAGCGTCAACAGTGGCGCGCTGCAATCTGAGTACGACCCACCAAACTTATTGGACTCCGACGTACCACGGAGTCCAATTCGATGACGCATATGCCAAAATACCCAAGTAAATGCCGTAAACTTCAATTTGAAGGTAGAGTTATTCAGTCCTAAGCCGACACAGGAAAGACGGGCCATGGCGTAATATACTAACCGAGCCCGTAGTAAAAATCTTCGTCGTGCAGCGAGGAACGGGCTCCAGTATGTAATCTGTACCCGCACGCCTATCTTAGCTCCAGTCACCACCTTTAATATTATATCGGGTGCCTAATTTTTTTTAATATTTAATAGTTCTTGGAACAAAAATATTATTAATGTAAACCTCCCAAATCTTATAATTTTTTAAACCGAAAATAAAATGTCTGTTACAGTAATAAAACATACTACTATCATACTAGGTTTGAGCATTTTTGTGTTGATGGTGATATTATGACCTATTAATAAAATGATAATTAGTACCAGATAGAGCCGCGTAACTTTCCGCATAACCTGAGCAAATAAAAGGAAAGTGATATATAGAGAAATACAAACTCTTCTGTCAATATGTAAGTTCAATAGTCAGTGGAAATAATTTCTTAAGCTGTAGCGAAAGACTGTATTAGCAGGTTTCAAAAAACAACTTCCTGTAACAATTATGGCACAACATCTCACATATATTAATTAAATCCACATTACCGGTCTCTTTCATGCAACTTCAAAAAATATGATTTGTACCTGTTCTATATTCATAACAATCAAATGCATTTTCATATACTTATATAACTGTTGCCATTAAATATTTTTTTATGAAAATCTTGTACACGCCTGTCTTAATATTTGTTAACCAACTTAAATTTTCGTACTATTTTCCACGACAGCGGAATAAGGACTCATTTTCTATATATATATATATATATATATATATATATATATATATATATATATATATATATATATATATATATATATATATATATAAGGGTACGTCTACATACTTTCGGAAATAACATTCCCTAATATCTCCAGACTTCAAAAAAGAAGTTTCTCAATTGTACTGTATTTAATATTTTATGTGCATTACTTCATATTTTTGGCATTTTTAACAAATTTGGAGGACCAGTTTTTATTAGAAGTTTGTTCCAGCACGGTCTCATTAAATTTCTATAAGAATCTGAAAATAGAAATCGAAATCCCAAAAAGTGAACAACGCAGGTATCGTGATCGCATTTAGATGATATAGTGCAACCACTTCGGATGATTATTTTCTTACTTCGAAGAACATACTCTTTGTATGGCCCCATAAAATTTTGGTTAAAACCTAATTATGGAAACTAATATTTACAATAGAATTTATGAACATAGCACAGAAAAGACACCGAGATCTAATTCTGATGATGGAAGTCTAATGATAATTAATAAGACCTGACTAAGGGTCTTCATCAAAATCAGGGTTCAATGATGGAGATGAAAGATGGTGACAGAAACTCTTCAGTGATGAGGAGTACACACATTGGGTTTGTACATGTTTGACATGTCTTAATGTAACAAAAAACGAATAGAGCAAAAATGTAAATAAGTGTATACAGGTACATACAATATAATTTTAAGGTTTATTCCATAAATATTTGGGAGTATTGCTTGCCTACGTTAAGAAAAATTATGATTTTCCGTTTTTAAGTTAGTATTTCGAATCTCAAGCCGCGACACCGCTACTAAAATACGAGTTCAAATATCTTAATTTTTACTATATGGGGCAGTTTTTTTAAATGAGTAAAAAACTAAAATCCGAGTTCAAATATCGTAATTTTTACTCTATGGGGCAGTTTTTTGTAGTTCTCAAAAAAGATTTTCTTCCAGTACACTTCGAGTTTTAACTCCTCGAACTTGACGCTGTGGGGATGTTTAAACCGTGACACTTGAGAATTTGCTGATTTTGACTTGTAATTTGGGGTCCAATCAGGGACTCTGTCATTAAACTCCGTGTTTATAATCCTCAGTTCCCACGCTTCGTGATAGTGGCTGCTTAAATTATGAGATTTTAGGACTTGTTGTTTTCAAATTGGCCACAAGAGTCTCAAACGGTGACTCTGTCATTGAATTACAGAATCCAGTTCCGTAACGCGATGTTGAAATGGTACAACCTATTTTGTATATGTGAACTCATATTTCTGCCAGTAATTAACCAATTTGAATGACTTTTCTAAATTAAATGGCACCAGTAAATTATCATATAAATTAGTAAGAATTTGGCAGTGGAAATTATTATGAAAATACACTATAGAATTCTTCAACAATATACAGCAGAGGTCCTGAGATTCAATTTTTATAATGAAGGCATATTAAATTCTTTAAATAAATCTCTAAAATATTGACACGACTGAAGAATGCCCTTCTCGGTCCTTTAGCCAAATTAGGGCACAATGATGGAGCTATAATTGGTGACAGGTACTTTTCACTAATGTAGTGTAAACTCATCGAGTGCTGATTCATTTCACTTTTGTTGACGTACGGATGCTTTATATACGGTTCATTAAATGCTGCGAATATCTGTTTCGATTTACTAAACGAGATATTAATGAGACTGAATTCGTCATAATTTCGTGAAATAGTGAATAATATTAAAATAGAGAAATAAAGCATTGTAAAAATATTAAATAATTTTAAATATCCACCGAATAAGAAGCCGAATAGAAAGCTACCGAATAAGTATGATTGTACAAAATAATTGAACTTAGAATATTTGCGATAGAGTAGAGTTTCTGAATATAAATGAATTTGGAAAATTCTGCTACTGCCAGAAATTTTAGAGTAGGTGCTAAAAGAAATGTAACACACATTTGTATGGGTGGGTGATCATCGTGATTTCCAGATACATTTTAACCTATACGATTTACTAGTTAGCCGATAAATGTATGAACACTACATAGATTAATATACTAATAGACGTTTCTTATTTAATAGTTTTTAAATAATATTTCTTTACGTTTGCTTCCTTTTTCTTACTTGTAATTTCTCTACTAGGAAAATTATATTTTGTTTATATATTTTATATTTCTAAAAATCTCAGCGAAAATGATAGGTAACGAAAAATATATGTTTTCCGTTTTGAGATTAAACTCTTTTCCCAAATGTTCTGATACAAATTTTAAATATTTTTATTTTGTTTCGTGACGTTAAATCAGCGCCATAAAAGTGTATTCGTGCATAACTTTTAATAATTACATTCCAAGGCATATAGATATTAATTTGATTTAATATAAGATACATAATTATTAAAAGATATTCAGGCTTCTGATAATTTCATCAATTTAAACATTATTATTACTAAGTTGCTTCCTACGTACACAGTTAAACGATATCAAGGATATTTTTCTTAAACTAAGTAAATTAACATAACTTGGCAAGAGTAAAAATTAACTGTCTATTTATCGATTTTACGATAATTTCACATCTTTCTAGTACATTTTTTTTTCATTTTCATAGATTTTTCGGCAAACCTTGCACTAAAAAAATTCTCACATATAATAAGTTACGTTAACCTATTGTTAGATCACATGTACACGACTTATCTCTTAACTCTGTCACGCCAATTGATCATTTTCCACGAAAGCGTTTTACAGCGCAGCCCACGTAGTTAGGAGTAGGATAAGATAGTATTTATGCTTAATAGATTGTGATGAAGAGTTAATACGACGTTTAATGATTTGCACGTAAACATATATTTTCTTCAATCCAGATTATTTGCCCGTAAACTTATATTTTCTTTAATCCTTCATAACGTAGGTCATAATTGATAACGTAAACGGGTTTGACGGTGAGGATATTCATGTCAATAAGAGTATCAGAAGCACTGGCTATCCTTTTGGACATTTTATAAATATGCTTTCGATATTCATATATATGTTTTTAAAAACTAGTCTAAGGCAAATTATACTCGTACCGAAGGGTTCATTAGGAGAATAAAACAAATTAACTATTACAGTGCTACATATAAGATGTTTGTGCATACGGTACTATCTGATGCCTTAGGCCGCTGGATCTTTGTCCATGAAATTTAATATTGTGAAATTTTTCATAAATATGCTTACTTCCAAGAAAAAGTATCCGAAACGTCAAAATGTGAAAACAAGTGATTCAAATATCACTTGTTTTAACATTTATAAAAAATATTTACAATGTATATACGTTTTCGATACTCATTATGATAAAACAGGTATTAAAAACACATTTTTCCAAAGAGGGCACAATTTTTTTTTCGGCTCTTTCAATTATTACTATTGTTTTATATTATAAGAATCGCTTTCATATAAAATCAAATTGCTATAAAATTAATGTATTAAATATTATTAGGTATTAAATTTTAAATATTTTGTATACCTCATTTCTTCATACTTCGAAAATGATGTCGAATGAAGTGATTTATGTCTTTATGATTTTTAATTGAAATTAATAATCTAAACGAAAACATTTTCACAATAAAATACATATTTGGTCTCATCTTGGTTCATATTTTAAATTTTGCTTTAATTTCGCTTTTGCTTTAATTACATTCGAGTACAATATATTCGTATTGTAATAAAATTGACATATAATTTCAAATGTATTAGTAGTAGAATATTGCACCAAATAATGTGTCAGTATGAATAATACAGTGGTAATTGAAGGCAATAATAGACATATATATATCTATATATATATATATATATATATATATATATATATATATATATATATAATGAAGTAAAATGTTTTATTCCTACTTTTTATTTATTCAACTTCAACCGAATCTACTTTTGTCCTTGCTAGATTACTGAAGATTATTATAAGAAACCTAAATACATATTTCACCTTTCTTCTGAGTATATCTCCATAGAAATCGGCTTAGTTTCCAAGATTATAAATTTCTCGAAAAATAATGAAAAATTATTCTAACGTATGTAAATATTTTGCAGCTTGATAATAAATATAGACAATATTTCATTAAGTCTGTGAAACTTTATGTCAGACCAATAAAAATAATTTACATTTTCTACTAATTTTAAGGTAAGAATGTTATTAAATAAAAAGGAAAATTATAGTAGTTAGACAGAATAATACCTCCGTCAAAGCGTTTCATGGGAATCTTAAAATTTTATGGACAAGTCATTACCGACTCTTTTGTTAGCTTGAAAAGATTTTCATTGATTTTGTTATTTAGAAAATGCAACTTTTGTGTGTAAAATTTTTTTTATATTAATTTACTATAGAAAGAAAGTTTCGTTTGATTTGTTATTGAGCATTTTAAGGAACGGAAACTTATACATATATTAATGTTGCATCTGATGAAGTCAAATAATTTACCTTTTGACTTCTGATTTCTAAACTGTCTGATTACTTACCTAATTTAAATCTCGATTAAACAAAATAACATTCATATTTTTTTATTATATTTATACTTTTTGAACCGCAGCCTCTTCATATCTAGTTTTGTTAAATACATGAATCTTGAACAATAAAACTTTGTCACTGAAACTTACTTACCTTTTCACTTGGATCATGAACCTTAAAACTTTGCCTCTGAAATTCACTTAGCTTTTGCACTTGAATCTTGAACTTTTAAACTTTTCCACTGAACCTTACTTATCATATGGACTTTAATCTTGAACCTTAAAACTTTGCCGCTGAACCTTACCCTGTGAGCATGAAACTTGAATCTTAAAACTTTGCCACTCAACCTCACTTACACTGAATCCTACTTATCATTTGAACTTGAATCTTGAACCATTAAACTTAAATTTGGGAAGCCGTATGTGATGTTTATATATATACATATTCATTTATATATTTTTACCAATTATCAAATAATAGTACGTTTTAATTCGTGCGTAACGCCATTTATCTTCGTCTTTCAAAATAGTGTAATTATAGTGGACTGCTTGTATCTGATTTTTGGATATCATAACATTTTTACTGTATTCAAAAGCAAGTACATATATTATTAAAAGGACATATAAAAATAGGTAGAAAATAACTTTCCCCATCAAGAAATTAAAACAAATTAATAATAAAAAACTTGTATAAACTTCTCGTAGATTTTTCACGTTTCAATAAATACTCTTAAAGTTTGTATTTCTGCGACTTAAAGCTAAAACCAAGGTATTATTTAATTTTTCTGGAGTACCATTAGTGATCTAGTGATTAGTGACTTTCCCACGAGAATACCGCTAAATGGTTTCTTAGAAGATTTCTATGACCTAACAGAATATGAAATCAAAAGCCATGTCTAATTTCTAGCTTCAAAGGTTTGAGTTTTGTATTGATAAAGCAGTCAGTCTGCCGCCTACCCTTATGTACGTAGATGCATAGATTATTCAAATATATATTTGTTGCTTTTGTTTATTACTCGCCTACTTTTCTTAACAATATTTCATGAGATAAAGTGTTTTTAATAATAAATAACCAATTGTCAGTTTAACTCGCGCTACACAGTTTCCCTTTGAGGATACTTAGTATTTATAATAAACCTCACATTAAATTCAAAAGTGATGTGAAAGAATGATTTTACTATGAACGTTTCTTTAAATTGACAAATAAATAACTTACTTCCAAGACAGTAATCCAAAAATGTAGGTAATTTTATAATCTTATTATTTAAATGAATTCTCAATAAAAATTATAGTTTTATGAAGCGAATGTCTTATTCGCATCTACCATTTTTAAGTTCTAATTAAAAAAAATATTAATAAATATTTTCAATTTTTTTTAATTTAAATATTGGTGTAACTACACCAAATATCAAAAATGTTTTTGCAGATTTAGTGATGTAAGGGAAAATGTTAATCTAAATTTTGCATATCAGCACATTAATTATGCAGGAATGCAAATATATCTAGTCATAAGGAGACTTTTTTTAAGTTACATTATACATTATCAAAGTTTCAATAAATAAACCCATTGATTCTAAATATACTCGTTGTATTGTACCCACTTTTTTGTCACATTTTATGCAGTGTTGGTTCTTTGCGTGGTGATAACTACGGTAAATAGTTAGAATTAAACTATTCAATAACTAATTTGAATAACATCTTGCGAATTTTATAACGGAATTATAAACAACAATTTGCGGTTATAAACCAGATTTTTACGTATGAGCCCAAAGCCAAGTTTTAAGCAAGACTAGGTTGACGACAACCAAGTCTTGCTTAGTCAAGTCTTACAAACAGTAGTTAAGTCTTACAAACATTTATATTTAGTTACAAATATATACATATATATATATATATATATATATATATATATATATATATATATACATGTTTTATTCGCATCTACCATTATAAATAGAATGATAAACACAACATCCTCCGTGACCTGCTGCAATCAGGTAGAAAATATGTACGTCCGATTATGTAAAGGTCTTCTGAACGGATTCTCTTTCACTACGAATATTGATGGATATGTAAATAATGATTACCTAATTACCCAACCGTCGACTGGAAAATAATTATTTGTTCATATCCTATCATATTGCTTCTTATTTTTTTACCGACCGTAATACTGAAATAATTTTAGGTATTTTTTTGTTTAATTATATATTTTGATGCTATATTTAAACTTTTTTTTAATCCGACATTGAGATGAGAACTAAAATTTAAAAAGCTGTTGTCTCTGAAATAATTAACTCATTTTTTTGATATCATTAGATCAAAAGTTTTACGTTTTATGATAAAATATTATTAATTTTTTTATTACCTACATGAAATATGGGTATTTTATTAAATTTTGTATACAATTTAATAAATAATAAAAAAAAGTTACAATTAAATAATATAACCAAATTCTTATTTCTCTTCAAAAACATGGTATTGAATTTAAATTTTATCTTTGATTTAACGGCGTGCCTATTTATAATTAGAAAATTACTAATTGATAAACGAAGCTATATTTAAAAAAATATATATTTTTACGTTTATAGTGCAGCTGATCAATACCTCACAAGATAAATTTTTAAACGTAAAGTAGGAAAGTTCATCCTCTATCAATTTTCTCCATTATACTAGGAAAGTTAGTTCACTGTCAGTTTTCTCTATTAAAATTAAACTTATACACATTTAAGCTACAAATTGAGTAATATGCGTGTAGCGTAGGATCTTTAGCAATTTTGCAAGGCTTGTGGATAGGGGGAAACGCTATATAAAGACATATAAGAAGTACAAATAAAATTAAAGAAAAATAATAATTTTTTTTTGCGAGATTATCCTAATATTTGTCTCAATATTTATGGAGAGACACTTGGTTCTAATAATATCTTCTAACTAATTTTCTTCGCATTTTCCAAGAAGTGAAAGAAATAGAATTAAGATTTGTCTTGTGTTACTCGTCGAATGTATGCGATTCATTGAGAAAAGCATTAGCATTTCTTCAATCATGGCTCTGAATGATGGCATTCCATAGCTGGGTTAAATATTTATAATTGGTAATTTTCATTAACCTCAAGACTTTTTTCGCTATGAGAAGCAGAGTTTTGCGTGAGGTATTTTCCTTGGCTTAAAATAAATCTTTAATGTTCATGGTTCGAAGCCTTGGTGATTTTTTTAATTACAACCTTCAGTTTTTCCTACGAGTTTAAAAAGCTCGTTGTTTCTTTTTCGGCAATGTTATCGGCAATAACATCAAATCTGACACATTGAAATTTGAATGTCGAGTACGGGGAAGTATATGTGATTGTCATGGCATAAGTTTGATATAAGTTGATCATTTATCAACTATTTTCATTCTTATTATCATTTTGCAACTATTTTCTTACAGTTTTCATTACGCTATTTTTGATTTCATAGCATTTCAGTATTCAATTAATGTTTTATTACGCATTTAGGGGAATTAAGACAGATAAATAAGCATGGTCAGAAAACAAATTGAGTGTAGTTCCTTACATAAATATTATTTTTATTATTCGATTCACTCGGAGAACAATTGTTTAACATACCTTGCTCCATATAAAATATGTTCTATTCGACCCGAATTACACATTTAATTCATTGCGCTATGCTGAGTATCGCCGAAGACCAAGCAAAAGACCGAGAGCTTAGTTTTTACTTTACTACTTTTTTTGGTAAATAATAAAGTTAGGCTGAAATAATTGACATTGAGTTAGGCTGAATAAAGTTCCTTTAAATTTATTGTTAACAGTGGAAACGCACTGAAGAACATTTTTCGTAGTAGAATTTTTTTCTATTTTGTCGCATAATTTTTTGTACTGCTTCTATTTCTAATGAAATGAATAAAAATTTTTAAAATTTTTTGAAAAATTTTATTGAAATGTATGTAGTAAGCGTCAAGTTAGAAATAAAACTTACAATCATGTTAATAGATAGATAAAAATATATTTTTTCCCAAATATATTTTTTTGAAACGAAAACAAACTTACCTCTCAAATGAAATATCGATTTACACACGATACTATTACGCTATATATCATCTTATACGTGTTTCAAATTATAAGTTACAAAATTTATAAATTTTACGAATATTTGAAACGTTGTTAGCTTATTGCCTTAACATTTTTATTCTCACCTTTTTAATTTTTCTTAAAATTAAAGGAAAATCATCAGTCAATACCATGTTTTCATTAAATATTCATTAGCTGTACGCTTCATGGGATAAACAACATTTTATTTGTTTATATTAAACATTTGTTTTCAATACCTTAAGATATATATATATATATATATATATATATATATATATATATATATATACGTACATTTCTTTAATTATTAACAAAATGACAAATAAACTCTCAATTAATTTTCAATTGAGTGTTGTGGAAAATAAAATATCACTATAGTAATAAGTATACTTCTTCCTTATCAATTTCAATACATAGAAGTGAATATATTTACTTGGTATGGATTAAATTGTTCCATGAATTTTTCTGGTAGGAACGTAATGGAATTTCTTGATTTCTTGACCCAGATTGTCCCTTCAAATATTTGATCGGCAAGTATTCAAGATTTCATATTCATCAAAATTGGCTAGTAACAAGCGCCACAATTGACTTACCCTAAATAAATATTGAGAATCCGTAATAAATAAATTCATGTGATAAAGGTCAATAAATTCGAAGGAATTTTTTGAATAAATTCGTTACTTTTGCATATGGCCTAATAACAAAATGAAATATTTTCTTTTGTATGTAGCTTAACAACATTTAAAATAAAAATTCATTCATTTTATATTAAACGAGTAAATTTAAATCGTTTTCTTCAATATATATAAATAGAATTTAAATAAAAATATAATTTATCAGTATAGCGCTTATGGGACGGAGATATTTTAGTTTGTAAGTTGCATATTTGTGCTGTTTATTTAATAGGATCAATATTTTTGGAAAGCTTTTGATTTCGTTTTTTTCCCTATATCTATTATAAAACTTATTAAAAAATTCAGACAAGTTATGGGTTTTTAAAAACAAAGAAAATGTTTTATTAAAAAAATTGACACTTTTATTTTATAATCGCATGAAGCTTATTTGAAAATGTCATGTTAATCGAGTGGAAAGCTTATGTCTATTTAGGAATATTTCTAGTGATAACTAAAAATAGTTCTTACGTAAAATCTTAAAAATAATGACAATAATATTTATTGTGAGAATTTTGGGTTTTACTATTGATATAAATGATAGTTTTAAAAAATATATAGGGCTAGTAAAAATGTAATAATAATTTTTTCTCTTTTTTTTCAAGAAAGTGATAAAACTATGTATAATGCAATAATGCAAAGTGATGGTACTAAGCTATATAAATGTATTGACTGCTGATAATGTGTGAACTGGTTCAGATCGCTTCAATATATAACAAAATACGAAAACAACAAGAGAGCATACACCTTATGGTTTTTGCATGAGTTTCGGTTAGATTCCTCAGCAGCTGTAGCTGCTCGAAATATAGACAAACAGAGGGTGAGGATGCGGTTTCTGGTATAATTGCAAGACGTTGGTTTCAGAGGTTCAGACCATTTGATAACTGGAAACGAAAAGTGAATTCTGTGCGATACCTACTAGAAAAGCTGATACCTACTCGAAAAACTAAACTTTATCAGAAGAAAGTTTTGTTATCCGTTTGGTAGTCCGTTGTTGTTATCCGTTTGGTCGTAATACCACAGTAGACTCAATACTATACTGCAATCAAATTGTCCGTTGGAAATGGATTATTAATAAAAATTAAACTTTCTATATGCAAGAGCAACCACGATTATTTGAAATCATTATTTGCACCTATATTCTATAAACTACGATTGTTTGAAAAACAAAATGTTTGCAATTATAACGCTCGATATTTTCCTACCAACTCAATATTTTAACTTGTCCAAATTTTGAGTCTTTACTTTTGATCCTAAATACGGTAAAGGGCGTTCCAGAAGAAGCGTCCAAATTTTGCATTTTGCTCTTGCCATTGCTCATTTCTGAGTAGCATGTAACAGCTGTAATAGTTTTCGTGACGTGACTCTTCAGAAGACGTAGTTAGGTCAAAAATGATATGTACCTACATAAAACACAGAGATGAATAAGACTAACTTGAGAAGATTACAGACAATATTACCTATGTACATCTTATTTAAAAACTTCGGATTTAATCTGGAACGAAATAATGACACAAACGAAAAATTCGTATTTTAGAAAATGTCGAAAAATTACTGGTCTTTCTCCTAATCCAATTTTAACTTTTATTTTTGACTACGCGTTTATTGCATACATTTCAATAAAAAAGTGTTATTCATTTCAATTGAAATTAAAGCAGTATAAAAATTTATAGGGTTATAAAAATTACGGTTATAGACAAAATTAATGCTCAAAATATTATTTTCAGGTGTGTTTCCATTATTAAAAGAGGATTCTAGAGCACATTTAAAAAACTAAGCTTCTTTGCTGTCAACGAAAGCTGCAACTTTATTAAATTTCTATGTAAAAGTTTTGTTAAAAGATTGATAAGTTATATTTTAAATGGAGTGCAAAATAATAGTTTAAATATTATTATTGAATCTGTACACCGAGACATACGTCATGACCAATAAACTGCAATCTAATTTCATTAAAATATATCTCATACCCGCCTCCCCTTACGAAAAAAATGAATCAAGGAATAATCACTGAAGCTTCATTTCCTTAAAGTGTGATAAGTTTATTTTGGAAGATTTGAACCAAATGTTATTTACACCTATTGTTTTGAATTTTAATACGAAATAGATTTTGCTACAATAAACAAGGCAAATTATTGTTATATTGTTAAACAAAACTTTGACCCCAAACTTGGTGGAATTTGTATCTTTCCCGTAATGGAATAAAACTTTAATGAAGAGAATGAGAGTTTTATTGCCGAGCTTAGCTATAATATATTATTTTTTTTTAATTTCGATGCTTTTAATATTTATTTAAATAATTCATTTACAATAATATTAAACCAGTTGTCATACATGACAAGCATGATAATGCTGACATAATTGAATAAGAGCATACGAGGTTTCAATAATTTTTAATTCCTTACAAGGTAAGAAAACACGTCTGGTATAAATGTCTAAATATATATATATATATATATATATATACATATATATATGTACATATATATATATATATATATATACATATACACATATATATATATATATATATATATACATGGTTAAATAATTATTTAGATTCTATACCGTAACACTCAAAAACAGGCAGTATTGCCCTAAACCACTTAAACAGCAACTTTTTTTTTGGTATTAGAGACACGTTTGTTAGTTTTTCTATAATATATAGTAATCAAAATTAATTTAGTATTTAAGAAAAGTATTGTTTAAAACTATATGATTACAAGAATTCTGAACATTTATTTTGTCTTGAAATTTATTTAGCTTTGAAGATAAAAATAATTAAAGATACGAAGAAAAAATTTGATAATTAAGTTTTTTTGCATGTACCGCAAAGTTGTCTTTTGGTGTGTATATATATATATATATATATATATATATATATATATATATATATACATATATATATACATATACATATATATATATATATATATATATATATATATATATATATATATATATTTACCTTTCGTGACTACAAGTATCGAAAATTCTCTTTTGCCAATCCATGAGTGTTCGCAATTTTTATTCAGCGGAAATATCCATATTTCTAGGTTTTTAAAACAATATTTAATTTGACAACATTTTCTCAACGGGTGTTCCTTCTTACTTTCGATACAAAAGGGGTGGTATCTATATTTTGCATTACATATATTAATCTAGTGTCAATTTGTCTATACCTTTTGTCTGTCATGACCTTTACTTTCTTTTTTCGTTATTCTCTTGAAACTATTTTAAAAAAGTATATGTGTTGAAATTACAAGAAAAACGAATTTATTTTAGAATCATACCTTAAATTTTAATTATATATTGTGTTTTGCATATTCATATACGTAACCATGTAATTGTATAAAAAATTATACCTCATGGTAATTTATTTTCATATACAACTAGAAAATATACATTTTGAACTAGCGCAGGATTGAAATCTTTTTGGATTTGTCAATCGACACTTTTCAATATAATACTTTATAAAGAGTACCTTAATTTTTGAGTTAAATATTAGGAGTTTGATTTCACTTAAATTTTTATTTTTCATTTTATAACTGAAGTAGGAATTATTTGGCATTAGAAATCAGTGTAATTTTCATTACCTTTTATAACAGGAAAATAACAAGTCGTGGCTTACATATGAATATATATGTCAATAAATATATATATATATATATATATATATATATATATATATATATATATATATATATATATATATATTTATATATATATACACATGTGAAATATCTCTTGATATGAATGCCATTTACAACTTTAAATTAAATGTAAATATACCTAAATTACGTAATATTACTTAACCGTCTCTGAAAATTGATTCCAAACAAGTAACACGTATTTTAACTTAACGCAGAATATGTTATGGCCTTTGAGGAAGTACACACTTTAAATAACGTCAAAATATATCATCTCTTAGCTTCAATATAACGAGAGAAGAAATTCAATGAGATAGATTATGTTCGGGTGGTAAACTCAATTACGCGTTTTAACACGCATATATCGATACACATCGATACACTATATTCTTAAAATTATTAATTTTTGAAATATGAATTTAAAATTTAATTTTTTTAATTGCTGATAATTTCATCAAAGTACACTTTTATATTGATAAACTGCAATTAGCTAGAGTATACTCATGTATATTTTTTAGGATAAACGCGTTAATTATTTGTACCATACACAGGATAATTATTAATTCTACCTAGTAACACATTTTTAAAGATGTAATATATTTTCTAACAAATGCATTAATTTCCGTGCTTCACAAAAATTCTCTATTATTATAGTCCTTATAATCTATATTAAAAGAAGTGAAAACGCAATATTTTTCAAAATATAATCACAAATACTTTGTCTACACAACGCAAAATTTTAGTCTGTACAACAACTTAGCCCGTACATATATTTATTTAGTCTGTATAATTATAGCTGAAAGTAAAACTTGTAAACCCTTGTTAATTGAACTAAATTTTTACTTAAAAAAGTCCAGAAAATTTATGTCATTACATTCTAAAGATTATAGTTTCAAGTAATTTATCGTAAAGTATCTTTCTTCGTTTTAATAATCTCTGTTTTAATGAGGTTACTTGAAGATGTATTTCATCATTATTAATATAATGAACGCCTTAAAATGATGAAGTAACTATTTCGTTTGTTTAAATTTGATATATTGAATATATTTGGCGTTAATTTTGTAGAAATTCATTATTCACAATTAAATTAAACTACGTGATGTAGTATTATTTCTACTTTCTTTAATTTCTTTACCACGACCTAGGTTTCGTTGTATTACAACATCTTGGGATGGGATATTAGAAAAATCTTTGCTAATATCCTACCTGAAGATGTAATACAAAGAAACCTGGGTCGTAGTAAAGAACGATTATTTTTTGTATATTTAATTATTGATTTTAACTGAACACCAGAATCAGAACTGAAAACAGAATCAGAACTTTAAAATCATCAGATCAGAATTTAAATTTTGTGAATCTCGTTTTAAGTACTGTTCTTTGCTTTTTTAATTTATTTAATATTCCACTGTCTGGAATTTTGATAAATAATTGACCTATTTTGCAGCGCAATTTAAAAAGTTATATTACTCATTTACAATTGTTCCAAGGCTAATGTAGTTGATTATTATACAGAAATATTTTTTCAAGTTTCAAAAACAAGAGATTTGTTCACTTGTATTTGTTGTTGCAATGTTGACCCTTTTGGCTGCATCCATGTTGATTGTATTCACTGTAGATGAATTAGCGTCGATGTTGTTGATGAGAATCGTCCGTTGGCTCTGGAAGTTGACGTCTCCTTTGATATGCTCAAGATTTTCGGCTTTCTGCTACCTCCTGTATTTATGTATCTTCGTTGATTGAAGGCTTTCATGTTTACGTATTTTATGTACTTTTTGTATAAGAATCGTTGGATACCCCAGACTAAAGTGTTTAATACGTTTGTAATGAATTTCTTTACAGCTTGCTGCTATCGCACTATAAAATTTTACGTGACTTGAATGTTTCGATGTATTTTTCTAATTAATTCCATATATTTATCCGACTTGAAGAACAATGTCGTGGGGATTATAGGTGAAATAACATTATCTTATTATTATTAGATTGTTACAATATTAGCTACTTATTTTATTAAGACGCTGAGAAAAAAAATATAATTTGACACAGATTTTGTAATACAATTTATTAAAATGGTGTCAACACTTTGATGGACCGATGTGTCGTTTAAAAATTTTGTTAAGTTCACAAAAACATCGGAGCTTAAAATGAAATTGTCTTACAGTCTAAAACCTCTTAAATTATTATGGTGGGGTGGCTAGTTGTCCCGCCTTTGCTCAGTCCATTTTTAATCCCTTTTATTGCACCTAATAAATAGCAAAACTAGCGGAAACAATACATAATGTAAGACAATACATGTGCATGGTGGCCTTTCGGTCTATACAGATATTAGGCGCAGTAAGGTTTTCTCACTTCTTTACAATTGCAATTTACCGAAAGAGTTTTAAAATATGCGGCAGGTACGTGTTGTAAATTTGAAATATTTTAGAGAATACAATTCTCAGCATAATTCATTTTTATAAACTATTCCTTCATAACATTTTAAATGTCACATTTTTTTGATATTTATTTACAAAGAAACTAATTCTTATATTATTGCTCCAAGAAAATAAGATGGTCTTGTCATACGGACATGCAAGGAATGCTTTCTGAAGATGTCATCGTTAATAATTTATTGCTGCAATGATCAACCAATAAGAGTTTCTTCTCTAATTAAATATTTACTCGAAGGAATTTCTTTGATAATATATTAAGAAATTACATGTTTGTAGGTGCTAACTGCAGATGAATTATACAGATGTGATCGGTAATTGAGTCTTGGGAAAATAGTTAATATTTTGGAATTCTATTTAGGTATTTTTAATGAAAGTAATAAATAGGTGAATTATTATATAATCTTAGCTCAAAATTAAAAAAGTTCATGTATCAAACACAACTATCAAACTCATTTAAAATTTATAAAATTGTAATTATGATTGAATATAAAATTATAATGGTTATAGAGGGAAACTTAAAAACGTATAAAAAATTATCTTAATCTGAACAAAAAAATTCAACGCGTACATTTGTATTTTCGTAATTACTCTATACTTAAAAATTACTGGCGATAAAAAATTATTTCGGTAATTATTTTTAATCTTAAATATTCCTGATTCTATAAGTGGGTGAAAATTGAATTGAAAGCTCCAGTGCATAAGTACATATTTACATAAAAATTAAGCTAATGAAAGCGTATTCAAAATACGTAAAATGGACAAATTCACATCTATTAAAGAAAAAATACCTACGGTAAAAAATTATATTTTCAAAAACTTATTTCCGCTAAGAGAAAAAAATACCGTCTACGATAATATAGATTTTCGGAAAACCAGTTCTTCCCTTGTCAAAATTAAATAATTAGTTTTTCAAAATACTTATTAGTGGCTGCAGATAAATAATTTTATTTAAATGTGTTCATTCAAAATTGTTTTAATAATTTTTATGGATTATATATATATATATATATATATATATATATATATATATATATATATATATATATATATTATATCATTGTTTTAATTTATGTCGAAAACGAAAACGACCTAATAATAGACAGAAAAAGCAACATGCATCAAATCGAGTGTGGCTTAAAAATTTCAAATAGTCAGAGAGGAATAGTTTTTTATTCCACCAAGCTATTTACTATACAAGTTTATGACTTATGATAATAGCCACTTTTAAATGTCAGAAAAAACAAATATATTTTGTTTCAAATTAGTTCTACATCTATGCTTTGCTGTCGCGGTATGCCAACGAAGTCAAACCAAAACGCAATGCTTATTTCCATATTTTGCCGTCATTCCTGTTACTGTTTGGTAGAAATCAAAACTTAACGGAATTCCGCCACAATTTCCAAAGATATATGTCTTAAGTTACAAATAGATCAAAAAACACTCAGTTAATGATAGTAACCATTTCCACTTCAAATGTTTTTCATTATATAAATATTAAAATTTGTTTTACGTATTTCAAGGGTAAAGATTATAATGTGGAAAATTTCTAATATACAGTGTTTGGATATCAATAAACAACAAATGTAAAATTTCGTGAAAATTATAAATCATATTTTGGAAGTTAAGAACAGTTTAATGAATTCAACAGAATTTTTAAATAGTTGATGTGTGGACGAGAGTATTTTTTTTAAATCATGGGTTTGATCATAGTCAAGAACTAGAATCAAAAATTTTTTAATGAAATAATTGAAGTATTTTTCGAATATTACGAACCATATTCTACTTCTATACTACGAAATTCCCTTCTTTATTACAAAGTAGCCTTTGAGATATTCTATTTCCCTACTACAAAATTCTATTCTATGCCACAAAGTAGCCTCTAACATATCGCATAGTGTTTTGTAAATATGTATTTTCTTTGTTTTCAAAGCAACTATATAATCTCACATATATTATACGGATTGTTTACTCAACAGGTAGGAAAGTAACTCATCTCTTTGCTTTCGCTACTCACATTGATCATTTCCTATGAAAGCTTTCCGCTGCGCAACCTATGTGTTTAAGCGCAAGCCGAGGGAGAATACTTGTCCGTAAGAGAAGCGGAAGCTCTTTCATGATTAGGTTTGAGTAATTGAATGCTAGTACATATTTTCTTAAATTCTACAGGGCAGAGATGGCAACTGATGACAAAAATATTTTCAATATAGGAATTTTCTAGTTACAGTGTTATTACGTTGTGCGTAATGCTTCGCAGTGTTGTTAATTTATGATAAATGTATTATTTCACTATATAAGGAAAAATATTTTTATTGCATATAATAGTAGCAATACTGAAGTTATGATGAGAGTTATCTGTAATTAACAAAGTAAAAATTAAATCAAATTAGATAACTTGCGATTATGAATGGATATGATTTGTTTCTATATTAATTATCGAAATATTCTAAAAATTTTGCGCATATTTCTGGCTTTTTAACTTTCTTAATATTTCATTATAGAATTTTGTGTATATTTCAGCAAAAGTGCGTATGTAATGTAAAAGATAAAATAGTTTTCATGTGAACTGCACTCTATAATTTTGCCAGTTTATATTCAAATGCGTGAGGTAGGGATTAGCTAATTTCTTTCTTAGATTAATCCCATATTAGTTAGTTTACTTTGTAGTTATAACTTTAATTTAATAATTATATATTAACCCTAACTTACCGTCTATAAATTGTTACGCATGTTGACAGACACATCTGGCTGTGCACGTACTCGTCTTATTACACAAATTTTCAAACACTAGTAGTTTGAAAATTTGCAGGAAAACTAGTAAAATGCTCTTTTCATTATATTTATTAATTCCACATACTTAAATACACTATTTGCAAGTTTTTCTCGTAATTTAATTTTTCAGTATGTATGCAAATTTATTCAGAAAAAATTAAATATAATAAAAGGTGTCTAGAAATTATATTATCAATTGCATCCAATATATAATTTTGTGACAAATTAATTTTTTAGTAAATTTATTTGTTGTCAAGTTTTTTTGGGCAATGATAGATGTTTTCGCTTGATTGTATACCTATTAATTTAAATAAACCTACTTCAATTCAAATATTAATTATAATAAAAAGTATGTTTTTAAATAATTTTTAAAAATAAAAGGAAGTTTTTTTCGTCACAGTTTTAGTATTAAAATTATGTATTGTAGTAATAAGGCCCTCATACGTTCGACCATTATCATTTTTCTAGCAATAAATTTTTTTTTCCTTTTTTTTAAATATGATTTTGATCATGTTGTATTTTATAAATAATAAACTCTTTTTATGCTAAAGAATTTGTACGGTTATAAACTTTTTACTAAATAAAAGTATTTTTTTTTCAATAAAAGGTACTACTACCAAAATTATCGTAATAACAAAGTATTTTATGGATGTTCCAGTATCTCAAATTTCTTTGAACTTCTTTAGTCGTCAACTTTACTTACGTAAGGATTGCTTGCATTAGGTTGCTTACGTAAAGATTTTCGATACGTTACTTAAGTAAGGCTTGCTTATTTTTATGAGCCCATCTGAAATATAAATACGTCCATAAAGTTTACGCTTTCCGAATTTGACTAACTGAAGTTTAACTAAAAGATTTAATTAAATTACGATAAATAGTGATTTATTATCATTGAATTTGAAATATTTACTTCGAGGACAAGAACTTTGATCCAAGGTAAAAGAATAAAATTTACAGTTTTATAAGGCACATATATTCTGTACGCTATTTCTTAAAAAAAGAAATATTATTTTACCATAGCATTTTATCACAGAGTTTTTTTTTTGCTTTTCAGCAATGAAGCCACCATAAGAGTAGAAAAAGAAATAACATTCAAATTTCATAATTAGAAAAATGGTCAAGTTTCACAATAAATTCCTCATCGAAAACGTTTTGAAATTCGTTTCATTACATGAGAAATATAAATTACAATTAAAAAAGAAGTAGCACACAAAGTTTTTATTTAACAAACTAAGGAAAACTGAATACGTTTGTTTGGGCAAAAGCCGTCAAATTTTTGAATTCATAACATCAGGGTTAATTCTAATCTGGTTCGAGTCTTACAAAATCTAATTAATTCAAGCGTTGGACACAAAGTTTCATTGATAATTTTATTCCTTTCTTCCCTTATTTATTTTTACCTGGTGACGTAATAGCGATATGTATTCTAATAATATTTGGATTGCAGTTTTATTCACCACCATGCATTTCTCGATGTGTAGAATTAATAAACATTATGTTTCGCATCTTACCCAAATATTATAAATATATCATTGAATGGTGTGATTGCAAAGAGTGTATTGCACATTATTCGCGAATGACTGTAGTAAACAACATGAAATAAATATTTACAGAATCTGAAAAACTTGCACATTTTGTACAGAGAATATTTGTAATCGTCCATCATAGTTAAAACTAATAGTTTAGGAGCCTATTTAGAAATTCATTTAGCAAAATATAAATAAAAATTTATTTAAACAGGTCAAGTCTCGTGCAGCCAAAGAAAAACTCATTATCAAACAAGCAGACAAAATTGCTATTTTTGGTTAAAGCAATGACTATTCCTCGTAGAAATTTACCGAGAAATTAAGAGATGAATAAGGCCAGTGAATAGATGACCCTAAGCGAAAGGCAAATTTCTTTGCAGAATATTTTGCTGAGATGATTAAACTTTTTTCGCAAAGTACAATATAAGAAAATAGACCACTTATTGAACAGGACAATAAAGTGGTCAAACAATTCGTAATTATACAAGAACCAAAAGTGGCGCTAGTATAAATTATCCATAATTTGCCGAGCTGTGAGCTAATTACTGGACAAATTATAACTACTGAATCTAGCTCGGTAAATGCTAAAAAGTATTAAAGAGAGTACTGAGAGACCATAAAGAGGTAAAATAGCATGAGGAACAACTCCTGAATCAAAATTTTGATCTAAACTCAACCATTCAACCAGAAACTATGTACTATAATTACAAATAAGATCAAAAAAATATTTGATAATATAAAGTTCTGCACAGTATTGTTCCTACATATGGCACAGGCGTACAAAACGAAGTCTACATTGAGATTTATCAAAAAAATACTATAAGTTTCTTAAAATTTATCAAGAAAATGCGGACTCAAATATAGGTTATGCCAAACATTTTGAACCAAGGCATTCTTGCTGGTGCTCCGCAACGTAGCGTACTCGATAAACTGTTGTACCTGCTAAATAGAAGAGACTGGAAAATCAACAAAATATAGTGACAAAACCTGCACCATGGACACGGCTTTTGTAACAATGGCCATCCATATATTACATTCCATGAAAAGGTGGTAATAAAATAAATAAATAAAGTAAATAAGCGCATTTAAATAAATCGTATCAAATTAAACGAAATCAAATCTGTCGTTTTGAATTTAATTTTAATAAAATAATCTTACATCCTTAATTTGTTAACAATAAACCTATTTGTTGTATAAAACTACAAAACCTGTAGGAATAAACCTAGATATGAAATAAAAAGAGTAGGAACACATAAAAGACAAAGGATTAAATCTAAAATACATATATATACTAGGTGAGTCTACAATCAAACCTTGAAACAAATATAGACTTACGGTGCTAAAATTTCGGAATGTAGTAGAAAAACAAACATTCAGCAAATACAAGCTTTCTAAAAGTGTCTTTCAGAATTGTTAATGAGGTACGTTCGAAATAGCCATCATGGTTTAGGGTTACGCATTTACCTAGTTCGAGTGAAAAAAAATTTGCAATAAACCACATAATGTAGAATCCCGAAAACCCTGAAGGGGAATCAGTCGATAATTATGAAACGTCATGAATTGAAGATCCAAAACCCGATAAGAGGTTTACGTTGTGGTGAGTATGTATATATATATAATACAGGATAATAAAAAATTAAATAAATTTCGATAGTCGATTTGCTTCAGTGTGCTTGTATGTCAAGGTGATAATTTTTAGTGGATACTTCCATGGATGGTTCCACAACTTAGTTGTCTTTTGAAGATTTTTTCATTATTTATGAAAAGTAAAACATGTACATATGTATATATATTTATATATATATATATATATATATATATATATTTACACACACACACACATATATATATATATATATATATATATATATATATATATATATATATATATATATATATATATACATATATTTATACTTTTTTTTATCATAACGGACAAAGTTTACTTAACAAACTGAAAAGATATTCTAGATTCTTTTACAACTAGCTACCAAATTTCAACAAGTTACGGATCAAAACTTTACATATTTCTGAAAGTCTCCACATATTTTTAGCTTTAATATTTGTTTAAGGAATATTTTTAATGAATTATGAAACAATCACCAATCAAATGGAGAGCATACATTTTTTGGATATTTATAAGAATATCTCTGAAACTTTTTGCCATACAATTCTATAAAAATAGTTTTGAGACTTCTGTATGAAGCACCAGCTCACAAATTTCCAGGCACCCAGGCTTCAATTGAGGCTTAAAAGTATGTTAAAACTCTAACCGAAGGATGGAACCCTGAGAATAGAACATTAATATATTAAATGAAATAAATGAAAAGAATATCCTAAAACTATTTGAAAAATAAATATATTTACATTTACTGGAAAAATATATTCAAAAGGGATGTTAGAATGGAATGGAATAAGAGGACTGAATATATGTAAAGTATTAAAATAAAGACCAAAATGGAATTGAATCTGTTCGGCCGAGGTACTGGGATATAAATAAAGAGTTAAGTCGCTTTCCCTAATTACAAAAAGGCATTCGACAGATTTAGATATGCGAAGCTCGTCGAGATATTGAAGAGATTGGGGATGCATGCTCCTCGCTTGAAAATAATTAAGAACCTCTAGCCAATCGGTGACTTTCATTTTCATGAAAAAATCTAAGCGAAGTAAGATAGTATTGCATATTCTAACCATTATTATTCCATATTTATACCGATTCTATATTTTTAGAAGCACTGAATAAAATAATTGCAGGAATATCTATCAATGAGAAATTTATTAATGACATTACACGTGCAAATAATATCGTCTTGGTATCTTGCGCTATCCAAGGTTTTCAAACAAATAATTTTCATCCTAGTGAGTAGCACCCACTTTTGGTATGCAATAAATGTTAACTATAAAAGAAAAACAAAATACGTGCTGAGACACGGAATAATCGAACATCATACACTCGTTACCGTAAATTAAACAGCTCTGCAGTGGGTCGACCGTATTATCTGGGAGCAATTATTGGAGATGAAGGTGATCATCGTCTCGAAATTGACAAAAATGAAAATCTTTCCGTAAAATAAAAAATATTCTCCGTGTTCGTAACTAAGTCCGAAACAGCAAACAGGTGTGATATTTTGCTACATATGGTCATTTGTTGTGTCTTATTATGTGGCGGGGAGACATGGGTCCTCACAGAAAAGGCAAGCAAGGAAATTCGGGCTTCTGATTTACTGAATTCGGACTTTCATAGGGAAGATGGATTATATGTTATATATAATTTTTAATTAAAATTTTTACAAAAGCGAAAGGTTCGCATCGAATACAGATGGGTTTTTGAATTTTTCAATTAATGCATCACAATTTTTATATAAAACGTTTCAAATTTAATTTAATAAAAGCAATTAAATGTTTAGCCACATACTTCTAAGTGTACGTAAGAGTTGGGCCCAAGATTTTGTACGTGCATGTCACTAGAAACGGTACCGATGCCTTTTTTTATAAATAAACTTCCACACTAATACCTTCGTCCACACATTTCCTTAATGTAGGTTCTATTAAAAAGTATCATTGCGCAATTTAAAATATATTTAGCGTCATCTATTGTGGAAATAAGTACACTAAACACTGATCTAATTAGTGCGAGTAGAGTTGCTAGTCATTTCTTTTTAATTGTACTAATAAAATATAAATTAGCTTTTGGATATATTAAATTTGCAGATCTGTTTACCGATTGAAATGACATATATATATATATATATATATATATATATATATATATATATATATATATATACACATTTATATATGTATATATATATATATATATATATATATATATATTGTTTTATGTTAAATTCTATATTTTTGTAAAAACTGAATGCAAACTATTTTTCATTCAATTGATATGATGTAAAAAACAATAAAAATTCTAATAGCGTATGACTTTCATTCATTTTACTAAAAATAACCAAATTTTGTACCAAAAATAATTTGTTTAATATCTTATTCTGATTGAAATATTTCTTATATGCAAAAACAAAGTACGTCTCTATCAATTAATTATTAATCCAAAGTATAATAAAATAGTTTATTTTAAATATCACAATAGAAGAACTAAAGTTCTTCTACATTTAAACTAAAGTTTTAGTTACGGATGTCCAAGTCCAGACAGAAGCGCGCAGCGTTACTTCAATTCCTGATCACATTTCTATGACGATGACAATATCCGTTTTATTTTAACAATGTCGATATTGTTAGTGAGTCGATTAGTTGTGAGTGTTTCTTTCTTAAACCTAATAAAAAAGAATTGAAGCAAATTGGCTTTCGCTTATAGTCATAGCTACAAAATCCACGAAATCACATATATCAAAATAACTTAACGGCAAGATTTCTTAATAAGGGATAAATTATTGTTATAAATATTCTCTGTTTTAAGATTTTTGTATGGCTGTGTAAATATAAAGGTTTATTTTTTTATACACTGTATAATTCTTTATTCGGATAGTTTATATAATGTAGTTCGATTATTTAAATGACGTCTAATTGATATAGTTTGAAAATATTTTCAGGAAGTTTCTTAGGTATAATATATACCTTAAACGGATCTTAGGCCAGACAAAACATTCGCAATCTTGGATACAAAGAGCCATTAGATTCGGCTTTCATTTATCCAGCGACTATTTATATTAAACCACAGTCAAACATAAAATTAATTGATATCCTCCATTAATATATCTAAAATTAAACCCTTAATAAAATTTTTAGTAGAATGTTTCACGATTACACAAACGAAATATTCATATCAAGTTAAAATAATCACAAAATTTATCGTGATGAAAAGTTAAAAAAAATTAACTTTATTAAAAAGGAGATTATTTAAATGGAGAATGCTAATATTTCTAAAAGCTTCAATGCTATTTGGGTTAGCAAATTTATTTCATTTAGGGTTGCTCCTTATACTTTTAGCGGTAATCGGTGATAATTATCAACACTCAGTTTACGTTGCACGAACCGGAAAAAGCGTTATTATTTCCTGAGATAATGTTTACGAAACGTTATGTCTAATCGTTCTTCTCTAAATGACTACGAAATATTGTAAGGATTACAATGATATACAATTGTTTATGTAATTTTTTTGATGCATTGGAATTAGTACATTTGGCAGAAGCCTTCGAAATGTAGCACTCTAGATCATTATTAATTATTTCCTGAACAGCATGAAGAATTAACGAATTTATCCTGCAAAAGTTTCATGATTATGTACATTACGTGAAACCCCATACTTCAAAGACATAATTTGTAACAAAATTGATGTGAATATTGATCACGAAATAATTGAAAGTATTTTCCAAATTAAAGCGTATTAGATCTAAAATCAAAATATCGATGTATAACTAGTTTTTACGTCGTAACGGTCATTACTTAGTCAATAATATATTTACTGAACTAAAAAGAAAACTCAATTTTTTTCACTATTTTATTAGTATTTTATATGAATAAAATTAGTATTTTCCTATATTTCACAATAAAGAACTCTATTGAAAATTGTATACACTGCTCATATAGAGAGCTCATAAAAACAACAAATTTATTTCTCGTGGCAAGATATAACGTTATTATTAAATCAGATATAATTCAAAGTAAATTTAAGAAATGTATTAATTCTTTCGAAATCACAAGATGAAAACCTGACGAGCCTTTGTTTTTATAATGGTATCAACCAGTGTTAGACCTGTAGGCAATAAATCAAGAGCTAGGTTTATACCTATGAAAAATTTGTCGCATGCACTGATTTCTCAAATTCTGTGATAAATCTTTCAGTATACGCTGTCCAAGATTTACTTTCCTTATGTTTCTAATCTTCCCCGGTTTATTTTAATTTTTCTCTACTAGCTGATCGTATTAATACATATTCTTCATACCTTAATACATGTTTCTTCGGTTTAGAAAAAATATAAAAATAACGCCAAATATATTCAATATTAGAAGAAATATTTTGGCGGTAAATAGTGGCTATCGAAAGTAGCAAATTGTTTATCAAAAGTTATATGTAATTTACATAGATATGAGTCACAAAGGTACAATGCCAAATCTAAAATACTTCTCGTAAAAGTGTTAATTTATCATTTGACCAGTACCTCTAAGGGATACATAAAATCTTATGCATTTTATGTGATCGGTCACGTGCCATGTTCTTGAATAAGCGCTGTACACCATTTTTATTCCACAGCGGATTAATTTTTCTTTATTTAATTTATACAATCGAGTTGTCATAAAATAACCTACATATATTTCGTTTATTTCCTTGGCCTGGGTAAAAAATGTATATTTAATTTGCTTAAAATTTTGTTGGAAATGGAACGTGTTGTAAGACGTATCAAACTAGTAATTTTTACTATATCTTTTAGTGAATTTTAAGACAGAAGCTGCTAATTGCGCTTTATCTACGAGTGCCAGATAGCTAGCCACAATGATCTCATCATTATTACTGGATAGCTGCTCAGACCTCTAAATTAATCTCAAGATATTTCTGTACCTATTCTGCTCGGGAACTTTTTTCGAGATATTTCTCATGAAAATATACTAGAATATTACCGATATATAAAATTGGAACTAAATGATTTCATAACGAACATTTCCAAGTGAAAACGTAGTATTATTTCTACTTTCTTTATTTACCACGACCTAGGTTTCGTTGAATTACAACATTTTCAGGTGGGCTATTAGCAAAGATATTAGATCTTTGTTAATAGCCCACCTGACGATGTTGTAATACAACGAAACCTAAGTCGTGGTAAAGAACTTGTAGTTTCATTGAATTGTGAATAATGAATTTCTACAAAATTAGCGCCAAAGATGTTCGAATTGAAACTGTTTATGTGCTAATAAAACAAAACAAACCATAGACTGTGGCCTTTTCTAATTACAAAAATACATATGTAAACAATACACATAGATAGGTAAAAAATGTATAAAGGCACTTCAAAAGTCTGTTTCGCTACAAATATAAACGTGGGCGGCGTCTTTGATCCAAAGGAAATTATTTTTACAATATTAAATGAAAACAAAAACATATAAGGTCCTAACATTTTATGGAATAGATAACGTAAGGTTTAGGTATTAAAGTCATAATAAGTTTTACATTCGACGTCTAACATTGAATGATCTGACTTTAGTGTATTATTTTTCTAAAATCTAGTTAAGATTCGTTTTAAATGAATCACTTTGCTAACGTCCTTACATTTTAATAAGCTTATACATTTTAATATCAATTAGAACCCTTTATGAACTTATGTTTTTTGAAAATTAATTAAAATTTATGAACCACTTTTTTTAATTAGTTTTTTATATGTTGGTAATAACATTTTCTTGAATGGTTTATTTATGTACTACTAATTAATTAATTATGACAAATCAAACTCAATTATTCAAGCAAAATTTTTACTTCCTTCATATTAAAATTTTATGCGAAAGTAATTCGAAATTAATACTTACTAACGATATAAAACATACCATAAAAAGTCATGTAAACAAAGTTCTATTTGGACAATGATAAAGTTCTGATCTGATTTCTGAAATCTGAATCTTAGGATATTTTCTTTATGCCTGTTCCCATATACACTTTGCTACGTTTTTCTACAGTTTTAAATATATCACACATTCAGTCTATTAATTAAGTTTAATACAAAGTAATAAAAACCAAATAAAGAATCACGGAAAGCAAATAATGAAAAAGAATCTAAACGTTACAACAAGATCTTGTTATATAATATCTATTACGACCGATACAATAACGATTATGCAAAAGAAAAGGAGACTTCATACTGCCTGCAATTATATAAATTCATATTACAAGCGATTCAAGTTGGTGGAGTCTGTTGGAATTCTGTGGAATAGCTGTTCGAGCACCAGGCACGTGGGATTAGATACCATATACTATACATAATGACCTAGAGAATAAAATGCCACAAACCTTATAATTTAATCTTCACTTTTTCGACAATCCAACTGCGTGATTTTTGATCAAATATTTCTTTCGGTTTCCGTATTTATCTTTTGCTAAATTGTTTTTAATAATCTTATTTTTCTATTTATTAAACTTTTTGATTTCCTATATTTAACATCAAATCAGTTTTTAAACTTTGTTGAAATATATCAAGTTTTGTCAAAAAGAAGAATTCATATTGCACTACATCAAAACTATATTTTCTTAAAAAAAAATGAACAAAATGTTTTCATTTACTTTGAGGAACTTAAGAAAAAGGATATTTAAAATATATTACACTGTTACTCACATATCTACTCTAGTTTATGTATTAATTTTGCTCAAAAACCGTTTAACATGAAAATTAAAATTTTGTAAAATGATAAAGCATAATAATCCGGGTATATTTTAATACTTGATACCATTATCTACACAGTTTACTTATTTACTTTGTTACATTGGTAACAACTTTTCTTACAAATTTTTGTGAGTAATTTTTGTATTTATTGGAAATGATCGTGTCACTTTTCTCAGAATGTATTTGATAATACATTTATAATGTGAAAATTAATATCAATATATGTAAATAGTTAAATAGAAATATTGATTACACTTAAATGGTTATTTGCTTTAAATATTACGTGTATGAAACACTAGAAGTAAAAAAATATTCTGAATAAAAATCGTAAGAACATAGCTCGAGAAAGACTATAATTTTAAAAAAATCAAGTGAAAGAATAATTTCTTGCTTTAATATTACGAGAAAATTAGAAACTTACAGGAAATTACTCATTACTGTTAAAATCAATATTTTAAGGCAAATTCTATTCAAGCATTTTTTTAAACAACCTGAATTTTATAAAATTAAAACATTGCAATTTAGTAATTACATCTTTATTACCTACATTTTATTTAGGCGTAATGAAATTTATTAAAGGCACATAACTATTACAAAGAAGGGTATTCAAAGCTACTCGCATAATAAAATAATTTTAAGTAATTTCACGTCTAGTTCGAGGTTTAATTCCAAAATATTTATGTACAAATTAATTGTTAAAACTATATTAAAACTTGTCAAAGCATTTTATCGTAAGGATACTTAGTTTTAGGTTAAGAAAAATTATCGTGTTAAACTTTTATTTTTGTCTAATCATAATGTCCTATTTTATAATATCATTAGAAAGATAATTGTAAAGAATTTTTGTGTGTACTTCCAAAATAAATATGTGCAAATATTTGATGATAACATAAAGCGTATTTTACTCGTATATGCTTTCTTAATATTGTTTTGGAAGATAACGTATGTATGTATATTTATGGAAAAAATGTAAGACACGTGTCAGTCGAAACAAATTTATTAGGATTAACGGCTTTGTACAAATATCTTACATCACTAAATTAAGAGAAAGTTTTTAAACCTATAGCAATTATAATTCCCCACCAACAATTAAATTATAATACATCAAAATTTGTGAGTTATAAAATTTAAAGGTACTATTTTTTGTACAAAGTAGTTATCCTAATTTCATTCTCGTGTGATAAATTATTCACAATCATAATCAGAAAAAAAAAATTATTTCTAATGTGCGAACAAACTGTTGAGAAATACGTATCTCACTTTTTTGTTCAAATTAACTCTTAAGCGGAATTGTCATTTTGACAAACATATTTGGTATCGTAGATTTAACGGGACCGATAAATACATGACCCAATTTTTTTATATATTATTATTTCAGTGAAAATTAGTTATTAGTTTGAAAATACAAGTTTTATTTTGAAATAATTAACTTTTACATGCGTAAATTATTTTCAACGTTCATTTTATAATTTTCGTTTCATTTTTTAGTAATAAATTTTTCTGTCATAATAAAAAAAAGTTTTAAAAATAAAGACAAAAACGTTTTATTGCATTTTGAGTGCATTGTCTCTAAATAAAAAGAAACTTTTCTTGAGACAAACCATGTGTAAAAAATTACAATTGAAATTATAAAAGCTTAAAAAATAATCAGTCTCATCTTTAGTCGATGAATAGCGCTCAGCACCTTTTATATTTTTATTCAAACCTTGCTTGCAAATATATCTAAAGCATTCGTCAAAACTTTACGACTTTTTGTTGTCTTTTATACGTGCACATAAATAAAGTCTTCTGTTTCATGTCTTCCTTGAACTGTCGATGTCTTCCTTGAACCCGACTGTCTTCCTTGAACTGTCGATCTAGTTTCTTCTTCTAACACTTTGTTGATCTTCATTTTGCCCAAGAAATTGTCGATTCTATTTCATAAATCCAATGTAAATAGAGATTTTCTAATTTTCTTCTTTGTATCAAAGAATTCATCTAATTAAATTCTAGGAAATATATATATATCCCTTAATTTCGTATAATTTCCTTTATTTTACGCCTCAGTACCTAATAATTTATTAAGGTGTAATAATAATAACATTGTGCCTAATGACTTTGAAAGTTTCGAAATTCATATCAATTTTACCTTTATACTAGTTTGGTTTAGACGGCAATCATTTCCCATTCTTCCTTGTATTGAATCAGACAGTGCTAGTTTATAATTTACAAGAATCTCAGTGATACTTTGACTCAATTTTCACAATCACCAATATTATCATTATCACCTAAGCTTAAGTCTCCTGCAAACTCATTATCCTACTCATTTTTAGTGTAAAACGAACTAGTAATTTTATTATCGTTAAAATAAAGCGCCATATAAATAGTGAAACCATATAAAAGTAAAATATTTGGATATAAAAAAAAACACTAAAACTTACATATCGTTTGTTCATTTGGACCCGGCCACAAGACACACCGCTACTTCCAGTAAACTTTGAGCGCCGAGTATTCAGCACCGACTGTAGCACGCAATGTAAAGAGTTAAGCTGATGGCACGTCATTAAGACAAACATAAGTTTTAAATTCTTTATCGAGTTCAAATTGACTCACGATCCAGATTGAAGTTTAACATTAATTTTACAGTCAAGGTATAGTTCTCATTGAGAGTTTGCTAATAAATTTTAAACACAAAAGAGAACCTTGTATTCAACCTCGAACAGTCAGTGTTAATATCTGTATTAAACCGCAGGAAAACATAATTATCAAACACGAGAAACAAAGGAATTTATAATAAATGAAACAAAGAAACTTTTAAGTTTGAATTTTATACAATTTTGAGTTGATTGGCTTTTACAACTGTTTACAAACTTACTTAATACTCTTCGCTTTTGTCAATTGTTATAAAGATATTAGTCGAAATTAAAAAGATATGTTTCTTGTACAACAATTCATGAAAGATTTTGTGGTAAAATTCAAGTTATACCAAAAATTCGAAAAGAAGTTTGTTTTTATCTAATAACTTTCCAATCTAGCAATACATCGAAACAAACATTTAGCATGCATGTGTTTGTATAAAGGAGTGACTTATGATTTTGTTAACATTTAATGTTAATACCCAAAACATTTGATTTGGATATTTGTTGCTCACTTATACTTAATCGCCGGACAGATTTCCATGAAATTTGATATAAGCATTATAACGAAAATACATAAAATATTTTGATAATTTTAGTTGAATGGTAGTTTACATCTTGTAAAAGGGGAACTAAAACTATATTGCATAATAAAATATATAAATAAGTACTATTGGAAATGGTTCAATTGAATTAAAAAAATATGAAACTTGTCAATAAATTAAAGCTGTATAAATGCCACGATTTTCGCAAGCCTTGGATTATATTTGGATATGCTATGTCCCTCATTGGTGTACTGTTCTCGTTACTTTAAAAATATTTTCAGTATAATTGTTGTTTAGACCAAAAGCGAGTTTATAAGCATTATATTATGCCTAGGTGCTTAAATCCTATTAAAAGTGCCACTGATAAAGTATTTTTCATGTCACGACAGGTGCAAAGATACGAAAAAAGTGGTACGAGGTTATGAGAAGTGATACAGTACCTACTACAAGTTGTTTGCACTATCATGAAGTTGACGTTAATTCAACACACAAAACCTTTCTTGCTGTAGCTAGTATGATTTTATTTAATAATATGTGAATATTCTATTGAATATCAACCACACAAGCAGTAGAAAACTATATGATTAAACTAATTTACAAAAGTTCAACAGGACTTGGGTTTTCTTTTATGTTTTTAATTATTAAGTGACTTTTCTGAAATGTAATAAATTTATCTGGAGGTAAATTAATAAAATATAGCCAGTATGCAATAGTGTTTTAAAAAATCACAGGTTATTTTTACTGCTCTCTATTTATGAGTGTATTTGTTCGTAGAAAACGTACATAATGTGTGATTATAAATCATGTATTATTAAAACAATTACCTTTCAGCATTCACTTCTTTGTTCTCATCGGACATAAAACCTGAATTTGAAAAAAAATATTATGTAATAATGCGTTGATTCTCGGCAGATTATCCGAGTGTGCTTTTAAAAAACCACTTCCAATTATTATTCCAGACGACTTTTAATCTCACTTGGATATTAAAAATCCATTAGATGCTATGAATATTGCAAAAACCTTACTTTCCTTATCAAATACAACAAAAACTATACAAAATGTCAATGATACAAGCCAGTTGACAGATTGTGACTTCACGTTTTAAATAATAGTGTTGCTTTCCGACAATTTAAATTTCCATCATTTATATGGCAATTTTTGTTCATTAATTTAGATAGGTTTAGATATAATAACCATTAGATAGATAATTGGAAAAAAAATTTTAATTAAGTTTATATTACATGCACATCCCCTATTCACGATCCAAATTATTAATTATTAAGAAATGTTAATTTGAAAATTAAAATAAATTCAATACGGCGAAAATGAATTTTTGAAAAATTTATTATCAGAAGATATCAATAGATGGCACAACATTATAATAAATACATTGCTCGGGCATTGGCAATTGATAATCGCAATTGATTTCCAAAATGTTATTAAGTAAGCCGCGAGCAAATACAAGTGTGAAAACGTTTTGCCATCTCCCATCATTTAGAATTGCCCAATTTAACATTTTCAAGAATTATAAATTAGTATATCTATCGATTTTAGTTTCACCTTTGAAATTTTTTTAACGTTTTCGCAAAATAATTTTTAAATTGGTTTCAGTATTTTCGAAATATTGAGGAAGTTTAGTTACTTTTAAAAATGTTTATCGGATTATTTGTTCCAAATATAGATTTAGGCAGGTAATTTAAAAAAAGAGAAAGTTTTAAAAATTGCTCGTTTGTTTTACAATTTGATTGAAAATAAAATGACATCAAAATTTGTTTATAATATGTAATAAATATAGACAGAATTTATCGAGAAAAATTGTTAATAGGATTTGTCCTTATATTTTCGTATTATTCTATTTAGTGTGTTCAATTAGTGCCAAAGTATAGTCTTGAATACAAAGTACACTCGTAACAATTGGGCAATGGCGTGTGTCTCTGTGAGCACCTCGTGCTCATCGTACTTCGTAAAAGCTGTAGAGTTCAATTTATTCTCTTCTTTAACAATAAACTTATTTAATTGAAACAACATGTTAACTGATTCTCACATGAGTGTACGTTAATAAGAGAGTGTATGGAAAATATGATTGAATATTCTATTCCTTTCCTTTGTCTGCTGAGTGACAATTTTTTCTCTTTTCCTGTTTAGTAGTTTTGTAACTTAAAAAATTGCATTGTTTTATATCGACTAATTTGTTTGTTATTGTCTGTATTTTACTACTGTTCATTGATAAAGCTAAGATCAGATTATTTCCGTGTTGGTTATGTTAATATAATCTACAGGTAATATGATAAAATTAATATACATTAGGGCTTTACAGGGTGAGTTCGACAAAATCTTAGCACAGAAAATATAAATGATGTAGATCCAAATTTAAAAAGAAACTTTCTTATGGAAGTTCAAACAGTAAGTAGATTTCATTTTTACAATCATGTAAATCGCATATGAAGCTATTTTCCGAAGCCGATCTTCGGCTTCGAAAAATAGCTTCATATGACAATTATTGTATTACATTTCATATATAATAGTTACATTCACTTTCATATGCCTTTAAGAAATATAAACTGTACACGAGTTTGACAAAAATGAAATAAATTTTCCTATTTTGAAATTAATATTTACTTAAAACGACTTGGCTGCAAAATGTTTTTCTTATTAATATTCCAGTGGCGTTGCGCTGAACAAATTTTCCAAATATGTTTTAGGGATTAGCTGGCCACATTACTATAGCGGAAACATATTTGTTTAATATCAGAATCATCTCATTTTTTATCGTAATTTAGGGTAAATGTGTAGTTAATATATAAATATTCTGTCTACCTATTAATCTTTTTATCGTTAAAATTATTTCTGATATGGTAAAATTGTATAAGTTGTTAAATAGTTATTACTTTTGTATTTTATACAAAAGATTTGTTCTTGTATATGAAAAACTAAAGTCAGATAAAATAATTATACAGGAACAAGAGGTATTTTAAGATTTTGCATAAAAAATCTCAGAAAACTTTCTAACAAGGAATAGTAATACAATACAAATCTGTGTACTTTTTTTCATGCAAAGTATAGATTTGTTTTTAAAAGCTTGGAAATTCTACATGTTTGGAAAGAAATCTCTTTCGTCATCTCGGAATAAAAATGTCCATATTTGAGTTGCATATTTTAGCAATTAACTAGTTATCGTTCAGCAATATCCATACTGAATTTATCATTTTTTCCTCCAATCTCCATGAATCATTAAACTTCATATCTTTTGTTTGTGTTACGTATTCATTGTATATTGAAATTGCACTTTACAATATTATTTACTTCTTGGATAATATTTATCGGATATATTTCGATTATTTGACAGATATATATGTTTTCATGTAATTCAGCTGGGATATTAAGTTTATATTTATTAAGGCAAATAATCCCTTCGTTTCGAATATTCCCAAATGTATTTTAGATACAATTTATCTCTTCGTGTATTTTCATATTTTCTGTGAGAAATTTTCTGTCAGATTATGATAAAGGGTAGGTCAAATAAAATTAATGTTTTTTTACCGATTCAAGTATTTTTGTATTGTGATAATGTCTAATAACTGAATGTGTAATATTTAACTTATATCTTTAACATTTCATTCTCCTTAAAACTAAATTAACTTGTTTTCAACGTAATTATTTCTTCACTAGACTACAAATAATTGTGCTCTCCTGATCTTTTAAAACTATTGCCTAATAAACTTCAACGCCTTCGACATTGATGTATACGATACATTTTTTTAAGCATGGCAAAGTTTAGGATTGACTTCAATGGAGGGGATATATGAGCTGTTATCACACTCTTTAACTCCTTACTAACATTTTATATAATACTCTTAATATTTCTCATCTTGTTGCAAAACTCATAGGCCTATCTGGCCATTGTTAAGATCACAGAAATGGGGTAAAGGGTTTAGTAGGCGGATCATCTATGTTGTAAATCTTGCAATGTACTTCAGATATCTCAGTCTATGTTAAACACTTCACACACACTGTGGAACCCACCAAGTGGACATCGCACAAAATGCCGTATTGTATTTTTTCTAACTGTGTAAATAGTAGTACTAGTATTCATCGGGCAAAGATAGGCATTTCTCCTCAGATTAGTACCTCTTAATAAATTAAACGATTTTAGTTTGTTAATTGGTTGATTTCATCGCAAGTGGTCCGATGGTAACGTCACATTTAACTGAAATATAGATCACATATAACTGAAATATAGATCGTCGGAAGTGTTCCGATGGTCACGTCACATACAACTTAAATATAGATCCCAAAGACATGGATAAACAATCTCCACCAATATTCAGATCAGGGTTCAAACCTTAGAATCGCCAAGAGTGGAAGAAACTGTAGATAACCTAGGTCCAAAAATGGACACCTGATAAGCCGTTATGATGGTTATGATGATTTATTATAAATTATCCCAAGAAATGTTCCTTTAGTAGTTTAACCTTCAATTTTTGGGTTCCGTAGTGAAAACAATTAATTTTTCTAATAAATTCATTTATTCATCCATCTATCGCGTACAGCTTCACTTTTATTACCATCTAATATAATTTCTAAAATGGTTCTGTTTTTGGTTTTGTCAGAAGACGCTTCATCCAGATGTTGAAAGTAGTATGTTGCAGAATGTTAAAAAAATATTTCGTGTATATTATCCCATGAAATATCATTATATAGGTCTTCTGAAATGAAGTTGGAATCTAATTCACCATTTTTCATTTTAAGGTACGTTTTTTAACTAAGGTTCAAAATGACGCAAAGTTAATTTTAAACCATGAAAAAAAAATTTTAAACAAATCAGAAAACAAATTTTGATCTTACATCTTCAAATTCCGTAAATTTGCAATCATTCAGATGCACACTTTACCATTTTTTAGACTCCGTGCACAAAAAAAAACAAAAACTTTAAAAGATCTCACTCACAAATGCGTCTATCTCTTGGTTCCAACTATTTGTCTTATAAACACAAAATGTGGCCTAGTCACTTAACTAACTTACATGCAATAGTTAACACACAAGAATGTAGAAATATTATGTTGATCAAATTAAGTTTCGAAAAAAAAAATTCTGCGTCATGAACGATAAAAAGAGCTAATTGTAGTCATTCCAAAACTGTACATTCCAGATTGTATATTCCTACTAAAGCTTTGGTCGCAAACTTATTAGAATTAGTCTTTTTTCTGTATGTGCATAAACTTTTGGAAAATTTTAAATTTGAATTGAATAGTGATGTTTTTCCATGTCATTAAATCCTTCAATTTAGATTATTTCCATATAAGTAATTTATTACACATATTAGGTAATTTTATAACATTTTACTAGCTTTTGCCCGGGAGAAGCAAAGAATGCCAATAGGGTGCGATAAGAATACGTATTGCTTCGATAATTTTAAGTGGTCAGAGAAAAGTTATATTTTTAGTTTTCTCAAAACAAATCTATACAAATACGGAAAATTTAAATAAAAAGAAAAAATTAATATATTTGATGCCGATATGTGTACATAATATCTCAAAGTATTGACTTTTTTTTATATTCAAATGTATTACTTTAGCGATATTAGTTGTTAATCGCTTTTTAATATATTTGACTTTAGTTTTCATATACACGAACTTTCCTCCTTCGATCCTTTGTATGAAATACAAAAGTAATAATTAGTTAACAACTTATACAATTTTACCACGTCAGAAATAATTTTAACCTAAAAGAGGTTAATAGATAGACATAAAATTTATATCATAACTACGAAACAGGAATATTACGAAAATACATTTGGCAAATTTATTCAACGCAACGCCACTGGAATATTAGTAAGAAATGCGTTAATAAGATTTTTTTTGCAGCTAAGTCGTTTTAAGTAAATATTAATTTTAAAAATACGAAAATTTATTTCATTTTTGTCAAACTCGTATACAATTAGTATTTATTAAAAACGTATGACGGTGAATGTAACTATTATATATGAAATGTAATACAATAACTTTCATATGGAGCTATTTTCCGAAGCAGATCTAATTTATGATTGTGAAAATTAAATCTACTGACTGAACTTCCATTTTAAAAAGAAAGTTTAATTTTAAATTTAGATCTACATCATTTATGTTTTCTGTGTTATGATTTGGTTCAACTTACACTGCGGAGACTTGATGTATATTAATTTTATCATATTACCTTTATGTTATATTAACATAACCAACACGGAAATAACATGATTTTAGCTTTATCAATGAACAGTAGTAAAATACGGAAAATAACAAACAATGTAGTCAATATAAAACAATGCAATTTGTTTAGTCACAAAACTATCAAACTGGAAAAGAAAAAAAAAATTATCACTCGACAGACAACGAGAAGGAATAGCATATTAAATCATATTTTCCTTACACTCTCTTATTAACGTACTCTCACGAGAGAATCGGTTAACATGTTGATTTAAGTAATTAAGGTTATTGTTATAGAAAAGGATAAATGGAACTCTACAGCTTTCGAGAAGTACAAAGAGCACGAGGTGTTCATATACACACACGCCATTGCTCAATTATTACGAGTGTACTATGTATTCAAGACTATACTTTAGCACTAATTGAACACACTAAATAGACTAATACGAAAACATAAGGACAAATCCTATTAACAATTTTGCTCGATAAATTTTGTCTAAATTTATTACAGATTATGAGCAAATTTTGATGTCTTTTATTTTCAATCAAATTGTAAAATGAAAAAGAAATTTTAAAAATTTTCTAAATTCTTACATTACCTATAATATTTCAAAAATACTGAAACCAATGTAAAACATATTTTGCAAAAACGTTAAATAAAATTCAAATGTAAAATTAAAATCGATAGGTATGGTAATTTACAATTCTTGAAAATGTTAAATTGGGCAATTCTAAATTGTGGGAGATGGGAACAATGTTTTCACAGTCGTATTTGCTCGCGGCTAACTTGATAAATTTTTTTAAATCAATTGTTGTGTGTGTTGATAATGCTGTGCCATCTATTGACATCTTCTGATAATACATTTTTGCCATGAAACAAAAATACTCACTTTCATCCTATTAAATTTATTTTAGATTTCAAATAAAAAATATCTCATTAATTTGGATCGTGAATAGGGAATGTGCATGTAATTCGAACTTAATTCAAATATTTTTTTTTCAAATATCTATCAGGCGGACATTATATATAAACCATTACTTCTTAATTAATTTTTAATTACTTAAATTAATAAACAAACATTGCCAATTAAATAAGGGAAATTTAAATTGTCGGAAAGCAACACTGTGATTTATAATGAAACGTGACTTCAGAATCAACTGGCTTGTATTATTGACTTTTTGCATAGTATTTATTGTGTTTGATAAGAAAAAGTAAAGTTCTTGCAATATTTATAGTATTTAGTACATTTTTAATATCCTAATGAGATTAAAAGTCGTCTGGAATAATAATTGGAAGTAATTTTTTAAAAGCACACTTGGATAATCTGCCGAGAATAGACGCATTGTTGTATCATATTTTTTTCAAATTCAGGTTTTACGTCCGATGAGAACGAAGGTAATTGTTTTAATACATGATTTATAATCAGATATTATGTACATTTTTTATGCCTAAATACACTCATAAATAGAGAGCAGTAAACATAACCTATATTTTTTTCAAAAACACTATTGCATATTGTCTATATTTTATTAATTTACCTACAGTTAAATTTATTATATTTCAGCAAAGTCACTTTTGGTGTAATTAAAGACATGTAAAAACTCATGTCCTATTGAATTTTATAAACTAGTTTAAGCACATAGTTTTCTACTACTTGTGTTGTTGATATTCAATAGAAAATTTATATATGATTAAATAAAATGTTACTAGCTACAGCAAGAAAGATTTTGTGTTAACATCAACTTCACGATAATGCAAACAACTTGTAGTATAGATACAGTACCTATCTCTTCTCATAATCTCATACCGCTTTTTTCGTATCGCTGACTTAATGCAACTTACATTAATAGGTACAAATTCTGAGGCCCTGATTTGATGGATATTCAATAAATAAGGAGTCAGTATTCAACATTGTTAGATGAAGATGTATACTATATTTCATAGAAATATTAATTTTTCGTTAATTTAAATTTTATTTGAAAGACTAATATTTTTTTTTCAAGTACATTATTACGGTGAAAGACCTTTTTAACACCACTATATACATTTTCATAATTTACGTAAATCATGTGCCAAACTTTAACATAATATTTATTTACACCATTGTTATAATTTTAGCAACGAAAGCTCCTGTACCAGACTGGATGAAAATATCTAATAATATTCCCCATATATATTTTTAATTTTGAAATTAATTTTCTAGGAATGATCTGTTAATATAGAAACGATTAATATCTTCTTCTAGTTTATTTTTAAAATTTAATTTAACAATTATTAGTTTTTTTTTAAATTATGTTTAATAAAATATAATATTAAGCAATTTAAATTACGACAATAAAGTTATAAAGTCTGTTGAAGTAAATATTTTTTTGTGAAGCTGCTATAAATAGAAATGGCTTTCTTAATTAATATGAATGAGCAACGGTAAAACTAGAATTTCGAAAATTGGAAGTATTTTATTCGCTGTCTTGTTTTGTTTTGTACGCCACACTTTGTAAAAATGATAACAAATTTTGCACAACTGTTTGTATATTTTTAATATTTGCATTCAGTATCGAGAAGTATTTGATATGCAATTGTGCATATATATATATATATATATATATATATATATATATATATATTTATTTATATATGTATAATGTGTTTCTAATTCTTATCCTTGGATAATATGGTGAACAGTAAAATTATAGCATTGAGTTGCTCTGAAAAGAGATTTATTACATAAACAAATGTTTACACTTTTACAAAACAATTTATAACGTTAATTAATCACAAACTCACCTGAAAAGAAAAACAACATTTAAAGCTATTGCTTCACTAGTTCGTATCAATTACACTGATAGTGTGCATTCTGGGTAACAAATGCAGTTTTTTTTCTATCTTCAATCTTAAGAGGTATGGACCAAAACGCCGAGTTCACATCAAGTGTTGAAAAAAAATTACATTTCCTCGTTTTTATCATTAAATCCTCGTTTAGAGGAAACGGTTGCGATTGGGGAACTACAATCTTATTCAATTCTCGAAAATCTATGCAAAGCCTTGATCTTCTTCCTTCTTCTTTTTTAAATGCTAGTGTTACCGGAGCCGCAAAAGGGCTATATAATTCCTCGATTAAATTATTTTCTAGTAGTCTTGATATTTGATGTTCAAATTCTTTCATGTCCTCAATAGAGCACCTATATGGTCTCTTACTGCAGTACTTATCTATCAACAGATCAATATGTGCTTCGTAACCTTTTACTGTACCTATATCAAATTTATCTTTAGCGAAAATTGAATTATATTTGCATATCTATTGATCAATATCAGATCTTTTTTTATGATCTAAATGATTTATCGTAATATCAAAATCATTGACCCTTATATTTTCATTAAAGTTTATTTCATATTCGTGAATAATAACTTCTTTTTCATTTTTATTTATCCCTATGTCACTACCTGTACTGCCAGGAATTTGTTTTGTGATTATAGGTTGTTTTTCTTTGTTTTTTATGTATTTTGTCTTATTGTTATTGTTGTGGATATTTGGCATGATTTCTAAATTCTCATTTTGAGTTAATTTAAATTTTTGTATACAATCTAATCCAACTAGAAAATTATATTCGAAGTTTTCTTCATCTATAACAAAAATATCAACATGTTTTTCAATTTCAAAAATTTTTAGTTTTAAAGTTACCATTCCTATTGATTTTTTTATGCCATTAATTGTTTTCAAACCTGCTTTTTTATTATGAGTTGGTATTTTTTTTAAAGATAATAACCTTGAATTTATTAAGGACACATTGGATCCTGAATCATAGATTCCTGATGTTTCTAAAATGTCATTTATTAGTAATTTAATTTTAATTAATGGCGGCACTACCAGTTTTTTTGGTTAATTTCATTTAGTTCAGTGTCTAATTCTGAATTGTTTACACTCCTTATCTGATCGTTTTTTGTTCTATCATTATTTTTTATCTTAAACCAACATTGTGATTCGGGATGGTAACGTGTACCTTTATTTTCTTTTTCACAAATTTTACACGAATTAACCATCGGCCTTACATTTTTATCTTTAATTTTACTTTTTGAAGCTATTATCTTTTTATCAAATGTTTTTTTATTTACCATGTGCTCTAAACTTCTTATATTATTAAATAAATCTTGAGTTTCCTTTAAACTATTTCTATCAATTTTATCCGCAATGAAATTCGGTAATCCGGTGGCGATTAGATCAATTTGAGTATGTTTATCTATGGACTTATTTATTTCTAATAGCAGTTTCTCTTTTTTTAATGCATACTCCAGTAATGAGTCCTGTCTATATTTAAATAACATTGCATACCTGATCGGTGACCAACTCTTATCTGCATATGTCTCACTAAAGTTTTGTTTCCACATAGTCCATTCTGAATTTATTGTGTATTTAATCAGCATAGAACTATACCAGTCTTTAAAGGAATATTCTAAAAATAACCTAAAAATTTCAATTTTTTTGATATCCTCCTCTATGCCTAAACGTGCACTTTCCGCTTCAAAGATTGTCATCCACTGGGACACATTGATAATCTTACTTCTAAATTTTTGTATAACAAATTTTTCTGCCATTTTTCCCACATTAAAAGGTTTTGATGATTCATTCTTCATTTCAGCGAAGTTTTCCATGATTTTTATTAGATATTCTTCAGAGATTCCTGCTGTAGAAGTTTTCGGTGTTTCTTTTTCCTCTAAAAGGTATCCCATGAACTGTTTATTTCCATCTTCATCACAATAAACCGCCTTTGTTTCTGGGCTCATGGATATCCATACCTGTCGCTTGTCATGCCGTTTTTGCAAAGTAGCTTTGATTTTTTGAAAGATTTGTGTTTTTATTATTGCATCGTGTAATTTTACAGGTTGTAATTTATTCGGGAACACAAAGGTATTGCCGTCTAAATCGGTAATTGTTGTTACACAAATAATATTTGTCTTCACATCTTCACTGGCCTTGACTACGAATTCGAACTGTAATTTGTCCATTATTCTTGGGAATTAGCTGTAGAAATGTTGTTTTGTAATGTGTTTCTAATTCTTATCCTTGGATAATATGGTGAATAGTAAAACTATAGCATTGAGTTGCTCTGAAAAGAGATTTATTACATAAACAAATATTTACACTTTACACTTTTACAGAACAATTTATAACGTTAATTAATCACAAACTCACCTGAAAACAGAAACAACATTTAAAGCTATTGCTTCACTAGTTCGTATCAATTAAGTATTAAAATATTATACTATATCATATTATAATTCATTGATCGTTTCTAAGAACATAACCTATTTTTCTATCGTGGCGTGGCGACATGTCCAAGTGACAGCTAGCACAGATCATATGCAAACTTCATGCTGAATGAAGTGTCACTCACTTCGTTTACATATATATATATATATATAAGACGAAGTGATATGCCATCCAATTTTAAGAACCTTACCAACCACTTAAAGGTATTTTATTTCCTTCAATAGTGTATGCAAAACATGCATATTCAATGATATTTATTCCGTATTTTCATTATACTATAAAAGCACAATCAATTATTTTTTCTACCACTTTCGCTTCCTGTAAACCGTAGAGAAAAGTCTAGAACTTTTCTCTCCGGTAAACAGGAACTTTCACCAAAGTACAACATTTGAAATTTTGAATCGAGGTCTGATCAAATCGATAAATTTTGAATAGTTATAGATAAGATTTAGTGAATAGTTAAAATTCAAATAACCCTTATTCTCCTCTAGTAAGAACAGAAAACGATATATTGCCGAGAAAAAACAATTTTATGAAAAGTAAGATTAAAATATCCATATCATCACATTATCCCCAGATTTAAATCTTTAGCCCGTAGTTCTTATTTGTAAATTTTTAGTTTACTGTCAATAGTTCATTTGAGCGCATGGTATTACGGAGGACAGCAATGATTTCTAGCCACTTTCGATCCACTTGCATCTCAGTTCTTCTTTGAGATGAATATGTGAATTGAAGTATTTTATTACTAGTTGTCGTGCAGAATACCAAATTGATATAACTTAAATTAATTCAGATATATGAATCAAAGCAGTTTAATTTGGCATACACTGATCATCAAAATTTCAGGTAACTTCCAATAATTTTAGCATCATGAAATTTAGTACATAGTATGTATTTTATGTAAATATTATCATATTATTACAAGAAATATAAAATTTCAGTAGGGTCTATTGAAATCTTTAGGCATATTTATTAAAATTATTTTTCAAATAATTTACTACATTTGACTTCAGTTGAACGAATTAACTGTTTCTATTTTTTAAATTATTTTTCACATTGATAAAAAAGAACAAGTATGTAAAATAAAACACATTTTGTAATTAGATTTGCAATAAATTATGTTAAAACCCTCTCAATTGGGCTATGCATTTCGATTACAATTAGTAATATGCTAAAATACGCTTAAGAAATTTTCTTGCAATGCATGTGTACCGTAAGCATCGCTTACAGTCTTTTGGGACGGATTGAAGCATTTTAAAATTTTTTTTGGAACTAATTAAAACAGTTAATTTACTTTGGCTAAAGATTTCAGATTTTGATAGATATTTATTTGCAATTCCGGAGTTTATCGATGTTGAATTTTTTTCTATTTAGCAATTCTGCAGTTTGTTGATGTTGATTTAGAATTTTTTTTCTAAATTTGTTTTTGTTTCTTTTTAATTCGGTTTTAGATTACAAAGAAATTGTACATATCTTAATGAATGATGAAGCCAAACCTGATAAAACAAATTTCTACGGCGCTTGACAGCAGCCGTATATTTTTGCAATAGATTTTGTTTTGCACGGTTGCCTAGGCATACTCATTACAAAACAGATCAAGATATCATAAAGTATGTTTTACAAAATTGGGCTTTTATAAAAATTTCATATGTATTCATCGACAATGATTTTTCGATAAAGTTTTTTTTCGAAACCAAAGGAAATTTTGTACTTAGATAAAAAATTAAATAACGATCAAAATATAAATGGATAATATATATTGATATGTTTGTTCTATATTTATTTTTTTCATATCAAGAGCGAAATATTTTAGACAATCGTTTAAGACAATAACTATCTTGAGATCCAAAGAACTCGTCGTGTGGATCATTTAAGAGAGAAAGACAGTTAACGTTTCTCAGCACATTCATGCTCTTATCGTTACCTATTTGTTATTTTTTGATATTTTCTGTTAATAAAGAAACTTAGAAAAATAATATTATAATTACTGTCTTCCATCAAATGAGCTTATATCAAAAAACTTCATGAAAGCTTTCAAATTTTAAGTCCTAGTTCTGACAATATTTTCTACAATATATAAAGTGATAAGTCTGATATATGAGAACATTAGGCAATAGGGAATCTCAAAATAAGTTTTTGAAGACAGTTTTATAACATCCCTCTTACTCTCTACACGATCAATCATTACCTTTTTTTATTCACGTTATTATAAAAAAGCTCTACATATACACAACCACCGATGTAGTGATAGTGTTTTCAATTTATTTTCATGCTTTTCAATGCAAATATGTGTTTTTTATCGCTTATATTTATTAAAACTGAGTCAATATTACTTGGCCATTATGCCTACAATTAGCTGTATCATAAGTTATACATTCATTTTCTATTTAAAATATTTCTTTGTGAAGCTTGAATAAAAGCATTGCCGGTCACTTGATTGATACCGCAAAGAGAAAAATTAGGAAAGATTGCCTATATACACAGTATTTTTGTGAGTAATGCTTGTGATTATGAAACGCTTACGAGTCAGATTTATTTTAGTAATTACAGTTCATTAATTTTAGTATTTTCAAAAATTTCTTTTCAATGGCTAAGATTATATTGAACTAAATAAATTATTAAAATAAAAAATTGTGTTACTTAAAAGAAATTAGATAATATCAAATAAAAACATTCTTTTCCTATCCGACACCGAAATTGCAAAAAACAGAATATAAGGGTTGTATTTCTAAAAATTCCATGTGACATGTTTTTTTATCAGAACTTGGTCTTTGATTACGAAAATATTATACGTTTTGTATTATTTGCAAAACTAACTTCGTTAAAATATTTTACTCATTCTTGACCAACTTAATTTTTTTTTATGTATAGGTAAAAACCTAGCTACATATCAGATTTTAAGTTTCTAAGCCGACTAGAGGTGGGCCAGAAGTTTTGATGATGTATGAAAATCTAAGTTACATCATATGAATTTCAAAAATATAGCTATAGAGCTATATTTGTATATTATATCCTTGCTTACATAAAGTTTAATTTAATGCTTCGCTGAAATTGGTCTTGAGTCTAAAAGGTGTCAAAGTCGAATATTACGCGGTGCATACACGACTATCCAGACTGACGCCGCGCACTTGGATGTAATTTTTGCCCATGTATGTATGTAAAAATGTAAAAATATTGCCCAGTATATCTATATTTCACAGGTATAAAATTATTGCAAATTCCTCAATAGCTGTCAAAATTACGAGCATACCAACGTGTTTATAATGAAACTAAGATAAATTTCTAGTAGGTGGTTTCTTTTTTTAATTTTGACCTCAGTAGTTTTAGAGACTGAGAGAGAGAATTTATGTTATATGAATATTTTGAAGAATTTCTTCAGAATTTAATATTTCTATAAGTTATCACCAGAATTTAGAATTTCAAAAGTTAATTATATGAACTACTAATAAAAATAATGTAAAATTTCTTGTAACTCACTATCTCATCCAATAATCTATATCAAAGATAACCAATTTTATTGTCTTGTAGACCACTTACCGATTTATTTTTTCTGTAGACTCTTAATTCTCCCTAATTTTGAATTATAACATTATTTTTCTAAGTTTTTAATAAGTTTAGTATTAATATCAAATGTTTTTATTACAGCTTATATGCTGTTCATTATGATGTGATCTTTTTTGTAGATTACACAATTGCAAAAAGTAGAAGGTGCATTACATTTGACGAAGGTTTTATTGAAAATTCATAAAATGCAAGTAAATATTTTGAATTTTAGTAGAAATAAATCACAATTTAGTACAATTCTCAAATAAAATTAATAAAAAATGTTGTTCATGATAAGAACTGTTTCAGATTTGACTGTAAATTCACGAGATCAAAGTCTACATATTCGATAATGTGCAAATGTTTTTTTTTATTAAAAATGTCGGGAACCGCGTCTTTTTCTTTCACGAACCTGTACGTACTTTTCTTAGGCACTCCCTAATAATATGAATTTGATTTACTTTGACCCATTTATATTTTAGAATATATTTTCAAGTCACCCTCGAAATTAAAAAAATCAATGGAACGCATTCGTCTCTTATATGGTTACTTACAATCACGTTTTAACCGCGGCTTCCCTCGCGTGGTTAGAGCTTCAAACTTATAGGAAACAATTAAAATGTGTAGCACTGTGCAAAATTTATTAAATACTAAGTCTTTACTTTCATGACTATAATAAAAGTGACAATGAAATCAAAAACCTTTGTCTCCAAATTATGTATTAAAAAAAGAGATTTTTGTGGTATATATTGCGTAGGTGGCAATTCTAAACATTTTAATTTAATTTAATATATCAATTTCTTTATCCTCTGCAACATTACTTCGTTATTCCATTTCTTTCAGTTCCAAGTAAGAATTTTTTCCAAAATATCAAATTTCTTAGAATGAAGAGTAGACCATTACCCCAGCCTACACCTATCTTTAGAATTAATCTCGATCCCTTGTTCCATTGTAACGTAAAATATTGACAAACAAACACACTTTCGCATTTAAAATATTAGTAGGATATTTAATTAGAACAAGTCCGTGCAAAGATTCAATTTCAACGATTATGTACTGTTATTCACTGCCTCTTTGTTCACAATGTTTAAATAAACTAGTAAAACGTGCTTATCAATGTAGCATCCCTATAAAGTAAATCCATATTTATACAATTAATAAAATTATAAGAGAGAGAATTATGCATATGGAAAATATTTTTTTGAATATTGATTTAGCATAAAGAATTACAATGCAAGCTAGAAACCTTGTTTTGAAATTTTTGGTCTGTGTGTTCATTTGTTCCTTAATCGCATGAAATCTACTGGACGGATTTTGATGAAATTTGGTGTGGTGATAGTTTATGCCTAAGAACAATATATGAAATACAAATATTCTAATACTTATCTTCATACCAATGAAACTGTGGGCATACCTAGTATAATTATTAATTTAATAAGAAATATAGTAATACCTCTATGGTACACAGAATCCATGTTAAATGTGTTGTGTCATTTACGGAACGCCTGAATGCTAATGATGACTTACCTAAAATGGGCCCGCTCAAGTAAACTTTCAATTATATTTCGTGAAATAATATGTCTTTTATTTTGTAAGGCGTATCAATATCTGCGGATCTATAAATTCCATTTTGGGAATCATGAAGTATAGGATTTTTAAAAATGTTGATTACTTCATTTGCAGCTTCTGAAACCTCTGTAAATATTATTGAGGGTTGACTATTAAAATATATGCGGAATAATATGTTTTTTCATTGTACCATATTTTAAGTTCAGAGAAAACGATGTGGTCGTTTTCAGTAATATTTTTCTAACTGCCGTTTAGAGAGTTTAAAAAAAATATTTAAAAACCCATGTAACTTGCTCTATAAATTAATATCTCCACATAATATAATGAATTAAAAAACATGTTTTTGAATGCTTCATTTGTCTTCTTTCCGTTCTGTATTTTTATTATATATGCCATCGACTTTGAAAATTTTTGGAAAAATTTAATTAATATAAATACCGTGGATTATGAAAACCTCTCATTACAAGAAATATAAATTATTTTATTCAAGCATTTTTCAATTCTATTCTTAAAAATCATTTGCGTGGAAACTATAGGTATTAGGTATGCATAAATAATATAAATTTTACTTACGGCAAATTGCTTAAGATTCTGTTATGGTTAGCAATTCTAATAAAATTATATTTCAAACTTTAATGATAGAACTTCCAGAGTCTTACTAGCAGGACTCTGCATCCTTTTTTTATTCTTATTTGAGGATTTCTAAGCCAAATAAGTCGCACGCAATAAAGTCAAATAAAGACTACATCTCTCTCTCTCTTAGCGAGTTTTTGAATCACGTTTCTATGATTAGTTGAGCCGACATGGTTGCGAGTACAAAACGGATTCAAAATTACTAAGGAAAAGAATCAATGAGTGCCAAGGAGTGGCAATGGGAATTTGGCGTAGAGACTTTTTTTAGAAAATGTTTAATTTTAAACTAAGTTCACTTTTCACAGCTATCAGCTTACTAAAAGTATCTCCAGTTAGCATTCTTGAATTCCCACCTCATTAATTTACGTCTTGTTTTAATGAAATTTCTATAATTATTTATTCTTAGTTTTCATGAACCGGTTTATATAAAGACACGCTTTACATTTCTTATGGCTGTCTTTTCCTTGTTAAAGAAGCTTTAATAGCTTTTTAAGAGACGACTTGATCTTTAATTATTTCAGAATTAAAATGCAATTAACTTTTACAACATATAAGTAATTTATATGTATCAATAGGTAAATTTTATATTTTTAACTTCATCTCTACGTAACCCATGTAAAAGATATTTAAGCTAAAATCAATTGAAGCTGAAACCTTTAATTTCAAATTTCCTGACTTGATATATTTTACCAAATTTTTCATAAATATATTTACTGAAGATTTGAGTATTAATATCAATTAAATTTTCCTTGTAAAATATAGAGCCATCGAATTTTCTTTCCACTGAATACTTCACAAACACTGAACGTGATGCTAATAGATTGGTGGTAGAACGTATTAAAATATATCCTTTTTAGGAAAATTACCATGTTTAGTACATATTGCTACTCCGGATATCAAATATATGGTCATAAAATATAATTTTCAACTATGGCTTCACGTTAAATGTTAAATCTACCTTAATTATTCGGTCAAACTTTTTGAAAATACAAGTAAGAAGTTTTGAATAACTGCATTAACTTTTTTGTTTTTTAAGGCACCAGTTACTTGATACAAGTAAATAGGGCCTTAAAATTCTTATATTTTGTTTAAATTCTGACCTTTTACTTATAAAAATAACATTTATCAGAAAAGTGTGTAGGCTTAATGGAAAAGCTTATAATATATTTCATGTCAAATATTAGTCCATTTCAAATTCGTTATGAATATAATAGATTTAGGCCCAAAAAGTATATAACATGTTGTAGTATGAAGGATACCCGTATTAAGTGAAGCTACACAGTAGTAAAATCACTCGAAGGAGATTTACTTTGCAAGAAATTTATATACTTGAATCCATCATATTTGGGTATCTAGGCAATATAAAATTTAAAGCGATATGTTAATGCAATAGTTATTTTCACATTAAATCAACAATATGCACCTATATTATTTAATAACATTTATATTTATCTTCGTAATAAAAATAAAATTGTTAAAGGTTTGATACAACGAAACATAAACCTTGTAGTGAAGAAAAACAATAGTCTTATTTCGGAGCCTCATGAATATCTGACGAACAAACAAACTGCGAGCAAATATATATCAAATGCTTCACAAGAGCCGCGAAATTATTGTACCATATACATTATCATTTATACATTTTGCAATTAATATTAATCAATTGTTCAAAATGTTTAAAAGAATTGCACAAAAAATCAAGGCAAAGTATACAATTATCGCTTTCTTTATTTTTCCATTACCTTGAAAACTTTGAGAATGTCATTAATAATTTTTAAACAACAGTCATCGATAGCTGAGCGCCTATGTAATTTTTAGGCGTTTTCTGTGATATTTCGGAATTAATTTCTCAAATGATTCAGAATATTTTAAGTGAAGCATTCCCGTAAATATATATTTTTCTAACTTTACTTCCTTTTTTATTAGAAACTATCCAATTTATATTTGGGAGGTTTTACGCCAAACGGTGGTACAGGAATAGTGGACATCAGGAATTTAACTCACTGTTTACATTCTTATTTCCTATTTTCTTTTCCATTGTATTGTGGCCCATAGAATTGTGGGTTAAAGGTAAATTGATCGGTTATCGCATGATATATTAAATTTTGTGGGATATTATTGCACAAATTGATAAGTTCCATCAGCTTTATTTTTTAAGTGGCTTTATTTTTTAAATTGCATTTTAAAACACGAAAGACTACAGAATTTTTTAGCTCCATTGATAGCAGAGCAGAGGATAACTAGGAAAAAGGAGGAAACTTAAATCTACTTAAATATATAAAGGTATATTACTACCACTTCACATAGTCGAAAACACATATATAATTTTATATTACTTGAATAATATTTTATATATAATTGTATTTAATGTTTATTTCATTTTTATTTAAGCAAAACTTTATATATTATATGCAAGAATTACTTCCGCAGCGGTATTGTATATGTAAACATAAAAAACGATAATTTCGAAAATACCATATTGCAGTTGATGATTGTACTTACCAACAAAGCCTCTTTGGAGTTTAATAAAATGTGGCGCCATTTTAATCTGACGTTTTTTAATGTGTGCTCTATTAGTTTTGAGGTGTTACTATTATTGCCTCAATTTTATTCTGTTAAAATAATTTTGACTAATGAGATGAGCCCAATTTACTTATATTTTTACTTGCATATAAAATACAAAAACAAAACATAACATTATGAGGACAACCTTTTAAAGACTTTTTTCTTTAGGTAATTAAATTCTAGTGAAATTAAATATGTCTTTAATAAGAAAATCTGATAAGTGTTGTCAATTTTAATAACGCGTGAAGATTTACATAAGCAGTTCAAGCATTCGATTAAAAAATCACGCCAACCACTGCACGAATCTGCTGCTTTAGTAAGTCATAACGTATAATCTGATATTTTGATGAATATGTAGATTTCATATTGGAAATAATAGTTCAGAAAAACACTAAATAAGCAGTGCTGACTTAGTTATTAGCCAGAGAAGTGAGGTTGAATTAGTAGAAGGGAGTATTTAAAAAAAATATTTTGCCTATGATATATCACAGTGCACGATATAATAATTACTCGACAATATTTTTAGCTACTTATCAAAATACATTTTTATATCCTATGAAATATCGTGGTAATCCAATATTTTGTTGACCTGTTCATTTAATATTTCTTATCGTCACGTCACATCATTCTTAAAATATATTGTGTTTATCTTGTTAATATTCTGATATCTTATTTTTGTGTTGTTTTGCTTTCAAAACTGTTAGTAATAAAAGGAAAAACTCTGAAGCAAGTGCGGAAAATTTTTGTTGTTTTATTAAACCCAAAGAAAAGAAAAGTGCATATACAAAATACTATATTAATGTTTCATGAGATGTTGTACAAAAACATGTAATTCACCAACAGCTCTTTTTAAATATATAATATATATATATATATATATATATATATATATATATATATATATATATATATATATATATACATATATATATATACATATGTATATCCATAGTATTAATAATTTTTAGTGCAATATATACTTAATTCAACACAATATTGTGGTGAGCTGTTATTTAGTAATATCAAAGAGGTAATTAGTTTCGCTCATTTAAAATTTAAAGTCCTTTCAAAATTCTGTTTATCTGACTACAAATAATTCGTTGAGTAAAGTATGTAAGGTAACGATGTACTTTGATCAAAAAAGTTGCAATTGCGTATCCAATACATAATCATTTTAAATATATGGCTTCACAACGGGAGATCTAAAATAAACTATCAAATATATTTTGAATTTTAATTGGAGGAACAGTGATATTCTATGTTTACCAATTTATTTATTATTCGTTTTCCCCTATTTCAATATGGTTTCCTTTTCAGTTATCAAACAAAACAATCGTACTTAAATAAGATAGAAATAATAAAAAAAAAGATGATCTTATGTGTAAAATTTATTTAGACTTAATATTTTGATATATTTTCTGTGTATTTTGGCATCTACCATTTTATTGAGATCCTGAAGTTACCCGACATACGAAAAAATTTGGAAATACAACCTGCCAAATGCAGTCTCACATGAATTAAAGTTTAAATATTTAATATGAAACAGTAAAGAAGCTACGAAACATTAAGCTAATAGCTCTTAATGCTTCATAGCTTTTTTAGATTAAACTCAAAGCCTATAAAAATAATATTTTGGTAAGAGATTAAAAGTACCCGCGGTATCCATATTTTATGAATTTATTTAAATATATATCGGTTATTATTTCGGAAAATTCAATTTTAATTACACACCATATGACATTAAACGGCAAACTAGACATATATTAACATATAAATAATAACTCAAAATAATGGAGATTGTTATTTCATGGCAGATGGAATATAAGTTGATAAATCGAGCCCAGTGTTTAATGCGTTCTTCAACTACGAAGTTTTTAGAATTAAAACTGTTGGGCTTGTTATTAAATTAGTCTGTATCGAGTATGGAAAAAATAAATAATGTGAAAATCAATCTGAATAGTGTAAAACTTGTAATTTAGACTAAGAAGAAAATTATTGTAGAAATTTCATAAATTTCAGAATTTACGGCTCCCACAATGTTCGGCTTATTAGTTTACGAGATTATAATCCATATATTAGGTGTACACTGTAGCTTATTTTTTTTTATTTTAGGCGTCTTCACAGTTTCATATTACAATAAAAATACAATAATGATTTCGTCTGCTATCAGATAATACCGTGTCCCATTATATTAAAAATATTTCATGAAAGCAATATCGTTGCAAGATGACTTATCATGTAAAATTTTGGCCATTTTATCATCTTCATGGAAAAAGTTATGAAGGTGTGTCATGCGAGTTTCTCAACATTGCATGAATTTCATTTATATTTTTCTCCCACGTTTACTGCGAAAAACTTAATTTGTATTCTAAAATATGAATAACCCGATAGAATACGAATACAAATTTAATCATCGTCATTTTCAAATAATTCATTAAAACTTTTAGTAATGTAATCTGTACTTTGTAGCTTCGTTTTAATTATAGCTTGACCTTCTAGATATAAAGACGTGACGGATATATTGATATGGTAATAATCAAGACTACCATGAAATAATTTTTCTCTTTAGTCAACACCTATAATTTTTTTCTTTGGTATTAATATTATTTTAAGTTGGTAAATAGAGAAAATTTAATTGAAATTGAGTAATCTTATAATTATTTCATTTAGATCAGTGTCAATTACTATATTTAAGAAAAATTAATTAATCTGAATATGCTGCTAATTATAAAAACAATAATAATCTGTGTTGATAATAACTTCTTTAAATAAGGCAGGTTGACAAAAAAATATTTCGATAACGAGATTACATGTGATTCATTATGATTAGGAGGCAAAAGGCATATCGCGATTTGTTATAATCTTAATTTTAATCCTTAAATTTAATACTTACTTATTTAAAATGACTTCTTAGAAATCGTAACGCAAAAAGGTATAAGTTTTTCTCAAGCAAAATTTGTTTTTATATAAAAAGGTTATGAATCAGTTCACAGAAAATCAACGCATAGGACGAAAGTAACTTGAAGTAAGCAAGTTACTTGCCTAACAGGATTTCTTATAGTTTAAGAGGGAGACATACTGGATTATTCTCATGAAACCCACGTAGCACATTAATATAAATTATGAGTGTAGTCTGTTCAGTCCCAAAGTCTAAAACGTTTCCCTATAAGTTATATTTAATAATTTCTTAAGGCTTCAATTATTTTGAATATTAACGTCTTATTATGTCATTTCTAATTATAAATTCAAACAAATTTTAATTTAAAGTCTTGACATTTGACTAGCAGAGCCATATTACCTGAACGCATTTTGTATATGTTAAGGCTAGCAAACATTAATTTGCGAATAATTTAGGTAAAGCTGAGTATAGTTTATGCTTTTTTAAAAGAAAATACTTAATTTTATTGAATGTATTTGGCGTTAATTTTGTAGAAATTCATTATTCACAATTAAATGAAACTACGTGATCTAGTATTAATTCTATTTTTGAAAATTTCTTTATCACGACCTAGGTTTCGTTGTATTACAACATCTTTCAGATATTAGCAAAGATTAATACTATGCTTATTAAACTTTATTTTATGACAGATATTTTACATTTGGACACTTAGTGGTATGATGTTAATTTCTGAAGATGTTGCAATAGTTACAAGCTACGATATTTTGTCTAGACTATTACCATATCCTAAGATAGATTTTATGATAAAATTTATGAGCTAATCTCTAGTTCTATAGATTTTACTACATTCTTTTCGTATGTAATTTCTTTATAAGTATGTTTTGCTTTTGAAAATAGAATTCAAATTCATGTAGAACATTTAATATTAATAACAACTGTGATTTCACCTTACTACACCTTTTACGTAATACATTTTCTTTTATAATTAATAAAACGTCAATTTAAAAAAAATTATCATGTCATTTTCAACAATAAATTTTAATATAAATCCTTAACTACTGACTTAACTACCAACTAAATTATTCTTCTTAGGATGAATCCTACAATCTCCCAGATTCTTCGTTTGATTTCGGAAATCCAACGGAATATGAATTCTGGCTGGCATACGAAAGGGTGTTGAAACACTAGAGTGATATTTGTCTCATATGTACATCATATCGAATTATTTCAACAACATAAACAATATTTAATTGGAATATTTTCCCAAACTTCAAGTGAAATGAAAATATTTATATGACCTTATTTGAATTTACTACTTTTTGTTACATTTAGTTTTTGATATTACGGTTAATAGCTTGAATTTTACTAAAACTTTAATGCAATAAAATTTACTGGTTTAATACATAATGCCTTTTCTTTTATTGAATGTTCATATTCAATAATTTACTATTTAGACATCTCATTAGGGCAACTCGTTAAATTTATTTTACGTTATAAAATAATGATGTCAATTTATCAAAAATAAATATTTAATTAGATCTACTACAAAATTATTATTAATAAACTAACAGATCAAAGTGAAATAATAACACATTTGAAAATCACTCTATAATATCTATATCGTATTTTTTTCAGTAAACTCTACGAGACATGCTATATTCAAAATGATTGGTTGCTGTCAACTGCTGTCAGCTACCATACTTGAAAAGTGAGTACGAAAAAATTTAGTTAGTAATGAACAACAAGTTTGTGAGCAATGTTTTCAGAATACCACATTCAAGAATATGTAAAAAATAGAAGCAAAATTTAGTGATACTTAGTTTGAATTCCACATAACCTCACAAAGAGAAGTGTTATGCATTATCAAAATTATGGCACGAAGTTTTGAAGATGTCACACACTCCGTTTATATGTTTCTTATTGACTTTGAAATGGTGACTGAATAAAAAACACTAAAATACTCATATTAAATGCTAAAATTACTTTAACTTCTTGAAAACTATTTGGGGTTGCAATAGTAAAGATTATCGGATCAAAAAAACCCATACTGACACCGACAGCCGAATACAAATGTTGGTCTAAATACTACTGAAGGGATGCAAATAAAAGTGAGATAGGGTGGCTCTCTATTCATTCTCGCTATCAATATTTATTGTGAAATTAACTATAAGGAAGCACTCGTGAATGAACTTCAGTTGTGGCATGAAATTCATTAGCGTCTATGTTAATAATTATGTGGATGATCCAATAAATGGTAAATAAAATCTCCGAAGCTTTGTATGTTTCAAGTTATTTAAAGATTTATATGTTTCAAGTGGCTAAATTTTTCATATTTAATAGATTTACCCAAATTTGGTGTTAGTGTTCCTACAGAATACCAACACCAAATTTGGGTAAATCTATTAAATATGAAATATTTAGCCACTTGAAACATATAAATCTTTAAACAGTATAAACGAAGACATTTTAAGCCATTATATTCTTAAAAAAGATGGTTTAAAAAAATGATAAAATTTACAGAAGTATATTTAAATATGAAGCAATTAATCTCATCGCGTATAAATTATGAAATGATATTTCGACTTGTCTCATTAATAATTTAGTTAAATTATACTATTATTAATTTATTACACCTTTAATTTTTATCGCAAATTTTTATTATTGGGCGGGAACCCCATGCACTGGAACCCAAAGTTAAAATGCGTCACTACTTCAACTCTATTCATTTATAAACAAATAATTAAAAAATCGATTTCAGATAAAGTATAAAAAATTTAAATAAAAATATTTTAAACACTTATATTCTGACAACAAATTTTAGTAAAACTTATAAGGATAAATTAGTTTCATTTCATATAAGTTATTAGTAAGAGTAATTTGTTACAAAGATACATTTTAAGTTTATTACTTTAATAAATTTTAAAAAATCTGTCAAACTTATAAATTCTGATGTAAGTCATGTTTACCCGCCAACATTTATTCTAAGAAAACTTTTCTTTCCTCTTCCTTTTCTTTAATTGTATTTCAAGAAGTAACAGATAAAATATATTTAATATAGCACATATTCTTCTGGTATTTCAACATAATTTTCATTATTAAATAATAAACCTTCAAAATTAGTGCATTGAATATAAATAACTGAATTAAATTTAGAAGGTCTTTTTGCTAATAAATTTAAAATTATTTGTAAAGTCGAAATAGGCATAGGGTTAAAAAGAGGGAAAGAGTCAACATTTTTGCTAATTCAGGTTAGTCCGTAAAAAGGACGTTAAATTTAATTGAATTTAATTCCTCGGAGACAGCGCGCTGGGTCGGCTAATGTTACCATTCGGAGACAGAACGCTTACCAAGCGGATTCATTAATGAGCTATCTGTTGGAGGCAATGAATTTAATTTGAAAGTGAATATTTTATTATAAGATTAAGTTATTGGGCATAATTAACGGAAATTATTTGGTTTTCAATTTTAAATAAAACTGACTGAGTCTCTTTCTACAATTTAGATAGACACGCTTGTAGACTGGATGCCATTATTACGAAAGTTGTGATATTCCGGAAAGTTTCATCTTTAAATTGTCTTGTATGTTGGACCCTTGCTACTCTCCAAAAAAATTGTATATGTACAGCTTTTAGAGAACAGTATTTTATTATAATAATTTAGTTTCCTACTTTGTTGGGGAAATTATAAATAAACTGAAAAAAACAATGTGATTACATGCACTTGTTCAATATTTTCCAATTCTCTGAAATAATTTCATAAGAAAATACGAAAGATGAAATAAATATTTTACATATCCAAAAAACATAAAAAAAATCTAAACGAGCGTACATAGTGAAACATTGTTGAAATAAAGGATGCAGTATATTTTTTCAAATATCTACAGCATGTATATATACGTAAATATTATTAGTTACGTTTAACAATTTTTGAAAGGAAATGTTTAAAGTATGAGAATGACTAATATTTTTGGACACTAAATGATTTGTAATTTTTTACCACACAGTCGTTTCTACTTATACTACTTTGGTTAGAAATGAGCTGATAGTACAGGTACTTACGGATTTCACTTGTGCTTATAAATCTACCCTTATATATTTTTTGGATAATTCTCGCAAAAAAATATGTGAAGTTATAAAGCAAGGAGCTCGGAGACCCGCGTTCAACTGAGGAACAAATAAATGGCGAGCTCATAACTCCAATCACACATGTAAATTTATTACAATTTTACACATATAATAATACGAAACAAACAAAATACAAAGGTTTCAAAAATACAATACTTGTCCTTCCGTTTAAATAAAGACGGTAACGAGTAATTGACAAAACTAATTGATAAAAGATGAATAGTTGATAAAAGTCAAAATTGACTAAACTAGAAATAAAATATTTTAAAAACTGGCCTTGATATAAAGTTTGAAATTTATTATCCCGCTTCATTGCCAAGTAAATAATCTGTCTTCAAAATTGAAGAGAATTGTCCAAATAACAATGTTGTCAACAGTTGGTGGTCCGAGTAACAATGTTGTTAACAGTTTTTATTGCTTTTATGACATCTTTTTCATTGATTGGGATAAACGACCAACTATTTCCAAATGACTACAAGGACGGTGTAACGTGTATATTATAGTTATCTAACTAACCCTCAACATAATAGCTAATTTTATTATATTAAATTTTACCTTGGTATAATGGTTTAAATATTGAAATACAGGTTTTTGGATAATTCTCGCCAAAATATGTGATGTTTCTGCGGCTTCGACTTCTTGCTTCTGCATATTTTAAGGTAGGTTTCATTATTTTTTCCGCATTGATCACTTTTCATAATTTTTCTTTTCAATTGATAGTGGAACCCCTTCACTGAATCGACAATGCAAATATAGTTTATATTAAAGTTTTTTTTAAATTCCTCATATTCTAGCACTTTCAATAGTTTCATGTTACTAAAATTATGTCTCTCTAAATACAATAAATATAATTTATTTTTTAAAGTTACAACTGAGATGGTCGTTTTCCTTTTCTTTAGTAATGTAACATTGTATTGAATTTTGATTGATCAATATAAATTATACACATATTTGTTAACACATTTATATTATGTAACATAAGTAGATAAACTTATATTTTTCTATGATGGCTGAAGTTGTGAAAAATGGTAACTTCCAACTTGGCATTGCTATATTCACAAATAGAAAGAAATTGTGAGATTAAAAAATAATGAAATATCATTTACATTTTACATTACGGTTTAGTATTTTCAAATGAAACTACGTGATATAGTATTATTTCTACTTTCTTTAATTTCTTTACCAGGACCTAGGTTTCGTTGTATTACATCTTCAGGTGGGATATTAGCATAGATCTGATCTAGGTGGGATATTTGCATCTTTGCTAATACAACGAAACCTAGGTCGTGGTAAAGAAATTAAAAAAGTAGTAATAATACTACATCACGTTGTTTCATTTAATTGAGATATATTCTATATCAATATTTAAAAATATTATAATGTTCTTATGATTTTTATTAGTGACAATTATTATTACCTCATAGCACGATTCTAACGCTACCTACCTAATTGTATGTGTTTATAATAAAATAATAAAAACAAAAATTTTGGTTTGTGCGATACAGATTTGAAACAAAATAGTAATAATCTTTTAAATAGAAAATAATCTTTTAAATGCGTCAAATTAGAGAAGCTAATGGTGAGATTTTTGGCCAAGCGTAAAATATATATATATATATATATATATATATATATATATATATATATATATATATATATATAATTTAAGGAAGAAAGAAATTTATTTAGTGAGCTCCTTAACACCTGTTCATTTTTTTACGCCAGAATATAGACGATTTTGTTTACAATAAATTTGGAAAATATGTAGTTTTTAATTAATATTTGATTGAGGAATATCCACACCCAATATTACGTAATTTATTTTATTTTATAAGTAAATACTATAAAAGAATTGAGTGTAAAATTATATATGGAAAAATTAAATTGAGGACTTATATAAATGTGACGCTATTTAAATGATTGGTAAAAATTATCTGAGGTCATTGAAAAATTAAAGCTACCATTCCAAATATAGTTTTCGATCGATTAGTTAACGACGGATCAGGCATAAAATCTACTATGTGAAAATTAATGTTAATTTGGGATCAAACGTGTAAGGATCACTCTTGATGTGATTTTCTAGAAAAAAAGAAGAATGTAATATATACTCTGTAAAACGCATAAATAAATATAAACTTCCTTTTACTTCTGCTCTGTTTTTTTATTATGTAATTTTGCCAGTCTTCCAGAACTAATATCTATCACATTAAAGAAATTAAAATTTTTACAATCTTTTTCTTAACGAAGATCTCGTCCTCTCTCTATTTCACTACTGAGTATATGTCCCTAGAATGCCAATCCTGCCGATATTCTACTTTCTACTATGACAAGAGGTGCATTACTTAAATATTTTCAATAATTTACAAAATAGTTTCTGTTTCATTTGGACTCTATTTCTATAAAAACTACGTAGTTGATTCTAGATCAATTTATTTAGTTTAAAGTGACGGTGAGAGAAAATAAAGCAACAGATCTGTTTAAATATTTAGGTATACATATTGCTAATTATTTTCTATATACTAAAAAACTCGAACATAAAATCGATTTCAGATCCTTCTAACGTACAACAAATTTCATTTAAGCTAATGATAATTTGTTTCTTACATGGTATATATAAAACTGTCGCTAATATTTTTTGCAGGAAATATGAATGGGGATTTCTTTTTTCTAAGTACGTATATATCTAAGTAGTAAGTTATGTATACCTGTTAAAGTTATATTATAATGTTTCGGTTATTACCATTGCTTAAAAACTATGGACAAAATCCCATAAATAGTTCTATTAAATAAATAACTTCCTTTTTATTTGAGAAAATGCTTATGGGATTTAATATAACTAGCAGGGCTTGACTGCCGAGTTCGTAGAATATGAAAATTGAGAATGATCTATTTGTAAAAAAATAGTAATATTAAAATGAAGTAAAATATCATTAATATAAATCTGTGATTTAGTCCAATTACATGAATTTTTTATTTGTTTTTTACGAGTTAAAAATAAAGTGTAAATAGAGTTTATTCATTTAATTCATATTGATGCGCAATACGAATTAAATACGAAAATAATTTTGGTCACTTTTATTGTTATCTTAATGAAGAACAAAACTAAAATCTATTTCGACTGGCATTTTACGATAAAGTCTCATTATGCGCTACGGTTTGCAACTGGTTTAACGAATTTAAGCGAGTTCGTGTCGATCTCAAAGATCAACTACATAAAAATTTTACTTAACTTGCTTAGGCAAAACTTACGGTAACATAAATGCCTTGAACTTAACAGCAGATTGGAAAAAATTGGTCATTAATATGAGCCAAATACCAAAAATTCTATGTACCATTACAATTAAGCATCACGAAACATTGTGCTCCAAGATATGATCGTAGCTCAAAAATACCATCCCTTTGATACGTGTCACGAAATATCAGAAAAATTTAAGAAAGATTGCTAAAGTACAGTATTCAACATAGTCACGGAAGACAAAAGTTGAACATACTATTACATACTCGAAACTAAGAGGCGATTTGCGCAATCGGTATTATTATCCACACTGTTGTATATAAAGGTTAAGAAAAGACTATAAAAAATATGGTCACCTCATTTTTCTGAAAGGGACGCATGTAAATGTTGTTCTGGAAAAGAAGTTAGCAGTTACGGTATACTGATACCCCAGCAATTGCTTGCATTACTGTTTTGGAAAAGGCTGGAGAGCAAAGTTGATGAAAGATGAATTGCCGAATGCCGATGGAATGGTGATTGTTTTCGAAAACTCTGTGGAAGAAATGTTTATGAAAGAGAGGACCGTCTGCGTCTCTCATTGCTTCTATGGAATGAAAGGATGCATAGAGTGATACAGATACTACATTAAAAACAATAAATAAATCACAAACTTGACAGTTGCTTTAATTTTTGGAATTTAAAAAAATTTCAGTGATGCCCCTCGTAAAGTTAGTTATATTGGAACAATAACAATCAAAATAGAACTAGTTTTGCAAAGAATTTTTCAGTTTTCTTTCTTGCTGTGTAATCTATAAATTTCAGAACTTATAAAATCGTAATATTTAAAAGTCGATTCGTTTACGGTTGAAATATAAATGCCATTTTGCTTCACAGCGGCTAATATAATTTTCAAACTTCTGTATTAAATGTGTCTTAAGTTTTTTTATATTATTCTTTATGAATGATTTATTTTGAATTTCTTATATATTTTTCGTAATTTAAGACAACTCTCTAAAAATGCTTAAAAATAAAGGCTGGTTGATAAGAACTTTCTATTATAAAAATAAAATAGTTCGTTTTATTTAAGTTTATGATCGAAAAAATATTTGTTACTAAAATAAAAAAAACCAATGAAGAAAAATCATTAGGGCTTTATGGATCTTTGTATTAAAATATTTTTTAACAAAATGACTATAGTAATTCGCGAAAATTTTTACATATTTTATAAAAATTCGATTAGAATTTTTATAATTCACACAAATTAAAAAAACTCAAATTTAGTAAAACGTTGTGTTAATTTATTTTATTACATTTGCAATTTGTTTATTGAACGCCATCAAAACGAGTAAACGGGTCAGACAGAATTAGAAATTAATGCTGTCTGTTAAATTTTATCGCCATTAATTTCGGGTTCTTTAATAATAACTTCAGAATCATAACACTCTCACTTTTCTTTATTATCTGTCCATCTTTTGATCTACCTGTCGTAGTACTACAGTACTACGTTTTGAACATTGCCAGGCAAAATGTAGTCGTAAGTTAAATGCCAAATTCCATTTGAATATAAATCCTCTTAGTTTTATAACATTTTCCTGTGTATTTTCATCCATTTGGGAAATTCGTACTAAAGAAGAAACTTGTGCTGTAGAATGAAATAATGTAACAGAAGCTTAATTTGCATATCTTATTAACGGTAATAAATTCATGATTCTAGAAATGAATTTAATTTGGTTTAGTTTACCGCGCTCCGCAACAAGAGCATGAGTTAACTTGAAAATTATTTTATATTTTTAAAGCATAAAAATTACAACTTCTCGCTTAATAAGATAAAGAGCAAAGTTATTCAAAAGATTATTTTTATTCATATCGTATTGAAATAAATTTTTCGTTTTAAGTAAGGCATACTTCTAATTTTTTATTATAAATTCAAATATATTTAAAATGTGGAGTACATGATGGGTACATCGTTGCACTTCGGCATATCAACTCAACATGTATTTGAAAATGAAACTGAAATAATTAAAGGAACATCCACTTAAAGTCCATATACTCCATAATTAATCACGACTGAATCATATCTAGGAATAAAAATCAAAATAATACGAATTTAAAACAGGAAATTGAACGACGATGTCGATTTCATGCGAAACTTCTTTATGCTTAGTAACTATTATCTATACCCTACTGATATAAGAAAAGTTAACCGTTGTTCGTTAAGCTTTCTTTATGTTTGACATCTAGTCTGTTTATTTTTGCTTTATTTTTGACATGATAACGTCTTATAAATCGATTAACACCGGCTTCCACTTTTCCGACATGAAAAAGTGTTACGTTCCGCCTGAGCCTGGGCGTGCAAGCGAGAGCGCGGAACAAGTGAGAGAGAGGCACGATCAGCCCAAGCGTCGGAATTTATCTCTCTTCTCGCGTGACGTCTGAACTAGCAGTTCGACAACCATCGATTTGACTTTTTCAAGACACATTACACCTGAAACACTCCCGTTGATTTCGTACTTTTCCCATCATCGTCCTATCCTTAACAGAATAACGCAGATTGGAAGATCTTATATATAACACATGTATATAAGTTGTAAATAAATTTATAATATCACATTGTTACCTGTAATTAATCGATATAATTTGAGTAAAGAAATATTTGTATTAACGAGTATAAATAACTGTTAATTTATCGAAAAAAATTTAATTTTCAATTAACGCCTTTTTATTTTACAAAATAATAATAATTCAGTGATATTCAATTTAATTCGTAAAAGTATGCAATTTTTCATCAATGTTTCTTTATCTCGTTATCTTGTAAAAATATCGTCCGTAAACCGACTTTACAGACAATCAATAATTTTTTTTCCCTGGTTTTGGATGCAATTGTGAATATAGATAACGCAAAAAGCTACGTTAAAATACAGGCTTTATAAATTATTACCACTAATATAATAAATCTAAAGCACATGCCCATTACTCGGTTTATATTTCTCTCATGCTTCATAAAGATATTTTTATATAATTTTCTAAATAGTTTAAACATATTCTATTTCAAAAAATAGATTAATATTAAAATTAGGCTATTATTAACCCGCCACTGGTGATATATATATATATATATATATATATATATATATATATATATATATATCTGTGAGACCGGGCGGTTCAATAAAGTCGAATAACTCTTTCATCTGGAATCGATTAGTGTTGTGATTTCGAATAGCTGCCGTATTGTACGTCCCCATCGTCAATCTTTGAAACAATGGTGACGCAGGCGCTCGTTCCAGAGTTCTGGTGTGAACCCGGTGCGTGAAACCCGCATCATAAACTACGTAAGTCATAAGGTTATATTTGTTTTTTCTTTTATTTCACATGTGTAATAAGATTCAGTTAATTATTATTATTACTTAGAAGTAATTTTTATTGTGTTATTGTATTACTGTGATCTGTTAGCGTTTTGATTTTCACAAAAAAAATATTTGTGTCTGTTTTTCAATTTATCTACTTATTCTGTTTCAGAATGTCTTATGAAATCCAACAGCATCGTCTTCAGGTTCTTCTAGAAGAAACATTATCAAGTGAGGACAGATTACAAACGACATTGGGCAGTAAAGACGAAAGTGATAATGAACCTAAAAATCCTGCACCAGACAAATACACAATTCGGAGAGCGAAGAGGATTTGAGCGACCAAGAATTTTTAGGTAACAATAACTCATCATTTAATTTGGGAAGGGACAAATATACAAAATGGAATAAAGGACCCCGTCGCCAATCTTTACGTAATAGAAGTTTCCATATTATAACTCAGTTACCAGAAGTTATCATAACTCAGTTACCAAAAAATACTTAATGAAAGGTTATGAAAAATAGGGTTGATAAGATATGACTAGAAGTTTAGAGGAAAACTATAGCTATTACACCGCTATATTACATTATACTACTAAGTATGCACCATAACCTTGCGAGCTTTTTACAAATACTATGCACCCTTAAATATTTTAGCTCCCTTAATATGTACGAAACATTCGTAGTGCAAATTCTACGCGTACTTGTAGATTTTTTCTAAATTTACAGTAAAATGAAAAATTCCAAAGCATTAAGTATGGTTTTGTTTTAAAAAAATCCGCTTTTCAGTTGCAAAACTAGGAAAGCGATGTAAATTATTAAATTTTCCCGGATACACGGAATCAGCCATTGATTTCAATTATGGGTTTGGATATATTCACCACAACTAAAAACCTTCCTACGTGCCTTTTCTTTTTTGATGAGTTTTAGATGGTATTTTAAAACTATCTGAAACTGGTGCTATTATCGTACATGCCTATTAAGCAGAAAAGTAACAATGAAATTTTTTATAAAACAAGCCAAAATACTATAAACAGCGATTGAAAAATTGTGTTTATATGATGCGACGTGATGAATTAGCATTGTTGCAAAGTCTGCTTAAGTAAATAATAATAGAAAATTTTTGGGTCAAATTTTTTATGGCCGGATATGCTTGTAATATTGTATTGTAGATATTAACATAAATAAGTACCAAAATAGAAGGACTTGGCTTATTTTATTAGATTTTAAAACAAATATCTATCTGTAGACTTAAATAAAATTCTATTATTTTGAACGTCCTGAATTTAATCATCAACAAAATATTTCTTAGCAACCTCATATAAACGACGTTACTCTTAGATTATTCGACAGAATGTAAATAATAAAAAGCTTCCAACGGTCCATTCCCTTTAAAAATTGATAAAAATCAACTTTTTGTAATACCGTTACTTGACTGAGGAAATATGTGTTATTCAAGTCTTGTTAAACAATTTATTTGATAAAATAAAGAAAAGATTCAGAATACATGTGTTCGTTGCACATTTATACTCAAAAAAATATGATCACACTAATGAATGGCGATTTGTAATTACACAATGAATGTAATGAATGGTGATTCGTAATTACATAATGCATGTAATGAGTGGTGATTCGTAATTACATAATGCATATGATGAGTGATGACTCTTAATTACGAAATGCATGTGCGGTGGTGATTCGTAATTACATAATGCATGTAATGAATGGTAATTCGTAATTATATAATGCATGTAACGAGTGGTGATTCGTAATTATATAATGCATATAATGAGTGGTGATTCATAATTACATGATGCATGTAATGAGTGGTGATTCGTAATTACATAATGTGTGACAATTCGTATCGGACAATCTTGATACTCTTTCATTACTTTGTAGTATTAAAAGTAATTAAAAAAGCCTTTTTACCTTGTTACCAGATTCACGTATTTATCTACCCATCGTCTCAGTATAACTTTTGAAAATCAAAGGATGTTACTCATATCTAAACATTGTTCATCCTTTTATGAATATTTACGTATCTAAATTCTGGAATGCATTGAATTCTAAACGCACCGTCCAAATTTTTTGTGGACATTAAAAAAATCGTCTGGAAAAATTATACCTCTACTGAACTATGTTAACAGGAGAGGTATGTTTTCTTTATCCTATCAATTTTTCAAACTTTTAACTTTTGTTTATTTATAACAATTGTTTTATTTTATTAGAAATAGTTTTTTGTCAAAATTAGCGTTGTGCAATTTTTTTAACCTATTTCGGAATTAATTATTTGAATTAATCACTTTTGGTTGACTGGAAGAGATTGTTCTTGTGACAATACAAATACTGCACTTACGTAAAAAAACTTCAAAATAGACTAAATTAATAACTGTAATCAGGTCAGGTTGTTTATCCGTAATCACTTTTGGCCCTTAACGAAGTCGTGCTTGAAAACTTATTCTTTTACTAGTCGTATTGATATACTTTATGAAAACGGGAATCAATTCCTTTCAATTACGGATATATATACCTGTATTTATTTAAAAGGTTTTTCTACCTGTATTTATATAAAAGGTTTTTCGGTTTTTTCTTCTTTTTCTTAATCTACATTGAATTCCAGACAAATAAGATAGTTACATTATTCTGTTGCCTGCTTTTAATAATACACTGCATTGGCAATATCCAAGATATTATTTCATTTTTAATAATAATTTTGATATACGTTTGAGTCACAGTATTAATAAAGGTAGAACATATAATTTCTCCGTTTTCATTTATTTTCATAAACATTACATAGATTAAACAAAAGAAGATTGAGTGATGAAATTATTGCTGAGACGCGAGATATTTCAGACGTATGTAGATGCCTAAAATGTTTCATCTTGTATCATATCAGTAGGTTTAGCGTTGCTATCGGAATATTGAGACATTTCTGCAATCAAAGCCTTTATATACTGATAGACTTATTAGAAGCGTAGGTGAGGCAGTTTGTTATTTCATGATTATTGAAATAATATCATGAACATGATAATTTAATAAGTAGTACGATCTGCGTATTTTCTTACTTTTTATTTGATTTATTATAAATATTTATAAATTTTTTTCTTTTAAAAAATAATAGAATAAAATACTAATGAAATTTACAGTTGACTGTTTATTAAATAACATTAATAGTAAAAATCAGTTGAATCTAGTCATAATATTTTGGAAATACCTTTCATTTATGCCTGTCGTCTTTTAAAGGAAAATGGTATATAAATTATACAAAATAAATAGCATCTAATGTAAATTTAAGATAAATATAAATTTTTTTGTGAGTTAAGATACTGGTGAATGTACAAATATCGGTTATGTGTCACTGATATTTTTAAGATATATCCTCCAATATTAGTAAAATATGAAATTAATTTGCTCAGTTAAATTACATTATTAATGAAATAAAAATGTATTTTTAGGTAACATTGAAACCAATAATTTAAAATTTAATCTAAATAAATTCAATATAATTTTCGTAGCAAGCCTGAGTGTCAGAACGCATTAATTTTTCTTACAATCCGCTATGCAATAAGTTTCTTGACATTTTATATTTGTACATAAATATACAAGTCAGTCAATTAATATATATATATATATATAAATGTATATATATATATATATAAATGTATATATATATATATAAATGTATATATATATATATATATATATATATACATATATATATATATATATAAATACACAAATAATAAATTATCTCTCTACAAGAACATAAAGAAAATGTATCTCGACAAATAAATCACACGAACCAGATTCCATATTCGCAATAAAATATTTTACAATACACAGGAAAACAACTTTTTCTAACCTTTGATATCAAAACTAAGCCCGTTTAAATAAGTTGTGTAATACTTTTCCTTTGTGCCTAATGAACCGTGTTTTGATTTATTTACCGTAACGTTTGATTTTGTTGTCTTTCAAGACTAAAGCCAAAAAAAAAATTATCAATTTTTTATTGACTATTTAACTTCATATAAATGAAATAGTAAATAAAAGATTGATAATTTTTTTTTACTTTTAGGTACATGGATGAGGATAGAATGATGGAAAAGTATTGTATCCTCCAGAAAATATTGTAATTAAGAAATATTCGACCTAAACTAAATACTAAACCCAAAAAAATTATAAGATCGTCGTCCGTAGTGGCGCGGGTCTTGACCGAATATATGGTAAAACTAATCGACCGGATTTGGCAGCTCTATTTGTATATCTGGAAGAACTCCCTTTATTGTCAATTTAAATGAACACTATGAAAAGACCAATAATTCATATCTTATACCCAAGTAAATTTCTATACAACAAAAAGTACTAAAAAGGGGATAAAACAAGGTTTTTTTTCATTTGAGCAGGGTAAACAATTTTTGAACACAGTAAAATATGCCATAAAACAAGCTTTTAGTTTTAACTTTCGCATCAAAATAATTAAAATTTACCGATATACCGGGTACGGTTAAGTTGCAACTCGGATAAGGAAATTATTTCAGTCAGGAATTAAGAGGGAGGTTAAAATTCATTAAATATTATTCTTCGAAGCGGTACGCTAAATTTGCTAACTTTACCACCTGGAAATAAATAGTTATCCAGCTTTTTCGTTAATAGTTTGTCGGCTGCAGACAATGAACACGTGATATTTTGCTAGTGGTTAGTGCTAACAAAGGGTATCCGAATTTCAAAAAACTTGCTTCAAAATTTTTATAATTAATTTAGAACGCCTTTCCATCGAGCATTAAAACAACCTGGAAATTATTTGTTACTTTCGATACATTAAATATTTTTCGTAAATTTGTATTTTAGAAATATAATGTTATATCCTACGAAAGTAGATGCATAAAATGCATAAATAATGATCACTAGGTTTATAGTTAAATACTCGGCTCAGTATTATATATAGTCGGCTAAGTATTTATACAATCCTAAATGAATTGTAAAAATACTTTAAAACATTGTTCTTTGCATACAATTTTTTTACCAAATTATTTTTGTTAAAATCCTTTAATTATTTACTCTACACGAATGTTTTATGAACAGTTATATTAATAAATATTGATGCACATTTGTATAAACATGGAATAAGCAAACGTCAACATACTTTTTCTTGCTCATGGAAATAAAATAAACACAATCCAACGTACAATTCGTTCAAACGAGATTTCATGTTTACAATAAAATATTTTTCGATGTACGAAAAAAGAATTTTCCCTTAGATTTGATTTACAAAACGTAGCTGATGTAAGTGTGTCGCAGGGATATGGCAGTCCATTTACGTGTGTTTAACGAACTGTGCTGTCATTGATTTAACATCAACTTCATTTCATTTTCCAGGGAAACATGAGAAGAAATATTACAATAAAATGTATGTAAAATCAGTGTATTTCTTGATGTGAAATTTAATTTCATTACATGGGAATTCTCAATTATTATATATTTTTTTAATAAATAATATATTTTTTCATATTTAGACATAGATAATTTTATTAATTTTTCTCTGTGTGACAAAATATTTGATTGCATTTTCTGCATCGGTAGACCCACCTACATTAAGATCATAAAAGGAAATACATGCCATTTTATAACGTAAGCTTATTATATTCCCAATACTAAAAAATCAGCTTAAGAATAATAAAGATATAAATAATCTTTAACTTAAATATTTACCCGAGGGCAGGATACATTTTTAAAGAAAAAAAGAAATTTTGTATGTAATTCTAGGATAACGACCATTTGAGATTTTTATTCAATTTATATTTAACAATTTTAATCATCTTTTTTTCCGTATTCCTAGAAAACATACTACTTGTATGTTTTCTATTAAAATAAAATTTAGATTGTCTAAAAATATGGGATTAGCTAAAAAGTTTTCGGCTTAAAGTTCTTAACTTCTCTAGAAAAATTGTCAAAATTTTGAGAACATTTTTTTGTATTATTGTAAAGTACTGTTTTTAACGGCAATTGATGAAATGACAAAACATCAAAAAAATATCTGGATATCTGACAAAATATACTGATAAAAAGTGACAACATTTTTGTTTTGGAGTTGCTTGCGGAGAAATCTAGAATGAAAACAGAAGTGTATTTTACCAACTGGCAAGTAAATTTTACAGTCAACAGCACCAAATTCATTTACCATATTTATCCGACCATCCCTTCTTCAATGAATAAAATATAAAAATTCGACATTGCGATTCGCCTTAAGAAACACTTTCTTAAACTTTTGTCTATAAATTGTTTGAATCTATTTATATCTTTCAAATACATTGAAACATTTCTAATACCAAAGAGATAATACTGAAAAATTTTAAGAACATGTTTTTCAGCAGCCGCGTGCAAAATAATGTATATACTTTTAAGGATTAGAAAAACTAGCCAGCCAATATCATAGTCAACGGACCAAGTTTAATTGTTTTATTCATCCGATATTAAGCCATTCAATTATTACTTCTTCAAAGTTTTAAGCAGTCAACTAAATAGTAAAACATTTAACAGTGTGATTTATCTTCATAAATAACTTCTTAAAATTTGCCGTAATTTTTTTTAATCTATATCACATTTTTATGCTGAACGTATATTGTCACTACCTACTAGAAGGCTTATATTATATTGTAAATTAATATGGTACATACGTTGTCTATTTCTAAGAACAGTCATAAGAAACTATTCTAGGATTTGTCCGGAAATTCAAGTCATAAATAATGTGTAATTTTCCCCATTTGAGGTTTAATTACGCTGAAGTAATTCAACATACGAATAAAATTTTTTTTTTACTTTAAATATATTTTTAATTCTAATTACACTTAAACGCTTCATTCGTCTGAACACAATCTCTGGCAAACAAAATAGGAAAATCATACCAGTAAAATCAACTTTGTTTTTATTGAAATAATATTCGTATCGAACGCCGAAAACGGTTATTTGGCACTTGTTATGCGCCCTCGCGTTCACATGTGAAATTGTGACTTAATTTTACACTTTTTTCTTTGCTTCTTTAGGTATATTAGTATATAGAAATTATTTCATGCCAAAACAGACCTGCCGGCCTGTTGTTTTGCAATATGCATTTAAAATATAGGAGTTCCTATACATATAACCTTTACAATAAAGACTAATAAATTTAGGAATCTATAATATATAGACTGATGGGCAGTATGCACTGAAAAGTAATTTGGAATTTGTTTAGCTTAAAATTTTACATTTTCAATAAAATATCAAGTGAACCAAACAATTGGCCGTAACTTTAATTTAAGAAAACTTTACAATTATTACTTTATTTCATATTGAAAAATGTTGTCAACAAGAACCAACAGAGGATAAAATTGCTTAAAAAAAGAATTTAATAGACTTCAAAAAACCTTTGAACAAGAATGGACTAATAGTAGAGTATTAAAAGAAATCTATGTGGTAAAATATTGTTTCCGAACTTGAAAAAATTTGCAAAATATTGCTATTGATGGAGTTTTTTAATTAACGAAAATAAGAGTATATAGACGGAATTTTTCGGAAAATTATTGTTCCCAAACATGAGAAAAATTAACAAATATTGCACCTATTGATAGTGATTTTAGCAATTAATGTCAAGTCGAATATAACTCACATGTCATGTGTGTATACCACACCCAATACAGACAAGAATTTACTCGGACCGATTTCAAAAATGTCTAACAGGATTCTTTAATCAAAATGTGACGACAGCAACAATATTTTATTAATTCATTATGTTCCAAAACGATATTTTAACGATATTATCCTAACGATTATTATAATGACATTATTCTTTTGTACATTTCAGTGATTTTCTCATTCAATTTTTAATTTTGAAATTGGGTAAATTTTTTAGTAAAAAAGTTTTATTTGTCCATTTTTAGTGCTAATCGTATCTTATATTACTCAGGATATCATACAATCACAATGAATAATAGTACCTCATTGACTAGAATCGAAATAAGTATTTGATGGATCTATTGAAAATGAATACAGTCAAATGTAACAAATACATGCATGCATACATATATAAATATACACATGCAAACACACCAATGTATTATCTTCTTTTACTTCCATCGTTAGAAATTTGTCATTATTTATTACTAAGGACTCATCAAGACTAGTTAAATCAGCCCAAATCCGATGAATCTACTTCTTACTTGAGGAGTTCTGTCACGACATTCAATCATAAAATCATGAACACCATCTGCAACTAAAGTATTTATGAAAATATGTGAATTAAGTTCAAATTTGGTCGTAATTTTCTAAAAAGGATTTTATATCTTTATCAGTGGAAAAACAATGCCTTAGGATATCTCCGGAGTTCATTATCATGTTCTGGTCATATTTACGGGTCTATGGGAATTTCTTGAAACTATTACCTTTGAAACAAAAAAATAATAATGAAAATTGTTCCGCGAGTTAGGGCTGTACAAATATGAAAAAAGGATGCACACAAAAGGAATTACTTGCACGAATCTTCATGAGTTAAAGCTATCAAAATATATCCCGACAACCTTGTAGTCAATAGAAGACGCCCCTAAAATAATAAAGGTTTTTGAGCTATGAGCCGTTTATAATTTTAATAATCGATTGTAAGTAACAATTTTGTTACGAAAAAATTTATTACATAATTTTCCTCGATGCCCATAAAAATAAATATCCCAGCAAAACTTTCTCAAATTGTTTGGTATTACTTGTTTTTCTACTTTTTTCTAATTCAATAAACTTATTTTAATAAATTTAATTGTTTCTTCTTCATTAACAATTGAACACTATTTTCAAGAAATTGAAAAGATTCTACATATGATTTAGACATTTTAACAATCAGCTGATTAAATGAACAAAAATACATGGAAAAGTATCACAATGCATAGTTTCCTCGCAAGACTCTAGTAACGATTTTAATTGTAAGGAAAATGTATCTATTACTTGAGTCAAAGGTGTAAAGCAAATGTAATAAGAGGAAAAATAAAATTAAAATTAGACTTTATCTGCTTTAGCCTAAATAAAATTTTTTTTTATAATTAAACCGTTTCTTTCGTTGTTTGCTGATTAAATTGTTTTTTTAATTTTGCGAGTTAAAGTATATTGCAAAAGGAGGGACGAACATATTATTTGGAAATGAAGCGATTTCACAAAAAACGCAAAAGAAGAACAGAGACTAAGAAATAATGAGTGCCAAATTTTCAATAAACATGGATATTTATATATATGCATGATGAATTGTTAATTGTATCTTGCTCATCAATTTATTATAAATAGTACGCAGGGAAATGAGTTACAGTCTGACCCTGTGGTGGTTTTCGACATATATCTCCTTGATTTCGATACCTTTGGTGACATCAATATATAGTATATTTTGAGGACGGGATGATATTTGATAAAAATTATTGATTAAAATAGTTTTATAATATACCCGGGAATACATAAAAATCAGATTTCTATATTTAGAAACACTTTTTAGCACAATTCGAGGTTAAAAATTTGTTAGCCAATCTAATGTTTGGATAAACTAATAATTTATTAAAAAAACATCATTCATTTATGGATTATTTAAAAAAAACATTATATGTATTGTTGTAATTTTAATACAAAAAATATGAAACTAGTGCTGCCATCTATGTACAACAATGTGTAACTTTACTTTACAATAAGTTAGTCGTTCTACCGCCTTTGTGTAAAATGTTGTTTAATTATAGGTTATGGGCCTTACGCTCATAATTTCGCGTTAAAATAGTTTTTTTTGCAATATTATCCAGTGAAAAGGACGTAATAGAAATGTATAGTGACAGACTGTTGTTATTTTGCCGTATTATCGCAGGGTACAAGATTAAGTGCATCGCAAAAATGACTGCTAACTATCTTGTCAATGTGCCGAAGCTTACGGGGCGCGGTAACTACAATGAATGGTGTTTCGCGGCGGAGATTTTTTTAATTCTTGAAGGCATGAAACATTGTGTCAAGCCAGAATTAAATCAAGAAATAAAAACCGCAGATGACGAAAAAACCAGAGCGAAATTGATTATGACGATCGACCCGTCATTATACGTTCACGTGAGAAATGTTTCATCATCCAAATAATTATGGGAGAAGCTGAAACAATTATTCGATGACAATGAATTTTCATGACGGATAAGTCTACTAAGGAATTTGGTTTCGATTCGCCGAGAGAATTGCAGTTCGATGACGTCTTACGGGACGCAGATTATTGATACAGCACAGAAACTCAGCGGAACAGGTTTTGAAATCAACGATTTATGGACAGGATCATTGCTATTAGCGGGATTGCCTGATCGATTTTCCCCTATGATCATGGCAATAGAGCATTCCGGCATTCCTATAATGGCAGATTCCATCAAAACAAAACTGTTGGATATGGATTTGGCAAATCATGAAGAGAGTGAAGTTAGCGGTGCATTTGCTATTCAGTCTAAAAAGAAAAACAACACAAATTTGTCTATGGCCAGAAAAAGTAATGTTGGTAGAACTGATATGTCAAATGTAAAACAGATAAAATGCTATCGTTGTAAACAAATCGGCCACTACAAAAGTCAGTGTAAAAACGAAAATAACTCGTCAAATCAGAAAAATAAGGAGAGAATGCAATCAAATGCTTTTAGCGCAATATTTTTGAGTGGAAACTTCAACAAAGATGAATGGTATATCGACTCGGGCGCAAGTGTACACCTCACAGCCAATGAAAGTTGGGTTATGAATGCACAATATGAACAAAACAGAGAAATAATTGTTGCTAACAGTGAAAAGGTGTCAATATTGTGTTCTGGAGATGTGAAAATTACGACTACAACAGAAAATCATGATTACGACATTGAAGTACGTAACGTATTATGTGTACCAAGTCTGACAACAAACTTGTTATCAGTAAGCCAATTGATAATGAATGGTAACAATATCTCTTTTAACGAAAGTGGTTGCTCAGTTTACAACAAAAAGAATGACTTGGTCGCCACAGCAGCGTTAGTCAATGGTGTGTATAAAGTTAATCTGCTAAAACAAGTTAGTTTAGCAGCATCAGTTGTGTCAGGAGTAACATGGCATCGCAGATTAGGACACGAAAATAAAGATTATTTGAATCAGATGAAGAACGCCGTCCAAGGTATGTCACTTGATGAAAAAGTTGACATTAGCAAATCTTCCTGTTCGACATGCTGTGAAGGTAAACAATCCAGGTTACAGTTCAAGAGCACTGGTCAGAGAAGCAGTAACTTACTAGATATTGTCCATACGGAGATATGTGGACCTATGGAGAATGTGTCTATAGGTGGCTCAAGATACTTCTTGTTGTTTGTTGACGATCATAGTCGGATGACATTTGTTTATTTTCTGAAACACAAGAATGAGGCTTTGAAATATTTCAAGATTTTTAAAGCTCAAGTGGAAAATGAAACAAAAAGAACAATCAAAGTATTAAGAAGTGATAATGGGCTGGAGTTCTGCAGTAAAGAATTTGAAGATTACCTGAATAGTTTTGGCATGAAACATCAGAAGACCAATCCATACACTCCTCAAAAAATGGATTGTGTGAACGATTCAATCGTACAATAGTAGAAAAAGCCAGATGTCTACTATTTGATGCAGGTTTAGGCAAAATTCTGGGGTGAAGCCACGAATACTGCAGTGTATCTGCAGAATCGAATTGTGGCAGCAGCATTAAACAATAGAACCCCATATGAGCTGTGGACTGGCTCTAAACCTGATATAAGTAATATAAGAATCTTCGGAAGCACTGTTATGGTCCATGTTGCAAAAGAAAAGAGGAAGAAGTGGGTCAAGAAGTCATCCAAATGTATTCTCATTGGATATCCAGATAATATAAAAGGATACAGAGTATACAATGAAGAAACAAAGACTGTAACAACCAGTAGAGACGTGATCATCATCGAGAAGGAATCAAATCCTGAGCATCTTATCGAAGTGCAAGTTCAGAATGTTGATTCAGTAGGGAATAGAGAGATGTCTGATGATCCCGAATCAAGATCTAGCCAAAGTTCGCCTGAGCAACATAAGAGTATGTCAACATCCAGTCAAAATGACTCTGAAAGTTTTTTAAACAGTTCACAGTCTGATGATGAGACATATGTTCCAAGCAACTATGAGGATGCAGACAGCACACTCGAAGAGGTTCAAGCGAATAGCCCACAATCGCGGCCTACAAGGACAAGGAAGGCACCAGAGAGATTTGGGTTATCTAACCTGTGTGTTGACAGTGAAACATATGACGATGAGGCTGGCTTGTCAGTACATGATGCCTTGAATGGACCGGAGAGGGAGCAGTGGCAGTCGGCAATGCAAGAAGAGTTACAGTGTTTTAAAGAAAATGATGCGTGGGAGTTAAGTGAAGCTCCAAAGTGCAAGTGGGTGCTTCGTAAAAAATACGATAGTGAGAATAAAGTTCGTTTTCGTGCGCGATTAGTAGCTAAAGGTTTTTCGCAAATCGAAGGTGTGGACTTTACAGAAACTTTTTCTCCAGTAGTGAGACTTTGACGTTACTTTTTGCATTGTCAGTAAAACTAGGTTTAAGGACTACACATCTAGATGTAACAACTGCTTTCTTGAATGGTACTCTTGAGGAAAGTATTTATATGCAAATACCAAAAGGTTTTTCTGAAAAACCTAAGAATGGTCAGGTACTTAAATTAAAACATTTATGGATTAAAACAGTCCTCAAGAGCATGGAACAAGAAAGTAGATGAGTGTTTATTAAATATGAATTATACTCAATCAAAGATGTATGTATACAAAAATGCAAGATCAATTGAAAACTATTGTAACATTATTTGTTGACGATTTCTTTATTTTCTCAAATGATATTTCTGAGACAAAAATTTTGAAGCAAATGTTAGCTAGTCAGTTTAAAATTAAAGACTTAGGAGTAATAAAGAAGTGTCTTGGAGTAAATGTAAATGTTGATAAATCTGAGCAAACAGTGACCTTAAGTCAAAGTGATTATATTGATCAGCTGTTGCATAAGTTTAATATGAGTCAATGCAAACCTGTTAGAACACCAATGGAGCTTAAGTTAAATTTATCTAATAATGAGCATTGTATAGATAATTTTCCATATCAGCAAATCATAGGAAGTTTAATGTATCTGGCTGTATTGACGAGACCTGATATTGTATATGCCGTAGCCTTTTTAAGTCAATTTAATAACTGTTTTTCCAAAGAGCATTGTGCCTATGTAAAGCGATTATTAAGATATTTAAAATATACTAGAAGTTACGGTCTGAAGTATTCAGCTGAAGGAAGCTCAATATTTAAATGTTTTGTAGATTCTGATTGGGGAGGGAACGAAATTGATAGGAGATCATAAACTGGAATTTGTTTTACTTTATCAGGCTGTGTGATATCATGGGAAACAAAAAAACAGAAAACTGTTGCGCTGTCTAGTAGTGAAGCAAAATATATGGCAATTACAGAAGCTTGCAAAGAAGCAGTTTACTTAAGAAATTTGTTATATGAAATTACACAAAAATATTATACTATTGATATTTTTAATGACAACCAAAGTGCACAAAAGTTGACTGTTAATCCAGTTTTCCACAAAAGAACCAAGCACATAGACATTACATATCATTTTTGTAGAGAATGTGTAGCAAATAATATTGTGAATGTTAAGTATTTACCAACGGCTGAAATGCCTGCAGATTTGTTCACCAAAAGTTTATGTTCTGTTAAACATTATAAATTTTTAGATATGTTAGGTGTACAAATTGTTTAAATTTTAGTTTAGGCATATTGTTAGATATAGTGGGGGTGTTGTAATGTTAATATCAAAAATATGAAACTAGTGCTGCCATCTACGTACAACAATGTGTAACTTTACTTTACAATAAGTTAGTCGTTCTACCGCCTTTGTATAAAAAGTTGTTTAATTATATGTATCTCACATACCCAGTCCCTAATGTCTGAATTCGTCGTATCAATTTTCGAATTTTTTTGACACCGCAATCAAAACACTCATTGCTAATAGTGGTTTCTTAAACCATTTGGAAGTTCATTCATTCTTGCAGAAATTTTTACAGAAGATTCGAAAGACTCTTTACAGCATTTGAGTTAATAATTGCCAGTTAGGAAGATATTATATAATTGAAAAGGTTAAGAATTAGCTCTCTGCTTTTTCCGGATGAAATAAATTTTGAGGTACATTTTTTCCAGATGAAACAAATTTTGAGGTATATTTAAATTATTTATTTATACAAATTTTGTATCGTTGGCTCCATACATCGTGTGTTTTGATTATTTTTGAGAGACAAAACTTTTCATAAGGTATTTGAAGGCATTCAGAAGTTAACTTATACCTTTTTGGTGTAAAAAGAAAATGGTAGTTCAATATTCTTGCGAATATGTATAGCGTATGGATATTGACTTCCGAAAATTTATCAAAATACGGCTCGTAGAAATTGAGATTAATAGAAAATTGTGATGAACAAAAAAGTGTTTCTTTTAATTAATAGTGACAGAAGTTTAAAAAATAGGAATAAAATATCATAGTAATGAATGAGGAATGTCGAAATATTGAGATTCAAAAAAGAGAAATTAAACATGGGCTTGAACAAAGTACAGCGAGATGTATATGCTTAGCAGCATATACATAAAAGCCTTTTATATCACATATAATTTCTGTAAATAGATAGACCGTTGTCAAAATAAAAAAAAAGACAGAATAAACATTTACATACCAAACTGTCGAAAGTCTATATAGATCTATTTATAGAAATATTATATGTTAACGAATGTACAATTATAATTAAAAAGAAGTACAGGTGGTTAAAAAAGAAAAAAAAATACTACCAATTCCGGGCGAAGCCGGGTTACGATCCCTAGTTAATTATATAACGAAAACTTTTTCATCAAGCGAATTTATAAGGTCGACGTTTATGGGAACAAACATTTTTAATTAAGCTGAGGACCCTTAGCCAAATTATTTCCCACCCCACTGGATGCCGCCTAAATAAATTGCCCTCGCCCGTAACTGTTTATTTAAAAACAGTTACGAGCCTCAATTCCTGTCGCTTGGTTGTTTCGATTGCTTTGAATATTTGTAATTTGACCATCGCAAATATGACGTAAATTAGGAAAAGTTAACTTTCTGGACTTTAAGCGAACGTGTGAAACTTTCAGATCTAGTTTTGTTTTGTTGCACGCAAAACTTTCTATCGGAAATATGATATGGAAAATTTAGATATCGAAGCAGGATTTATTTCGAAATGGAGACAAATTATTAAAAGTTATTTAAAAGCCCTGAATTTTTAGAAAAAATGCTATGACATAGTGTTCGTAGTATTTTTAGACGGCCATTTTCTTGAAAACGAGTAAAAAATAGTCAAGTTTTAATAAGGAAGTGGATCCTTGTTTTTTTTGCAAGGAGTTAAGAACCAGAATTTATGGTTTATCTATATAATGAAAAATATATAGTTATTCTTAAATAATATATGGATATTGCTATTATCTAACGTTAGATACGATACATCTTATTACTGTACCATATTGATTTTAAGGATACAGATCGGTTTTTATATAAGTTTTCACAGGTGTGCAAGTATTTTAATATTAAACACGATAAAAAGTAACCCTCTAGTTTAATTTTTTCCAAAATATACCTGTTCTTTTCTTTTCAATATCTAAAATGTACAAGCACCAGAAAACCACGGTATTTGGCATTCAGTCTTCAAAATATTTAGGATATTTATTAGATATTTAGGCACTTGACGTAACACATAAATACGACCTTATATATAAATAAAAATATATTACAAAGTAAGGAAAAAATCTTATTTCTTTGAGAAACTCAGTACGATACGTAAATTAAAATTTAAATATGTCTAAAAACTAATCAATTCACAAGATTAATATATATATTGTTTTCCTCCAAACGTTTGGTCAGTAATCATACTAAATTTGTTTTTGATTACCACGTGGTTTTTTATAAATTAGAGTAATTCAGTATTTTAAGCATATTTCCAATAAATAATACTAAGTAAAAATACTAGGTTTCGAAGAACAATTTAGAATAGAACAAAACATGAATCCGAAGGCAAGAAAAAGAAAAAGAATGCCTGATGAACTTAAAATTCAATCAATTTTAAAAGTTAGGAGAAAAAATTTTTTATTCACACGAAAACTGAAGCAACAAAAATCCGCTGTGTTTCCATCTGTTCATTTATTTCTATACTAACAAAATTGAATTCAATGCTAACTTTCGTTAACAAATATTAGAAATAATATTTGGAAAACAATTCTAGAACAATTCAACTTTCCACATTCTTAATAAAAAATGTTAATAAAAAATTCAATCAATAAAAAAACGTATTTTGTGTTTTAACTGTCTTCTTTATCGGTAGTGAGAACACAAGGTATGTCATTTTTATAATAATATCAATATATACGAATAAATATACAAATTGCTTGTTTCTAACGAAACCTGATTCGATACGATTCGACAAGACAAGTTCAGTATGGTTGGATATTATCTATTTTATATAATAATCAATAAATCAAGACGGAAATATCTAACTGGGCACTCCTCTAACAAAATTCTATAAAAAAATTACTACATTTATCTTATTACTTTTTGAACTTAGCGTCTTTTTCACTTCATACTTTTTTTGACTTCACAGAAATTATCGTTTTTTGACTATTTGAATATTTTATCCTTTCGTAGTCAGGAAACGACCCAATTAATTTTAATAAACTAGTAATGTTTAAAATTTGTATAATATCAGTGATTCTACTATTTCAGGATTACAGATACAAATCTTCATCCTTAAAAAACATTGTAATGATTTTTGTTTTACCTTAAAATATAAATCTATAAAATAAAAACCAACGTGTCACAGTAGAATTTCAATTAAAAATCCTTGTACTCATTTCTTGTTACTGACTTTTATTCATAAGATATCTTACTTATCAGTTGCCTGTCTAAGAGCAAAGTGGTCAAAATTTTCAAGTATAATATTTTGTTTTCTAAATAGGTTACTGTAATAATTAATTTTCAAAGCAGACGTCAGTTCATATTATTATTAAATCTATGACGTACGATTAAAATTTGAAATGAATAAAACAACCAGCATAATAAAAAATGATAACTTTGTCTGACGATACGGGAATTGGTTGATATTTTCGTCGTTTTAGCAACGATATATCTTTGCCAATAGCCCATCTAAAGATGTTGTAATACAACGAAAGGTATTACAACATCTAGGCGTAGTAAAGAACTTAAAGGAAGTATAAATAATACTACATCACGTAGTTTAATTTAATCGAGAATAATGAATTTCTATAAAATTAACGTCTTATGCACTTCATAAATTATGATTTTTTTAATAAATGGGAATATTGTGATCTCAATATTTAGATAAACCCTCACAATTATGGCCGTGAATATTTTTATTACCAATAACAAAATTTGTTTAATTTTCTCTAATGGTACAGTGATTTTCTCTACAGTGATTTTAAGGAAAAAAAAAATGTTTCCTCTAGCCTTAATCTAGATTATTATACGGAAGTACAGTATGATACCTAATTATTTTTAATCTATCAAAAGGAATATTTTAATTTAGGAAAATCTCTTGAAAAGGGATAACTTAGTCAGAAAATTGTGGTCAGAAAACAGATTAGTCTACCGAAATGGTCCTTTATTATTATAGAACTGTCAAGTTGATTACTGAAAAAATTCTGTTATATCATAAGAAATTGACATACCACGTTTAGAATATTAATAAGTTATAGTTTCGATAGGATGAAAAGAGGAGTAGATGGACGTCAATAGATAGTTAAGTATCAAAAACGTGATAGTGTATTGACAGAATATAAAAAGAATACCCAAATAATAAGGAGAGCACGAGGAGTCTTTCTTGAAGATCTGAGCCAAATATTATCCGAAATATTAAGAACAGCATGCGGTTTGGTAAATCATTTCTTCCAAATTGCTTACAAGATTTTAGGATTGCTTTAAAACGATCGATACTTGAATTCAGTACTGAAAGAGATGATCATAACTGATAACGCAAGAATGATGGTAGATACCACCTTTTTTGGGTTTACTTAAAGATTACAATTTAAGTATAATGTATATTATAAAAAATAACTCTTCCTTGCTGGGTTTTCCAAAACACAGACTCTGAGTATGCATTTATATAACGTTACCCAGAAGTTTGAAGCAACCAAAATTCTAATAGCACCAGATTACAAAACCAAAGCTAAAGCCTTGGTTCTATAACCTAATGTAGTAAGGGACATCATTTTAACTAGATTTTTGAGGAAAAAACAATATTCTGGCTATTAATACCCCTGGTCTCCCTTTTGTATTCAAAACACTACAATTTTTCCAAAAGAGTATTTCGCGATGACCAAAAATAAGTGGAAGCGCCAAACTCTCAAATTTGTAGAAATAGACTTGAGAAAAGACCCTTTCCGTACTATATGTTTTACCTAGTGCGATCTCTTATGAGTTCGTAATACAAGCTGCATTTTGGGGTTACTTTCATGTACTTTCTGAATGATAGTCAATAACATAGTTCCCAAAGAAATTTTGTAAAAAGTCACATATCAGATTCATCGACCCAAGGTAATACTAGGTACTATATATTTTTCCATCGCCATCACTACCAACTCACGTGACCTAAACTATACTTACCTGAAGCTTCATACCATTTTATTACCATTGCCTCATGACTGGTGTAGCTTAATTGATTTATCTGTATAGGGGTTTTATGAAGAAATATGTTTTAACTATTAAATAAAAAAGTACCTAGAGGTAATATTTCACAATACGGATAACTTGGCTAGGACCAAATTGTAGGATTTTTATAAGAGTTTTTCCCACCCGCCAGGGGGTATTTACTAGTACGTTTTTTTATAGATCCTTTTGATCGTTCTTAAATAAAATAAAACCTATCAAGTAAGATTAAAGCTCCAATATAAATATTCCGTACCTACTTAAGGGTATAAAACAGTATAAATATTTAAGGATATCAAATTGAAAAAATAGGGTTGATGGAAACAGATTTCCAAAATTAAAGAAATACTATAGTGACTGAAATCTGAGGATAGAATACTTAAAATTCTGAAGATATTTTCTAGTTCCTAATAAATACCCTTTTAAAACCATACCCTATACAATATATGAAATTTAAAAAAATCTAATATTAAGTTTTCGGAAGCACAGTAAAAGTTTATAGGAAATTTATAGGAGTTTTTCCCGATCTCATAATTTTTGAGAAGTTGGGTATACTTCTATGTGTATAAAATGTGATATGCAATATATTTAGGAAGTGATAAATTAATTGGTATTTGAAAAAAAATCAACAGAACTGCTATGCAATTTACCTTTTCCATGCGCGTAAGTGAGTAGGTAAGTTTTGCTCGTACCAGGTAATGTAAGTTTTGCTCGTACTAGGTAATTCTTAATTTCTTTTATATCCGACTTATTTTTCTCAAAGATTTTCAAAATATCTAAAATGATTACCGCATTCATTTCAAATTATGCTAAATCAGAACTGAATTGTGAACTTGATTTTACCCATAAGTATTGTTTTAAATTTTAATTAAAAAAAACGATTATTCGCTCAGCACTCAGATATAAATAGACATTTGATATTGAAACGTTAATTATTATCTATCTTTGCATTCATGGTAAAATGCTCAGTTTATGCACATCGAACTAACTCGCTGCAATTAGCTCGTCGGTGAAGGATTAATTGCAGTCGGGTGCATTTGAATGCATGAAATATCCGTCCAGTGGATAACTGCATTAAAATAATGGTCCATTCAGTAGACTCTATGTTTAATTACTTGCATATCACTATTTTATGACAGAGGCCTTGTTATTTAATTTATGCTTAGTTCAGTTTCCCTTGTTATTTACAATAAATATTATTGGGAATATGTTCCCAGTAGCAGTAAATAGATGTTTTATGTTTATGTAATATTATGGATTAAAGATCTTGGCTGATGTCTATTTTGGTGAATTATTATTTTATTGATTTAGCATACTACTACAAAATTAACTGTAAGTTTCCATATTGTCACAAAGAAACCAGTTAACTTCGTTTAGTTCACCTGTCCATTTGTCACAGATTCACAGTATCTATTTTAATTTTTAAGCCTAGGCCCGTGAATTTTTAGAAGTGGATGTTGAATATGCAAGTCTTTATTAATACATTAGTGAACTAGATGTTGCATATATAGGTCTCTATTAGTATATTAGAGAAATATGTGTTGCATATATAGGTCTCAATTAATATATTAGGAAAGTAAATATTGCATATTTAGCTCTCAAATAATATATCAGGGAAGTAGATGTTGCATACGCAGGTCTCTATTAATATATTAGGGAAGTAGATGTTCCAAATGCAGATTTCTATTGACATATTAGAGAAGAAAATGTTACATATGTAGATTTCTATTGAAATATTCAAGAAGTAGGTGTTGTATACACAGATGGCTATAAATATTTAGGGAGAAGTACATAATTTTAAGAAAATGTACCCAAAGTGAGAGAAAACAACTTTTTGTATTTGCTCGTACTATCGACTGACGAACAATTAAATAAGTATTTTCAACTAAAATTTATGTTCCATTCAAAATTTTTAGAGTACCTTACTTTGAAAAAAGGTTTAAAGTAAAGATTAATAAATAAACTAGGAAACCTGCACATATATCAGCAGGAAACGCTTAAAAATTTCTATAATGAAATTTTGTGTGAGGAGCAAATTAAGTTATTGAAAAAAGTTTTTAAAATACCTGATAAAGTGTAGAGCATAATTTAATAGCCCTTTTTGTAAGGATATCGAAACTAATTTGTATATATATTTAGATAGCATATTTTCAGAGATATATTGAATAATATACAAAAAGAATGTGGATCATCCACCTTATTTCCGAAATTACTGAACATAAAGTTATAAAAAAGCATGATTTTTAGAAGCAATAGATTCCCAATAATATATACATACATACATAAGTACTTAACTACAGATGTTATAAAATATATTAAGTATTATAAATTTAATGCACTGGCAAGTAGATATTAGTGATAACCTATGATAGATAAAGTAATCTGACTGCATTCAAGTCACGGAACTCACGATGTGCCAACCGGAATTTTGTTTGTTCGGTTCTTTTTTCCGCTTTAAGCTCTGTTTGCGAAGTACTAGGCTTAACATTCACGCACAATATCCCCCTCATATCTACTTTTCAACCCTGGTTTGAAAACCGTTCAAATATCTGAGAAAGAAAATTCAAAAGATCAATTATTGTAATTGAATTAATTTTGGGCAACTTGCAACAACTGTTTTGAGTGATACAAACAACTACAAAAACCTTTGTTATCCATGTGCATATAGCCATTTGTCTAATAGTTTCACTCCTAAAATAAGCATTTTTTATTAAAGCTATATGCTATGCAAAAAGTTCAGATACCTGCTAACAAACAGAACATATTACGAAAATCTTCAGTAATAGCGTATTTTCAATCTCTTCTTATGTAATTGTTTCTCATCTTTATCCTTAGTCAAATAGAAAAGCTTTTAGGCGTAAGTAGAATTTACACCTTGAAAGTTCCGTGTACATTTAGGTGTATGTAAATACTTAAGGGTGTATATTTTTGAGGATTCTCTATACATTTAGGGTATAAATTTCTTTGAAGTTTCCTTATACATTTAGGTGTACGTAAGTATTTAACGGTATATCATTCTTTGAGGGTTCCGTATACATTTAGGTGTACAATCATATTTATTTATTTGGAATCCAATTAATTAATTAATATAGGCTGTCAACAGCGATTTATCTGGGTATAGCCAACCAACTAGTCGTAAGGCTTGTTCCAGGGTGTCCGTGTAATTTGAACTAATGTCGGCGGCGTCATCTTAATAACGGCGTCATCTTTCGTTAAAGTAATTATTATGTATATTTTATAATATAGGTATATATATATATATACATATATATATATATATATATATATATATATATATATATATATACACAAACAAAACCACACACTTGTATATATATGTTGTGCATACCACACTGTTAACTTGAAGTAAAATATATCTAAAAAAACAATTTATATGCCAAACTATATCCTGTACTGGGTATAGTGTTGACTCAAGCCTTTTCGTGTCCGATCTTTGTTTTTCAGGGAGATAGCAGGTTACCAATATTTTAAGTGAATAATAACCAGTATTTTAATGTTTTTTATTTAAGGGTGTATATTTTTGTACGTACAATATTTCTATTAAATTTTCACAAACGTTAAAATATTATGAATATTTCAAAAGCCATAAAATTTGCAACCTTTGCTACAGTTTTCCGGTAACCTTTAGGTAAATTTCTCTTAGCACGATTTTTTTTGTAAACTTATATTTATCAGTTTTGAAGATAAGAGTGGGATCATATATTTTTATGGACATTTTCAGTAGTATCTCTAGAAATATCTTACATGCCTCCATGTAATATGTGAGTATGAAACCCGATAGTTTTTTAATTGCCCCAAGTTCCCTCAGGATATTTTCGTAAAAATAACCGTCATGAAATGATAAAGAATTTTTCAATACTAAAGTATAGAAAAAACTCTGTGGAAAATTAATGGAAAAAATCACATATTTTTTTTCATTTAGTTGCTCTCAATTTAATTAGTTAACAAACTAATTTAATTTTTTCAAAAATGGTGTCCTTAATTAAATATTTCACATAATAAGACATGCATAACTATATCATTAATTTTTTTTTGGCACAAGAACTCACATTTATACTAAAGTTGCAACAAAGCCTTACACAAGTTCTCAATAGTCAATATGGTCCCAGCCCAATAGTCGAATATTCGACAAAATAATTCGAAGAGATTTGGTGCTCATGTGTATATTAGGAAATTCTCAAACCATCACTGTAAAGCAGTATTATTATTTTTTGAGATTTTAGAAGCAAATTAAAGCCAGTGACGCTCAAAGTTCTATAAGGTTTAATGTAAAGTGTTTTTAAGAATTGTTGATAATATTTTTGCACAGAAAAAAGCACACCTTTAAATTTTATTCCAAGATATTGAAATGCTGTAAAGCAAGCAGTAACTACAGTGCAAGTTTATCCGATTTTTAAATCCAACAAAAAAAATCCATAAAATTCCAAGGTTCTTCTAGCATCACTATGAACGGATATGTGCTAGAAGAAAAAGAACACACCACGATGCAAGATGATGATTAAATGGACAATTGCAACCTAATCTGGCATTTAATTCACATACACATAAAAGAAATAAAAATAAAATATTAGGATAACATTGTATTGAATTTATGGTCACGCTAACCAATTTTCAGATAATTTCTTGGCATTCGGTGTTCGGCTAAATATTAAAAACGTAGCCGAATATAGCGAAGGAAAGTCACAGGATATTCATTTAATTTTATAACTTACAAAATAATTTTATTACTTGGAATTTTGATAATAAGGAGTAAAGGAATATCAGCCACATTTATTTAATCCAAATTTATCACATTCTTAACTAAATGACTTAAAATTTTTAAATGAAGGTCATATCCTATGGCGTATTGTAAATTAATTCATGACAAAATAGATATTTGAGAAAATTACTTAAAAAATTAAATTAGTTAGTACAAAGTTAATTATTTTGATAACAAGTATTTTTTTTATGAAATGCTTGCTTGGAAAACGATACATCTATTAAATAATCAAAATCAATTGGTTAATTGACTAACCACGAGAATATTTATGAAAAACTTTAACTTATATTGGAGCAGCCATGAATCGCAGAGAGCAATATCTCAAAAATACTGCTCAAAAATAATATAAAAATTGATTTATATAATCAGAATTTTCTGATGAATATGTCATCGTCTGTCACAATCGTTTACCTTATACTGACGTTCCTTTGGTACTGAATCTGCCCTTATGTACTAGCACATCCTGAGTATTTAATGGCCGAGTGAAAAGACTTCTATTGGGGGAAGTCGTTAAAAACCGGTATACTGCGTTCAAAATGTTACGCTGTGATTAAAATGAGATATGAGGCCATGTTTTACTAAACTGGTAGCCGGATCTATAAAAATGATCACAGCTTTCTTGACATATATTTTAATTTATGGTACCTATATATGAAATAGTCTATATGCTGAGTTTCTAAAGTTCCATACCTATAAAGGGAAAACGCATATAAGATTACATACGTGTCTGTTTGTATGTCTGTCATAGCCATTTTTCTCAGAAATTGCTGGACGTATAAACTTGAAATTTGGACTTGAAATTTGAAACTCAGAAACAATAATTTATTAATTTTATTATGGTATATTTTAAATTTTTCATATATATTGAGGGATATTTGAAAGGGCTGGCCGTAAGGGTCTCCGAAACAAAATACCTATATCTTCATAATTACATATATTGCAGATATACTGAAAAATGGCCCCTTTCCCATCTACTCAAACTATGAAAAATTAAAATAAATACTAAGTTTTAAGAAAAAAAGAGTTTTTAGAAGTCTACACCAAAGTTATGAGAAAACTGAAGCAAAGGTTTTAGATGTCACAATTTATTAGTTATCATATCATGTGCAGTATCATTTGAAAGAGCTTAATATGAAAAAAAACAGAAATATTTTTTTCATGGTTTTAAATTACATATTTTATGAAATGCAAATACGGAATATGTCGCCCTCTCTTTTTCGAAACAGCGTGTCAATAATAATGAAAAAACAGGATTGGTAAAATTTTACTCGACGAATACAAGAAAACTATAGTGATTTTCCTAAATCTAAAAATTTTTAAATATGAACTGTATGGTTTACGCTTGGAAAAATGTAATAGACAACCTACATACGTTGTCAAAAATTTATATTTGGAGTTTAATAAAGATACTATCCGTAAATTTGTATAAGTGCTTAAATAGGTACGTTACCCTTGTGGTACGATTTGTACCCAAACTTGACAGTTGACAGTTGATTGAAATTATATGCATTGCTTAATGTGTGTGAGTGATAATGGTAACAATTTTTAGAGTTGCCCCTACTAGACGAAAACCTCTTATAAAGCGTTAAAGTGTTTTTCGATTGAATTAATAGATAACAGACTGTCGCAAATAAAGAAAATTAACGTGTCTACTAGGTGTAGAACTTGCACTACCTCGGTTCCGTACACGCTTAGGCATAACAAATTTTTAAGTTTGTATAATCTTACTTTTATTAAATATTTTTAAATAATATTATTTTTATTGGGTAATATTTCTTTACTACATGCATAAACAATTAAGAAATTTAAAATTATGTCCCTAGCTTTAACTTTCATTAATTTGATTTTTCAATAATTTTAGCTTTTGGAGATTTGAAGTTAGGCAGACACAACTTTTATGGATATTTTTGTTAAGAACTTTAGAATTAGCTCAGAGTATTGCGAAAAGATTGCCTTAGAATCATTCTAATTTTCTCTTTCAATAAACGTTCCATACAAACATACCATTTCAAAAAACCTGTCAAGTACGGATCGAATTCATACTATAAGGATACCGTACACTTTTACATCCATAATCATTTAATGGTACATTATTTTCCCATTAACTTCTTAAAAATATTGAAATTTATTAAAATGAAAATATATTGCTTATTACATTCTCACAGGTGAAATTTAACAACCAGTTTTTTTTATGGTGTTATTGACAAATAAACGATTTTTGGATTTCTTTAAATACTTTTGTTGTAAAACCTTGATTCTTACCAAAATTTAACTATACTCGTTTAATGGCTTTATTGCCAGTATCAAAATATGCGACATAAATTGCTATATTTTTAGAGTTTTTCTTGATTGCGTTGACTGGGAAGCTTAATTGTTTACAGCTTCAATGTCCGTATATCTTCAATATATATCAACTTGTTTTAATAATTATTTAATTATAGTCACCTTCATCATCCAAATGACTTTTTTATGGCTTTAAAACAAGTGCTATGTTATGAATGAATGAGATTTTTTTCGAACGAATGTTACTTGATTTAGACTTGGAATAGATGGTTGGAATTTGTAATCACTTTTATTGATCACTCGATTTTAGGAGTATTTCAAAATATCTCACCAATATCGTTTATGATGAAAGAAGCTATATAATGAATATATACTCAAAGTTTCGGGTGTTTAAGTTATACAATAACTTAACTTAAACACAAGTAAACGTGTTTAAATTAAGTTACTGTATAACTTATTAACAAATATTAATATTATTTTTCGATGTATAAATAGATATATTGCTTAGTGTGTTATATTTGTTAGATGTTTAAAAGTAGTGAATTATTAAAAAATTGTTCTATCGACAAACTTTGACTTTTTCTAGATGTGTTATTTAAAACGATCAAAGAAATGTTTATGAAATCCTTATTAAAATACACAGAAAACACAGTTGTTAGATAGAGAAACCTACAATTAAACAATATCGACTACTTTACGTACCTTCTCCAATGTACTTTCAAAACATTAGATACAGAAAAATTTAATTAAATAATATCGACTATTTTACGTACCTTCAAAATGTTAGATATAGAAAACTGAAATTAAACAATATCGACTACTTTACGTAATTTCTCCAATGTAATTACAAAACGTTTGATACAGAAAAATTAAATTAAAGAATATCGACTACTTTACGTACTTTCTCCAATGTACTTTCAAAACGTAAGGTACAGATAAATTTAATTAAATAATATCGACTATTTTACGTACCTTCAAAACGTTAGATATAGAAAACTGAAATTAAAAAATTTCGACTACTTTACGCAACTACTCCAATGTACTTTCAAAACGTTAGATACAGAAAAAGTTAATTAAATAATATCGACTATTTTACGTACCTTCCAAACGTTAGATATAGAAAATTGAAATTAAACAATATGGACTACTTCACGTACCTTCTCCAAATTTTCATTCCAATATTATGATAATAAGATCAATTTATTTATCGGACGATTATTGAGAAAAAAGACTATTACTAGCAAATGGACAGACAGAAGCGTACGTATCTTATAAAAGGTAACACTAAAAATATATTTTCATGTAGCCTTTAAATGTTATATGGAGAATCCGGTAACATATATAACTATATATATACATGTATATATATATATATATATATATATATATAATATACTGTATATTTATACATCGAACATTTTGTACATTACACATATAAGTCTACAAACGTAGTTAGACCAACAAACGTCATTTTTAAAAGCGTAAATAAGGATATATATTATAAGAAGAAATTTTTTTCCAAGGAGTGGAATAAAAAAAAGTAATTTTCCTTATTTAGTTTTAGAATGAGGTAGTATTTCCAGGCTTCAACCATAAGACAAAATTAATACGTTTAATAATTTTCCATTTCAAATTAAAACTTTGCCAACAATTAAAACTTTTCCATATTCAGAATTTAAAAATTCAAAATATGGTTATAAATAGAAAGGCAAGTCAATTATAATAGTCTTGGCTGAACGTACTTTGCGTAAATGGAAACTAGGTAAATTGATTAGTGAAATTAAATCTACCTCCAATGAAACTACCATTTTCAATTAAGAGGACTCTTGTATAAATTAACTCTCTTGACGTCGCCTAAACAAATTGGCTTCGCTGGTACGTGTTTATATACGAAACTCTAGAGAGCAACGGCTTCAGCTTTCTATTTTTACGCTTTAGAACTTTGTTATTTTCCTTTAACTATCTTTCAGTTTTAAGCTATTTATCTAAATTTTACTTTTTTTGACCTAGGCAGAATTCTGTGTTTATTTCTTGTATGTTCTAATCGTGAAGTTCATTTCTTTATCTCGCAGTAGGATGTAAAAATGTTCAGGCAGTATAGTTTGTTTGAAACACGATCCTGCCTAATAACACACAGAGCTCTCATTTCTGAATATTTTAATATTGCCGCGACTTTCGTCGTCTCCTATTATCTTATTGATTATCTCTGAAAGCTGATGCCGTGATATTCCGATTCTTACGAAAACTGCTAAATTAACATTTGAAATCTTATAAATAATCATAAATGAGTTTTTTCAACTTAATACCTTTTAGACGATAAATTATAAGTAACTTTTTCATTAAATTGTTAAAAAATGCAATGAAATTACTGCGAGATTTATGAAGTTATGTATAAGCAAGCACCTTTTCTCATCTCAATGTAATGATCATTATAATTTTCTATGGAAAAATGACAACAGTATTTATAAAGACGAATGAAAAATACTTAAAGTTGTTTAAACAGGAAAACGGTCAAAGAAAACATAGACCCTCCATTCTACAACATGTAAGAATACCTTCAACAAGATTGTCCCCTTTCAACAAGATATTCTCAAAAATATAAAATAATGTATATATACTATGTGAAAATTATGTTTTTAGATGACTTTCAAAACATGTAAAACGTTGAAAAAACAATTTTTTGGATAGATATATGAAGGATTGCCAAATAAAATTTTTTTTTTTACAGTGCAAATATTTTTTCATATTTTTTTCCATAAATTAAAATTGGGAAATACGGTTTATCCATAAAAATTCCCACTTTTGATATTTACCTTCTATTACACTTTTCGTACTGCCTGAACATGTTTACATCCTATTAGGGGATCGACTAAATTTAGAGCGTACAAGAATTAAATACAGAACTCTGTCTATGTCGTAATAGATAAATAGACAAAAACCTTTATGTAATATAAGCCAAGAGTAAATGATGTTTTAAGGCATCAAAATAGAGAAAGAAGCCAAAATTGTAGCTTTTAAAGTTTTTTTAAACAACAACCAGCGAGGGCGATTTTTGTAATCGGGCATCTAAAGAGTTACTTTATCCAAAAGTCCTCTTAATTTAAAATTTTGTTCCGGTAGAGGTAAATTTCATTTTAATAATTAATTTATCAAGTTTATATTTACACAAAATATGTCTGGCAAAGACTTATAACAGACTTGACTTTCTATAACTATATTTAGAGATACTAACATCTAAAAATGTAAATATTTTAATTAAAATTATTTTATAGTTTTAAACGTAATAAATATATTCATCGGTGCTTTAAAATATTATCTCTTCCTTATAATAAATACCTACTACTTACTAATAGGTTAGTATTTTGACACCACGATTAAACTTTCTCGAAAAAAAATTATCACCTATTTAATACTAGGCACAATATAAATAGTCGAAATTTATTTTAAAATATAAATAATCATTTCCATAGGTACAAAAAGGGCACTTTCTCTTTGCATATGAATTCTGCGAAAAATATTCCCTTTTTAGTTTGTAGGAAAATCTCTCTGAAGATAAACAGAAATTTATATGGTAAGTCGACATTCAGTTCCTTATTGAAGAATGTAAAAAATAACATTTGTCGGACTACCTACTCTTATGTACATGTATAAACAAATGCACATAGTATTCGATGTATCTGTTTACGATATTCGATATATGTAGATAAGTGAACACTGAATACTTTCTTTGCTCACAATATAGTACAGTATTACTTAATTTTCTTTCATTTGAATAATAATATAACTCAAAAACCTTCGCAATAGTTTTTGTGCATTTTTCCGTGTAAACTGGATCTCATTTCAGAGCCAAATAATATTTTCAGATTATGTTGTAATCTTTTACTAAATTCTACATGTGACATTTAAAAGGTTTATGAAAATGTTATTTTTGGTGTTAATCTATAAAAGTTGTGGACTTCTGTACCTCATTCTGTAAATCATAGACATTTTTCGCAGATATCGTTCGACGTATAAATTGTGTATAGTGATAGTATATCAATAATATTGAAATAAGCATTTTGGAAGGGACCGATTAAGCAGTCGACTTTTTCATTTAAAAAAGATTAAATTCCTGATTTATATGTCTACGTATAATCAAAATTGTCGATTTGATAATTTTTTAAACATCAGCAACGTTTTATGTCTAGGAAAGATAATATTCTGAGCCATGAATATATTTACATAATAAAAAATAAAGTTAATATCTGTTGCTAGCCTTATTAAACTTAGAGCATATGGAAAATTTCCAGTGGGTATTCTAATCGTATTTAACACGCTTTTTGTATTCAACGAGACAATATTTTAGTGTAAAATCGTTACGTAACTAGTTTCACTAGGAACGATATTATTGGTATATTTTGAAAGATTCTTAAAGTCGAGTGATTAGTAAAGGCAATTACTATTTCCAAATTAAGTAATATTCGTCAAATATTATCGAATCTCATTCACACAATATTTGGTACTTGTTTTAGAGTCATAAAAGGTAGGTGGTAAATAACTATATAATTAAATAAATTTCAAAGGAAAAAATTCTCAGCAAGACAATTAAATATTCACTTTTTAAAATGTATAAAAATTGTCCAATGGGACCATTTAAGTTAAACGCAAGGAAATAGCCAACCTATTTAAATAAAAAGACTTTCATTTAGTACGATGAATACAAGCACAAAATAAATAGGAAGAATAACGAATTTTCAAACAACTCCAAAATGATATTCCAAATGTTATATTAGAAATTACATTTGGAATGTTATTTTGTGTTATATATAGGTGAAATGGGAATAGCCAGATGTGAGGTGTAGGGTGGCGCGGGGGAGGTATGTGGCTTTGTAAAAAATACGAATGTGGGCGGACGCATGAATGCAGACATCGTTGTCCGTCGTTCACATGTAACGTTTTTTATTGTTAAAACTTACTCCGTTATAATTATTATACAAAAATATTAAAGAGAACATTTGCCTATAATTGTTTTTATTGTTCATGTATCACGCAAGTATATTTTGATGACGTTTTTACTAATGAAATTCATCAGGTTTGCGGTAACATAGACAAAATATAAGTTTCATCGCAATAGACCATCTGAGAAAAGATATAGAAATTTGATGTTTCAATGCAAGGTATACTTAAAAAAAAATCAATCAATCTTTAAAATTCTTATAATAGATGGTATTACGTGTCTTAGCCAACGTAATTACTGGCACAATAGTAATTACTTTGTAATATATGGCTGATTAGTTCATAAATATATATGAATTTCGACTCAATCTCTATTGAATTAAGTGTTTGATATTCTGTAATTTATAAGATTTAGATGACAAAGGTAGTGATACAGATTTTTCAACTTGCTTCCTATCGCTTAATCAATGTTAAATTATAAAGTAAAATAAAAATTGACCTAGGCTGGAAAATGAGGTCTAATTTATATATATATGTATATATATATATATATATGTATATATATATATATACACATATATATATATATATATATATATATATATATATATATATATATATATATATAAGACCAACAGTACTTTCCAAATTACTTTAATAATTTAAGTTAATTGTTTAATTATGTGATAGTATGGGACGTAAATTACATCAAATCCGAATTGAAGTTGAAGCAAAATTGCTATTTTTAGCTATTATTGTTATATCGGTATATCAAAAGGAAAATAGTCGTCGCCGTGGTGTGTTGGGTTGATACAGGGTTGACACACGGCATACGGCCTTTGATGACGCGACGCACCGCGGCGACCCGGGTTCGATTCCCGGCCGTTCGTCGAACGCGGCTGGACTGGTGTTGTGGTTGGCTGTAAGAGATTGCTCTTGTAGCAATAAGTCCGCCATATGTATAAATGAGATACATTAAAGTAGATAAATAAAAAAATTAATAAATAAAATTCAAAAGCCTTAAAATATTACTCTCATATTACCATCAGCGCGTTTAATTTCAAGTTATAGCACTTTTTCCAAAAACAATTGATGACTTTTAATTCAACAAAGTGATAAAACGTATTAATATACATATATTTTAATTGTCAAAAATATTCAGACGGAAATTTTTCAGGGGACAAAAGAATAACTCGAAAAGTGTATTTTCTGATATCATGAGTCATTTTGAGAATAATCATTTTGTACAAAAGCACCTGTAATGATTTCAACACATTTTTTGAGAATTTTATATAGAATATTTCTAGAGATTGTGCTGATATTTTTAGCCAAAAATATGCTCCTTACCCCATCACTGAATTTACCAAAATAGAAATTATGCAAGAAACGATTTTACTTAACATTTACCTCAATTTTATCAGAAAAGTCCCAACATGGCTCTAAATCATAAAGCTCACGAGAAATTCACATTTTAAAAATGAAAGTAATATCCAAATTAGCATCTCGAAAATCGTGCGAAAGTTTTGAGAAGAAAAAGGATTTTGGCTTTAAAAAATTACGTTTTTTTATACTGCTGTAACTTTTTGAACCTGAAATATTTTAATAAAAAAATACTTTTAGTAATTCACTTATAATTTTATTTCAGCCATTACAGTCAAAACTTATTATAATTACTTATTATTTTGTTAAAAAGATGTATTACAAAAAAAGTTTGTACAAATTCAAGTCTTCCGTGGGGGCTTAAGCTTTAGCATAACATTTAAAAAAAGGGGGTGTTATTCAAGTTTATATAAGGCAACTTTTCGCTAGTATCCGAATTCAAAATTCGAAAATAGAAATTCTTCATAAAAAGGTTAAGATGAAACTTAATGTACATATTGCTACAAAAACATTGAACAGTTATTTACATTAAATTGTAGATTCTTAGTCTCCATTAAAATGTGAAGTCGGCATCAGTTTAAAATGGCTTACAATCAAGTTTCTTTTCTACCCCATAGTTAATTTTTCTACCCTTTTTTGTTTCTCAATCTTTACTAGCTCCATATTGAGTAATATGTGGGCTGTATTTTAAATTTTCAAATTGAATGTATTACTTTCGGGCCTGAAAGTAACTGACCAAAAATTTTCTTAGAGTGGAAGACATACGAGCGTCCAGTGATTTTACTGGTAGAATATTATTGTCTACTCGATCAAATGCCTTCTTCAAATCAAAATAAGCCACACATCCCTACCATTCAACATCCTAGCATATTTAATCCATAAAATTATTAAGATTAGTGATGTATACATTTTAATAAAGATAAATTTTAATACATCGAAAAGGTTAATAAAGAATAGTAATATCACCGACACAGGTGTTGAAGTTTTAATTATAAAAAAGTTTAATATGCTCTTTTATATTTGTCTCTGAAAGTATAAGGTAGAAAAAAAAAGAAAGAAAAATATTAAGATTGAGAAAAAAAGATGATAATTTTCGAAAATAAATGGTTCATAAAAATTGTCAGTTTTAAATTTAAGGTCCAAAATATGTCTTACAACGGCCTCCTTATCCTGGATAATGGAATATTATTCACAAAATTATTGAAATTTAAAGTCTTCCTAGCATATTTCAGGCTTAAAAAAATATAACATTTTTTTTATAATTTCAAAATAGTTTTTTGTTCGATTTCACTGAGAGGATAATACTATCCTTAAAAATATTATGTTATATTGCCTTTCGTATATATTCAAACGGTTATAAAAAACGACATATTCTATGGAGAATACTTACGTTGGGAATAATATGGCATCGATTATATTTACCACGAGATAGAAAAGGAAGATAGAGGTATGATTTCCTCTGAAATTATTCTAATTCATCCCTCGCTATATATTGTAGAAGAAATAAAGAACACAAATATAATATAGAGAGAACAGATATATAATTATTTCTGATGTTGTTCCAGTTTATCCATTGCTCTCTTTTTTAGACAAAATGAGAAGAGTTCAATGTAGAAAAATGATTTCCCCTGATACTGTTTTAATTCACCCCTTGTTGTATTGTACAAATGAAATAGAAAGAGCACGAAGCGGATATGAAATTTTCTCTGACGCTTTTCTAATCTTTTTCTGTATTTGGAAGAAAAATTAAAAGAAATGAGGTAGAAATACGATTTTATCTAACTCTGTTCAAATTTCGCAGCTTTACGAGCATAATTACTTACTTTTTGTTCCATATTAGTTACAGGATACGGCACTTTATTATAAATCTTAACTTTCGTACAAGGTAATTTATTTGACTAGAAAACATTGCTGATCATTGGAAGATTTTTTGTAATATGTTATTAAAAATATACATAATTTTATTATATTATATAAAGATAAATATTAAGGTCGGTATAAAAATGTTTGGAGAATTAATCTTTAATGTTAACAAAGCCTAAAAAAAACTTATAAATTTTTCTTTTATAGAGAATATCTTTACTTACTCTAAGTCCTGTCGTTAATTTTTAAACTAATATTTTTAACATACTCTTATCAACAAGTACTGGTTCAACTTAATAGATTCAAATAAAAATTTACGTATGAAATCAGATTTATAAAAATTCGACCTAAAAATTACATGCTCTATAAAATACAATATTTTTCTCAAATATACATTGCAAATGATTTCGTGCCTGCAATGAGATATTTTGATTTTATTACGAATTTAAAAATGTCTGTTTTTAGTTTGGGAAAATTATTGTTTGAAGCTTAACATAATTTAGACTAAACGGAATAAATATCCTGTTAATTTTTTAAACATAAAAAGGCATTGAAAGGAATCTTTTAGCTCCATAATATTAAATAGAATTTCAATATTAAAAATATTCACTATTCTAATATCTGCCGTATATTCCAAAATTTATGGGGTGAAACATATTTTTTCCTAAATATTCTTTGCTACATATCTTAGTTCCATATAGTTAGTTTTCCATTGTAATAATTTAAAATCGCATAATGAATAAGCTTCCATTTCATTTCCTTAACTATGGAGATATATGCTATCTGAACGTGTTTGTAGATAATTTAAGTAAATGAGATCCTCTTATTAACTTATGCATTTGCTATAACTTCAGCTTCAAAAAAACATGATCACGTTTTCGACCATAGGAGTCGCTTTAGTTAAAGCTTTCAGACCGACGCAATCTTCGTACTTTTTTATTCTCTTTCAATGTTTTATATATAAAATTTAAGTCTTAGCTGATCGTAGCCTTGGTTTACATTTTAAAACATATTTGTCTTCCTCGTCCCCAAGTAACGAATTCTTTTCAGACCTCCTTCAGTGAAAATTCTTTCAAAATATATGTTAACAATTTGTGGAAAAATTTACATACAAATTTATTAAATGGTCCTGATTATGTACAAACCAGAGATGTTTGTTAAAACTCACGTCTCTCGTAGCCTGACCTAAGCTAACCTGACCTGGGCTAACATAATCAAGCTAACCTGACGTTTTTTTTCCTTTCGTATCCTTTCCTTCTTTCACTCTATGTCATTTGTAGGTCTATTTATATAAGTGTGAACACGGCATGCTTACGTACGTACATGCGTACTTGCTTGTATATCTGTAGATATATCAATATGAATAGTCATGTTAGTACCTAAATATAAGATTATTTTAATTATTAATAAAAATTGTTACAGTTTATCACAAAAATCTACCTTATTTTACTAGTGTTTTAGTTGCCATGATTGATACGATTGCCCTAGTAGCAATAAGTCGGCAATATGTATAAATCATGTACACAAAAGTTTGCAAATATATAAACGAATATTTACTTTTATTACAAGCCTAGATTTTAACCCACACAAAATACACATTGATGGAATAAATAAAACTTTTAGTGCATTTACTCATTCAATATAATGAGTAATTGCAATAAATTCATTAACGTTTTAAAGTATTGACGATATTTTCGCTCGGAAGTATTGAATCCTTTCAAGACTCATTTATATGATTCTTGACAGGAATAAATACCTCTGGACATATTACCATTATTCCCACTCATGTGATTTGTGCCCGAGGGACATTAATACTTTCATTATCAAATCGTACAACAATGCAACGTGCAATGATTCATTGTTGTACGTTTTTAGAAATTCATATAATCACATATTATATAAATTTATATACAATCCGTCGTAAAATTACTAAAAACAAAACATTTATAGAATCACTGCGGTGTCTGTCCGTCTGCCGGTTTAGGTGATTATATTGCAAAATATTGGATCACTATGAAATTTAACATAGTGATAGAGCATGATTACTTAATAGTAGAAATGAAGTATAAACATTTTAATTATGCTTCAGGGGTTAATTTGATAGAATAAAAATGAAATAAAAGAAATTAAACAATCGTCCAGGAAGTGAAATGAAAATTTATTGAAATAAGAATTTAACAATGCATTACTAGATATTTTGTTACGAATTTTCTCAAACATTGTTTTAGAAAAAATAACGCCTAAACATTTCTCTCCCCTCCCTTGTCACCAAAATTATATTTTAGAAAAATCCTAATAGAAGTTTGATAATCAGTTAAAGGTTGAACTGAAAGTATAAGAATTGTAAAAACTATAGTACGATTCATAGTTGTAAACAATTTAATTGTTTATTTCTTTGTAACCTATTAACCATTCGTTTTAGAGAAAATTGCTCTTACAAAAAAATACTTCTCAAGACGTGAGGAACTACTCTTGTTCTTTCACATTTTTGTACATTTTTTATTTCACTCAGTCAAAACGCTTCCCTTTCAGCTGTGCATATAGGCGATGTGATACAATATTGATTCTGTCGGCGACAAGTAGCGCGATAGAAGGGAGGAGATAGGGCGGCAGAGGTTTCAATTATTTATGTAGAGGGCTGATTGTATGGAACACTTCTTATGTAGGCATACCTTGGATTTAACCATTATTTTTACACAAACCATTTAAGTTATTTTTAGCCTTTTAACCATATTTTAAATAAAAATATCACAATTACCCATTTTAAAAAATTCTATTAAACTTGTTTACGTTTTCCTTTACATATCATAAACCTTTCATTTTTATATAATATGAAATATTTTATGAACAATACTAATTTTTCACAACGTAAATTTAATTTCCACTATATCATTCACAGGTATAAAAACATGGTGCATATTTAAATAATAATATTTCCCATCTTGTAAATACAAGTATATAAATAAATTGGCTAATGTGTCTTTCAGACATATAAAAAATTAAAAGTTTGAAAAACATAATTATTTTTACAAATTTCATTAATTTCTCTATAGTTTTTTGAACTTTTGAAAAGTTCCGACTATATATCACAAGTTGGTCGATTATTATTTAATAGCTAGTAGAGCTTAAATAGCTGTGGTCATTTCTCTTTTAATAATACTGTAAAATTTATCTTTGAATATCTATTCTAAAATTTTTTTTAGATACTCAAGATAAATTGTTACTGTTTATCTGGCAGGTAGTGGCAACAAGTAACTTTGACCAAATCGAAAGCTTAATATTCCTTGTATCGAAAAAGTGTTCTGGATGTAACCCCAATATCTTTGAATGATATATCGAATGACATCCAACAAAATGCAGTATGTGAAAATATATGAGAAAAACACTCTGTAATTTTTTTTTAAAATTTTACTTCATTATTTTGTAGTTTTATAGCAACCGTGCAACCAAAATCCTTGAAGCATTAATCCTTTGCGAGTAAAACGGCTATTAAATAGAAACGGATAGATAGACAGACAAACACACATAACAAAACAGTTAGGTTTCCTAATTCGATTATGTAACTGTAAAAATGTATATCTATGTTCAAAAACTAGTATACTACTAAATTATTTGATAACATTAGTATCTGAAACTGAAGTGGCACTAATTTTAATTTAAATGTAGAATTTATGAAATGT